>JANAVB010021600.1:28468736-28518180 GCA_029216955.1 Iris pallida
TATATATATATATATAAATATAGGGATAATAATAAATAAAAGGAATAAGAAAAAGGAAAGGGAAAGAATAAGAATGAGAAGCAGTAGCAACTGAGCCCAGGCCCACGTAAGTTTCCCGAGCCCAGCCACATCTGAGCAAACCCAAGCCCAACCGAGAGAGAGGAATTCCCGAGCCCTTTGGAGCGGTCACAGCAAAGTATATGTATCGAGAGCAGTCGAGAGAGGGGAAAACCCTAGTTATAAACCTTAACCCAGCATCGACCTCGGCCATGGCACCATGCGCGCGCGCGCAGCCACCGCAAGACGCCGTGGGTGGCAGACCGCCGGCCAAGCGTGCGGACTGGAACCAAACAGCCGCAACAGCAAGCAGGAAATCACCCACCTTCGAGGTGAGTTTTTCCGCACATCGATTTACCATTCTTCAATCTATAAAATCCTACGTATAGATAACATATACGACTCCAAATCCTTTCATTTATTTTTTAATCAAATGCCCTAGGTAGTCTGAGAAATCGACGACAATTTGAGGAAAAACCTGTCTCAAACACGACAAAATTTGATTCAAGACCCTGTGTTGTAAGGCAAATTGTCGCTAACCTGAAAAAAATTTCGAAATCTATTCAAACAGTATTAGAGACAACCTAAACAACCTGGAAACCCCATCATAGTTTTAATTCTAGTTGTTTAGATAGTAAGAGAAATCGAATTGAAAATCAGGAAAAAATTATGTTTCGAAATATTAATTTTTAGAAAATTCTCCCGATACCACGTGCGTCCCGCCAAATCGGGCGACTTGGTCGCGAACCGAAAGCATCGAAAGGTGCGTAACGGCTTCGTGGACGTGTGGGCTTTGACGGAATACAAATTGGTCGCTTGTGCGCGACGAATTTGATGCGTATCCGTCGAAATTCACCGTATCGGTCTCTGTACAAATTCTTCAATTACTTTGTGTACGCTCGTCAAATCGAGACGAAACTTACGCCAGCAGGACCGTATCATTTTTCTGGTCCTGTGTACCAAGTTTGGTCCGATTCTGAGACAGTTGAATTGGAACACCGTTTTGCGGGCCCTACGGTCCGACTCAACGGACGATTTTGTACACAGTCCACCAAAATCCAACTTTGGGCATACGGTTGGGTTCGTATCTGAAAACTAGATCCGTAGACATATAGTTTGATGACTTTAGAGATCGTTGACTCTGGCACGCTTTTTGGTGCAAAGCGTATCCAACGGCGGACATCGTTTTTGTCCGAAATTACCGTTTTGCCCCTGTATCCAGAATTGGACTTAAGGACAAGCAATCCTAGCTAATTTAACTATTCTGAGAATGTTGGTACTATTTATTTCAGCATCTGGAGACTTTTGCATGTGTTGACTGATTGTGGCTCTTTGAGTGGTATATTACTATTGATTTTTCCAGCTAAGGACCTCAGGCAAGTGCACTTTCTGATTGCTTTCGATTCATAGTAGTCTTTTCATTTCATGTCTATACATATATCTTGTTGCTTGTTGACACGCTCGTCACCCGAAGTAGTCGGGAGGGAAAATATCTTAGTATACATGTGGACTACCCAGAACTATCCTCCGTGTCTTTCGTGAATGATAGCAGCT
The DNA here is from genome assembly GCA_029216955.1 of Iris pallida. NCBI lineage: Eukaryota > Viridiplantae > Streptophyta > Magnoliopsida > Asparagales > Iridaceae > Iris > Iris pallida. The sequence continues at coordinate 28,470,348 of JANAVB010021600.1, forward strand.
GCACATGACACGTGTAGTGTGCCGTATTACCCCCCAGCCGTTCACATGTTGAAAAGGATATTTCACACCACATAGGTAGATGTCTTTTTATTTATTTTCCTTGTTCTTTCCACCGTGCCATGTCATCCGTATCTTTCTACTTTTCATCTCTCATATACTATTTTATGTCTTGTTAATTCTATTATGTTTTCGTATTGTCGTCGATTTGTGTACTTTTCCATTCCTGACTGGAAACCAACATTTTTTCAGGTTTAGCCGCGATCACTCTTAGCACTGGAAAGATATGGGTATGCTGAGGTCGACCTAGATAGTGGAACTAGTTGTCATTTTCATTAATTGTGAGAACTGTGTATTTTCCTTTAAATATAAATCTTGTAAATGTTATAATAAACTTAGAAATGTGAATGAGCAGCAAATATTATATTTTGTGATTTTGAGCATTTATTTCTTGCGGGCTTGACAGCGTTCTACCGTCGACTCTGCGGCGTAGGCTGGCTTGGGCACGTCTCGTATCTAAAAAAGCGGGTGCGGGTCGTGACAAGTTTTTGTGGTCGCCCATGCAGGTCAGTTTTCGTAAAATGTGCGAACTCATGATGGTATGTTAGTCGTACTATTACAAGCCTGCGACTAGAAAATGCTCATTCACAAACTAGGATTAAAATAATTTAGGAGAATAACTAGGACTAGGAGTCCCTTGTTCAAATTGACCGTTGGATAGTTAAGATTATTAGATAGGCCATGTAATTTAGATAGCTTGCTAAATCCCTATAGGTACACTATTACTTTGAATATGACGATATGATCCGATGTGGATATACCATTCACTTGGTAAGTTAGACTTACCTATAATTAATTCTTTAACCTTGATGAAATGTTTAAATTTTTTTTGCTTTATTAGATATAAATCTTATACCATGAGTTAGAATTGCCTATTTTAAATTCTATTTTGCTGGATCTGGTTTATAATTTTTGATTCTGCTATTCATATACGAATCTCGATGTAGATTGATTTAAAGTTTTTCCCTCAACTATTTGAAATATATAAGAGATAAATGTTATAGGATGTTCTTATTTTCCTTGTCGTCAGTTATTTCCCCCGGTCAACCTTTTACTTTAAGGATTGAGACTTACAGACAGGTGTTTACACTTTCTACCATAGTCAACTAAGTCGAAACTCTAGCAGCTCCTTGAAGTCTTAGGAATATAGTTAGAGTAATTAAATGACTGCGATAACTAGACAGCAGCGCACTGTCGCCGATTGTTTGAGAATGGATAGTGTGGGTTCACTGCAGCCAGCAACGCACTGGCGAGGCACAACCCATAGAATTGAAACCATTTCAAAGAATCATAGTCTATGGAACATTGCTAAAACTATGTTCTCGTTGACCTCTTTAGATCTTAGACGCCATTGTGTAAGTATAAGGTAGAGTACCTGATAGCATATCACCTCTGAATCACGAAACCAAGGATTTACCACAGCCAGAGTATATGGGCGAGGCATAATTCTCGGTAAAATAATTTTAGACGTGATCACAAGATTAGGATACTATAGATGATAGGAGATGCCCTATATGTCCCTTAGGACCCAATGCCAATACTAGTGGAAGCCCTGTACGTGGTAGCATGCCTCTCAACTTAGCCTTATGTGGTTCTTGTGATCTATTAACAAGGTAATTGACTGACACTATTAGGTTTACCAAGAATACAAAATCTAGAGTTCCATAACCCATTAGTCGACCAAGGTCTTAGAGATAGGAAGATTATAGGAAGACTGTATAAGCAAGAACACCAGGTAAGGTTTAGATTCTCTTAAAACTCGAACTACTTATTTCCTCCTTCCAAAAATCTTGCGTACTTGTATTTTTACTATCTTGACCAATGCTGCTAGTACAGCCTAGTTTTTGCAAGCTTTCTCTTTTATTGAGCTTGATTCAAGACATATGTTTATTGGGGACGCCCGCTAACATATTGTCTAATCAGAATCATTGTATTACGGTCTGATCAACCATGATGCATTTGGTTCCCTCTTCATCTAATTTCCTTACGTGGATTGAGATGTAGATGTCTCTAGGATACTCATCCGTGACTGCTTTGACAATTCTTCTTGAATTATACATTCGCCCTTGAATCACGTAATTGTATTCAGTGACATCTCTCTTGAACTCTTTATTGTTTTTGTCTTTCACTGATTGGAAAGACGAAAGCTCGTAATTGATAGATAGATACAGAGTATTCCCATTGCTATGATAGTTGCATACGCAAGGTGTAGCTACCATCGGCCAGCCCTGTGACTAGAACCTTGCCTTAAGTTACTCGTCCTCTCTGCGACCCTAAACCTACTATCATGATCTTCTGGTCATTGGAGTCCGAGAATGATTAGGATCTTTCCCCTTGACCAAATGCCAACCTAGGAGACTATCTATTCTCAAGAGACCAATTGTTGTGAGCCTCTAATTATTTGTTGAAGCTTACTTTAACTAGAACCCTTGTGATAATAGTCTGGCAGGTTTGACCCCAATAGAAATTCATGACTCACTTGTTAGAAATCTTTTCATATGACGTGCCTTAGAGCTGGTTACCCCGTCGATAACTCTTGTACACTATGGATGTGTATGTTCCTCTATTTTATCGACCATGTGTTATTGTACACCCTCGTTTCTCATTTATTGATGAATGATCATTGACTTGACTTATATCTACCATATTCCGTTACGTCGTGCCTTATTCTCTACTAACAAGAGTCGTGGTACAGTATCCGGATTTTGGGAACCCTCTAACCTCATTATTCCTAAAACCATGTCTTAGTTTCTAAGGTGGGCAGAAGTCCTCGATGATTCGTAGTTACGAAATGGCTAGGAGGAGGATATAAATATTTCTGAGAAATTAAAATTCGAGGATATTGTGGTAATAGTGGAGCTATTCTTTTTAATTTTTATGTTTGAATTTTAGCATGTTTATGAGTTAGAACTTCGAGGATGAAATTATTTTTAAGGTGGGCAGATTTGTAGCTCCCCTTCCCAAAAATTCTTGAAATATTTTATTTTATTTATTTTGATTTAAATGGCAATTTTTAGAATTTTATAAATAATTATTTAGTTAATTATTACGGTAAATAATTTTAGCCATGATTAGGAATTGGAGTACAAGGTGACTAGAAATCATGGCACGGATAGTGCAGTGGCGTGCTTTGACCAGTGCATTAGCCCTGGTAGGGAAGACCTGTCCATAAGTGTGTTCTAACTAGGAAAACCAGGCCAACTTGCGACTTAACATTTACCGAAGATTCATTTATCTATTAATTAAATTATTGAGTTTTAGGAAAACCAATTGTACCAAAGTAGTCCAGATTTGACCCAAACCAATCCCAAGCTTATGTAGATATACTTTTAGGTACGTACAAATATTTCCTAGCTTTCTGGGTGGACTTAATGATATTGCCTAAAATATTTGGTTATTTGTACAAAATGGGTAATTAGTATTAAATAGGATTTTAGAATATTGGTACAATTTTCCAGGGCTAAATATGTTCACAAGACTCTTTTGGTTATTCAGTAGGTCGTGGTACATTATTATATGGTCATTATTGTAATTTTTCGTATATGCGAATAAATTGTATAAATAAAATATATATAGACGTGTGTATTTGTACGTATAAATAAATATATTAAATATATGTATAGTAATAAATATTATAAATATAGGTACATGTGTATATAAATACTATATATAATATAAATATATTATATAATATATATTATATATATCTTATATATATATTATATATAATATATATATATATATATATATATATATAATATATATTTATGTATATATATATATATATATACATATATATAGTATGTAATAAACATAATATATATATATATATATATATATATATATATATAGATATAATATTATATATATATATATAATATATATATATATATATATATTAAATATATAAAATAATATATATATATATATATATATATATATTATATATATTTTTTTTTTTATTTATATATATATATATATATTATATTATAGATATAATATATAATATATATATTATAAATATATTATATATATATAATATATATATATATATATATATGTGTGTGTTTGAGTATATATAAATATATTATATATGTGTGCATGTATATATATATATTTAAATAAAAAATATATATATATTTAAATAAATATATTATGTGTGTAAGAGTAGTATAAATAAGTATAGATATGTATTTGGTGTATATATAAATAAATACGTATGTGCGTATGTTATATATAATATATACGTGTGTGTGTATAATACATATAGGGATAATAATAAATAGAAAAGGAATAAGAAAAAGGAAAGGGAAAAGAATAAGAATGAGAAGCAAGAGTAGCAACTGAGCCCAGGCCCACGTAAGTTTTCCCGAGCCCAGCTCACATCTGAGCAAACCCAGGCCCAACCGAGAGAGAGGAATTCCCGAGCCCTTTGGAGCGGTCACAGCAAGTATATGTATCGAGAGCAGTCGAGAGAGGGGAAAACCCTAGTTATAAACCTTAACCCAGCATCGACCTCGGCCATGGCACCACGGGCGCGCGCAGCCACCGTGCCGCCGCCGTGCTGGCCGACCGCTGGCCAACCGCGCGGAGTGGAACCAAACAGCCGCAACAGCAAGCAGGAAATCACCCACCTTCGATGTGAGTTTTCCCGGACATCGATTTACCATTCTTCAATCTACAAAATCCTACGTATATATAACATATACGACTCCAAATCCTTTCATTTATTTTTTAATCAAATACCCTAGGTAGTCTGAGAAATCGACGACAAGTTGAGGAAAACCTGTCTCTAACACGACAAAATTTCGATTCAAGACCCTTGTGTTGGAAGGCGAATTGTCACTAACCTGAAGAGAAATTTCAAAATCTATTCAAACAATATTAGAGACAACCTAAACAACCTGAAAACCCCATCATTAGTTTTAATTCTAGTTGTTTAGATAGTAAGAGAAATCGAATTGAAAATCAGGAAAAAAACTGTGTTTCGAAATATTAATTTTTAGAAAATTCTCTCGATACCACGTATGTCCCGCCAAACCGGGCGACTTGGTCGCGAATCGAAAGTATCGAAAGGTGCGTAACGGCTTCATGGACGTGTGGGCTTTGACGTAATTCAAATTGGTCGCGTGTACGCGACGAATTTGATGCGTATCCGTCGAAATTCACCGTATCGACCTCTGTGTAAATTCTCCAATTACTTTGTGCACACTCGTCAGATCGAGATAAAATTTATGCCAGCAGGATCGTATCATTTTTTTGGTCCTGTGTGCCAAGTTTGGTCCGATTCTGAGACAGTTGAATCGGAACACCGTTTTGTGGGCCCCACGATCCGACTCAACGGGCGATTTTGTGCAGTGCCCGTCGAAATCCAACTTTGGACATACGATTGGGTTGGTATCTAAAAACTGGATCCATAGACATATAGTTTGATGACTTTAAAGACCGTTGACTCTGGCACACTTTTCGGTGCAAAGCGTGTCCAACGGCGGACATTATTTTTGTCCGAAATTACCGTTTTGCCCCTGTGTCCAGAATTGGACTTAAGGACAGGCAATCCTCGCTAATTTGACTATTCTGAGAATGTTGGTACTCTTTATTTTAGCATCTGGAGACTTCTGGATGTGTTGACTTATTGTGGCTCTTTGAGTGGTATATTACTATTGGTTTTTCTAGCTAAGGACCTCAGGCAAGTGCACTTTCTGATTGCTTTCGATTCATAGTAGTCTTTTCATTTCATGTCTATACATATATCTTGTTGCTTGTTGACACGCTCGTCACACGGAGTAGTCGGGAGGGGAAATATCTTAGTATACATGTGGACTACCCAGAACTATCCCCTGTGTCTTTCGTAAATGATAGCAGCTACACATGACACGTGCAGTGTGCCGTATTTACCCCCTATCCGTTTACATGTTGAAAAGGATATTTCACACCACATAGGTAGATGTCTTTTATTTTTTTCTTTACTTCTCTATCGTGCTACGTCATCAGTTTTCTTTCCAGTTTTCATATCTCATATGCTATTTTCATGTCTTGTTAATTCTATTGTATTTTCGTATTGTCGTCGGTTTGTGTACTTGTTCCATTCCTGACTGGAAATCAACATTTTTTAGGTTTAGCCGCGATCACTCTTAGCACTGAAAAGACATGGGTATGCTGAGGTCGAGCTAGATAGTGGAACTAGTTGTCATTTTCATTAATTGTGAGAACTGTGTATTTTTCTTTAAATATAAATCTTGTAAATGTTGTAATAAACTTAGAAATGTGAATGAGCAGCAAATATTATATTTTGTGATTTTGAGCATTTATTTCTTGCGGGCTTGACAGCGTTCTACCATCGACTCTGCGGCGTAGGCTGGCTTGGACACGTCTCGTATCCGAAAAAGCGGGTACGGGTCATGACAGAGAGAGAGAGAGAGGAGTTGGTTTTTATACAAACCCTTCTTATCTCAAACAACAACAACCCAAGTCAAGCCAAGCCAAGCTAGGTTGAACTAAACCGAATTAAACCATGGTAAGATTAAACCAAGACTAGGCTAAGCAAGACAAGTCAAAATACGGGTCACCTGACAAAAGTCAGAATTTCATACACGTATACTAAAAATATGTATAACAGAAAACGGGAGTGACAGAGAAGACCGCCACGTGTCAGCCAGCGCCATCTATTTGCCTATCGCCATTTATTGACCAGCGCTATTTGATAACTTCAGTCTTGTCGCCTTTTGTGAGTAGCAAATGATGATGATTATACATTTTTAGGCTTCTACAAAGATGAACAACACTTTCCTGTACATCCTGTGCACTTTCCTGTACAGCCTGTGCACTTTCTACCACATCCTGTACAGCATGCGCACTTTCCTACACAGCCTGTGCTTTTCTGTACAGTTTGCACAGCTTGTGCTTTCCTGCACAACCTGTACAGCCTGCACTTTTCTATACAGCCTGTGCGCTTTCCTGTACTTGGCCTAACTTGCAACGATCCGACTTGACAACTTGTTAATATTGAACTTGACTTGAACTTGAGCATTGTAGAACTTGACTGTAATAAAAAATTAACTTAAATATGACAATATGATCTCATCTTGATAATCATGATAGTGGTCCGTCGAGACGCACACTTGACAAGTACTCTTGACATGATAAGTAAACCTTACATGACATGTATAATCTTGATTGTTGTTGCGACGACTATTCCTGTCTTGCTAGTGTAACTCTTATATTGACTCCATAGTTGATTTTCTTGATTGTGCCTGTATAAGCTACATGTATCGTCTTGCATCATGTCTAGGACATGGATTTCTGGTTACCATGGTCATTGATTTATAATGAATCTGACTAGGTTAAACGACTAGATTGATCAAGTAGTTCATATAGAGAGATTTTTTGAGTTATAGGTGATCCCGTTATTCCAGCCACACCTGTGGACTTGTAGCCTGCCGTCGAGTAGGACACATTTCCAGCACACTGTCATGTGTTGAACTTCTTAAAATCCTAAGTACTCAAGTACACCAGTAATCTTGATAACTCTTGTAACCCGCGCCTGGATAACCTAGATAGTCTTCAGGGTTTGTGACTGCGGAAACATCTCAACTGCATCTTGTTAGTAACTAAGCCTGTGATAACCCTAGTTAGCTAATGATAGCAAGCCGTAGGACTTGGTTGGTCGTGCCTGAATGATTATCTTATGATTAACTTAGAAATTATATTCCACGTCTTATTTTCTTAATACAAGCTAGTATGTTCTTTAAACCATGTCTTTTATGTTATTTAATTATGTTCTAATATTTGTTCTTCTATTCTTTATATGCTGGTTTTATTTCATAAGTGGAGCCTCCCTTGTGGTACTTGCTCTTTCTGGGTTCTAACCCAGCTATTTTTTTATGGCCAAATTTTTTAGTCGCACCCGAGGATCTATCTGCCTTCCAGCCAGATAGTAAACACTAGAAGCAACCGTGGCAACGAATGGGTTTTATTATTTTACTCTCCCATTCTATTGTAAATTATTCTTTTGGGGCGTTTAGCCGTTGAGCAAGTGTTAGCTCGTGTTGAACCTTAATTTCGGTCTACCTAAGGGCTGTTACATGATTGGCAAATCCTAGGATTGATTATGTATGACTTAACTCTTGCTAGTTTTCGTATTTTGTATGACTAGCTTCATGATCATCTGAATATGTAATATTTTGGACGCCTTACTTTGTTTGTCTGATGATCTAAAATCTTGTAACATTTATTTGCTTGCATGAGATTGAGACACTAGGCTTGTTCTTGACCATAAAAGACTCTCTGTTTATAAATAAACCCTCATACAACTAGACAGTTGTGACCGTATTGCGAGGTGGGTTGTACTTTGATGTACGTAGCTGGCTGTGTCTGTCTCCCGCTATCCAGTATTCTGATTCAGGGGGTGACTTGATTTAAGTGGTGGCCTATGCAGGTCTTATAAATCAAGATGTGTGAGGATTTTACTGAATAGATGTCTCAATCAGCATTTCGCCCTTGATCTCTACTCGTGCTTTCTAATCCTCCTAAATCTTGACCTGATAAGATTTTTCTATCCTTGATCTATCTTGGGCCTTCCTTGTTGTTCTCCATGTCATTTTCTTTAGTGGCACTGTTCTTGGTCCTACCGATCAGCTAGGTGTAGCACCTCCACTAAACCAGCAGCAACCTGGGGATCAACCCAGCACTTAGTGGTAGCATCACGAGTCGTGTCTTCCGGGGAACAAGAGCCACCAGCACTTGTGTCATAAGATCGTCGGGATGATGTCCTGCAACTCCTGACAATAGAGCCCTGATGAGACTTATCCGGGATTTGCTTGTGTCATAAGATCGTCGGGATGATGTCCTGCAGCAGACAGTACAAGCAGCTATGTGCAGAGTTGGTTATCAAGGGAACGGTGCAGCCAACAACTTGAAGCATCTGAACCCTCCTTTCTTTGACGGAAGTAAAGATGTTATTGCTGTAGATGCTTAGCTTCAGGATATAGAGGTTATTCTGGAGGCAGCTTGGATTTCGGAGGAAGAAAAGGTGGTCGTTGTGCGTATGCAGTTATTGGACTTAGCCCACAGCTGGTGGGCAATGCAACCAATTGGATTGGTGATGCCTGTCATATGGACGGTATTCAGTGATAAATTCTAGACGAAGCACTTTGATCTAGTAGCCTGGTATAATTTACAGACAAGGTCTAGTAACCTAAAACAGAAGGGAAGGACGGTCGATGGTTATGCGGCCGAGTTTTCAAGGCTTAGACAGTTTGCTCCCACCTTGGTGGCGACCGAATTGGACCGAGCGCAACGATTCCAGCAGGGACTCCACCTAGAGATTTTCCTAGCAGTGCAGCAGTTTGAGCAACAGACCTTTGATGTTGTTCGACGAGGAGCTAGGAGGCATAAATATACTTTCCAGATGATAGTAAATTGAACAGGAGGACAGAGGATGCCCCATGGACAGTTATCTCAGTCGTCAGCACCAGCTCCGACAGCTAGGACATTGACCATTGGAGCTACTAGGAGGGCGACCATAGTTTGTCGGTTCAGCACTCGACTCCGACGTACCCTCAGCAACAGAAGCATAAGCAATCTTCCGTAATGGGCTGCCCTCATTGTGGAAAGCCTGAGTACGTGATATCAGAATGTCACAGAGCACAGGAATTATGTTCGGCTTGTGGGGCACCTGACCACATGATAGGGTCATGTCAGCATAGATGTCACGACCCGCTCCCGGATAATCGAGTACGAGTTCGTGTCCAACCCCAGCCTACGTCGCGGTATCGGCGGTAGAACGCTGTCTAGTACACACAATAACATCCTCCACAGATACAATAGAACACAAATACAAATCGTACTCAGCAGTGACACAAACCAAGAAAAACAAGAGTACGATAGATAATGAAATAATAATATCCAAATCCAATGACAAAGAGACTGAAATCTAGAACAATAAAATATCGTCCATCTACTGCTGGTCCATAACACGAAGTGCTAGAGATACTCGCCCTCACCTATAACAACGATCCAGTCAGGAAAGGAGCAGAGTACAACCATATTGCAATTAATATTGTTAGTCCAAAATAAGTTAGAACAAGCGAGAAGCCATAAAGGTAAAGAATATATAAAGAACTAGCAAGACAAAAACTATCAGGATATGAACTAGCACTAGCAAGATATGAACTAACGAGATATAAAGTGGCAAAAAGTAAACTAGCAAGACGTGATCTAACAAGATATGAACTGGCAAGATGTGAACTTAACAAGATAATAGACTAGATAAAAGAAAAGATAGGAACCACTATGTGTGTATGAAATACCTTCTAATACGTGAACGGCTGGGCTAATACGGCACATCTTACGATGGCTATCATTCAGAAATTGGTACGGCTAACTCAAACACGGGTGTGTATGACTTAGCTATCATTCGATAACGGTAATTGGGTTTGTTCACGTATTTATTGAGTATTTCTCCTTGTGACTCTCTAACAATCAATAATGGTCAATGATACACTGAGAAGGATACGATAACTACAGTGTCACAATCGTGTCTCAATGGAATATCAAGCAATGACTCAATGGGATATCAAACAAGAAATCTATATAGTAAACATTATAATAAACTAAAACATAAATGCAATACTGTACTTGCCTGAATCCTTGTACAAACTGTAGCCACAAGTCGAGGATAAGGGAAATGTCGATCTAGAAGCTGTCAACCTATAACACACATCGCACCACGAACCGTGCACGAAAACCACAAATCAATTCTAATGTTCTAGTTCTAAATAGTGGCTAGTTGGATTACTAATCTAATAATAATTAATTCTGTAATAATTCACTTAAAAACCAAATTTAACCTAATAATAATCTAAATATAATCTAAACATGCAAGTTTGGCCATCAAAAGTCGTGTTTCTCAATTTTGGAAACTATGGCACGCAAATCGAGACGTGCCGTTGACTTTTAGTCAAACGCTGTGAACTCTAGATTTTGAAATTACACCTTGGTAGATTTTAGCACCACGAGTGCACTGGAATCAACCGTGCCACAAAATCATGCTTTGGTCAAAAGATATCGCCTTTATGGCTAACCGTGACCAAACCGGGGATCAACCGATCAATTTTGAGTTCAACAGAAAAACTAAAATATTAAATAAACAAAATAATTTTTGGGAAAAATATGTTGTAGAGCTCTGTGTTAGCTTTCCGAAACTTCAAACGGTTCATGATTTCAATTTCTGGTTCTCCCGGAATCTCGAAAATACCGAAACGTGTCAAGTTTCGGACAACCGACACTCTACGAACTTTTCAGAAATTAAGATTCAAAAATTACAAAAATAAATTACATATTCAGCAAGTTTACCTCGATACGAATCCAACAAAAAAATGGCACGCTAAAAGGAGGTCGGGGTTGGCGGGAATCACCTCGGAAAGTCGGGGAATCACCGGGATCAACACCACAAAGTCGGCCAACAAAAGAACTAGGGTTTCTGGAAAAACCCGCAAATATATAATATATATATAGAGGGCAGCGGCTCAGGGGGTCGGTGGGTGGCTAGGGACACGTGGCGACCATCCGTGCGTCCCGCTCATAAGAGTGAACGGCCGGATGGCCGTGCTAGCCAACATGGGTCAGCTAAGGAGTCGCGGCTCCAAAATATAAAACACAGTCAGCACAAAGCTGACTGACAGACGGGCCCCGCTCGGTCTGCCCAAGCGGCTGACGCGTGGGTCCCTAAGCGCTGAATGTGCACTGACTGTTTAATTAATTTTAGAAATTGTTTTAAAAATCAAATTAACTCCAAATAACTTCAAATAAATTCCTAAAAATTCGAAAAAATATAGAAAATATTACTAACCACCTAGAACCTAAATAAAAATAACTTGTCTCAAAATAGTCCCAAATGATCTCATAGTAATTCACGAAAGTCAATGAAATAAATATATCTTCAATAAATAAATATCTAAAAATGTCTAAAAATCATAATAAAATATATTATAGCTATAAATTGCATAATTACCCTACCTAGAGGTCATATGACCACAAGATGGTCATAACTCACCTGTGGGCTTAGTCACAACTCCTATGATCCTAGAAAATTAAATATAAACTATTCAAATAAAAATGAAAAATAACATAACTAAATTATAATCTGGTGGCAGATGCCACAATAGAGCCAGTTCATCTTCATCAACCCTAACCAGTCCATCGGTTAAGGGCAAGCACCAGTGCAGCAGCAGCAGTACCAGCCTCCGAGATCATTGTCGCCTCAGGCTCAAGTATTCCAGCAGCAGAGGCCGCAACAGTATGCTCAGACCCAAGCTCAGGTTCATAATAGGCAGAGAGGTAACCAGCAGAGGGGACCAGCACCAAGAGGACAAGGTCAAGCTATAGCTTTGACGGTAGCAGAAGAATTGGCATTAGGTAAGGTAGTGGCAGGTACCGTTCTTGTCAACTCTTTTCCAGCATTAGTATTATTTGATTCAGGTGCATCATTTTCATTTATGTCTGTACGATTCGCAACACAGATAGGATTTGAGCATCAGTAAGACTCAATATCCTTACTGGTAACAGTCTTGTGGGAGTAGATAAAATCTTTTCCTCGTGTCGAATAGTAGTTAGCGGTAGAGAGTTTTTTGCTAGATTGACAAAATTTTTGATGACCGACTATAATGTGGTCCTAGTAATGGATTGGTTGAAGGATCGGTATGCAAGAATAGACTGCCATGTTGGTAGGAATATATTTTTTAGTTTTTCCAACGAAGAAGAGTTTTTGTGGTCTAGAGGCGAAGTAGAACCTTCTCCACCAGTCTTGCGGATAACAGTAGCAGAAGCAGTTCAGTTTTCCAGAGTAGTGAAGTATTTCCTGACGTATTTACCAAAGATCTTTTTGGCATGCCGCCAGAGAGAGAGATTTCACCATTGATTTGATTCCAGGGACGGCACAGGTATCAAAAAGAGTCTACAGAATGGCACCATCAGAATTGGAGATCATGTACAAAATGATTGAAGAACTATGAACTAAGGGATTAATTCATGCTAGTGGATCACCTTGGGGACCCCGATGATTCTTGTGAAGAAGAAGGATGGTACATCAAGATTATGTGTTGATTATCGTACCTTGAATTCCGTAACAATCAAGAACCGATATCCCCTACTAATGATAGATGATTTATTCGATCAACTCAGCGGGGCAGCAGTATTCTCAAAAATTGACTTGCAGTCGAGGTACCATCTGATCAGAGTCAGAGAGCAAGACAACCTGAAGACAGCATTCAGATCTAGATATGGACATTAGGAGTTTCTCGTTATGCCATTCGGAGCGACCAATGCGCCAGCAGTATTCTTGGATCTCTTGAATTGCATATTTATGCCTTATTTGGATCAGTTTGTGATAATATTTATAGACAACATCTTTGTCTATAGCAAGAGTGAAGCAGAGCATGAGCAATATCTCTGGGTAGTCCTTCAGATTCTCAAGGAGCACCAGTTGTACGCAAAGTTCAGCAAGTGTAAATTTTGGCTTGATCGTATTTCGTGCTTAGGTCAGATCATCACCAGAGGTGGAGTGGAAGTGGATTCCCAGAAGATAGTGGCTATAAAGACATGGCCAGTACCTAGCACTGTCGTAAAAGTTTGCAGTTTTCTAGGATTGGCAGGCTATTACCGACAATTTGTATCAGCCTTTACTCAAATTTTAGCGCCATTGACATAGTTGACCCGTAAGGATGTACAGTTTTCTTGGACAGCAGAGTGCCAGAGTTCATTCGAGAAGTTGAAGCAAGGATTGATGATGGCACCCATTCCCCCGTTTCCAAATGGGACTGAAGGATTTTCTGTTTATTGTGATGCTTTAAGCAGAGGATTAGGATGTGTCCTTATACAGCATGGCAAGTTAGTAGCTCATATGTCACGTCAGCTTCGTGATCATGAGATGAATTACCCAACCCGTGACTTGGATTTAGCATCGGTGGTTTTCGCACTCAAGCTTTGGAGACATTATTTATATGGAGATCGGATAGAGATTTTCATCGACCATAAGAGTCTCAAGTATGTGTTTACCCAGAAAGATCTTAACATGAGTCAGAGAAGATGGCTAGAGTTATTGGTGGATTATGACATCAACCTGTAGCATCACAGGGGAAGGCCAAAGTAGTTGCAGATGCATTGAGCAGAAGAGCCGGAGCTTATTTTCTAACAGCACAACCCGAGTTATTAGCAGATCTTCAGAAGATGGAGATAAAGTTTGTTCTCCCTACCAACGTGGCATTGATGTCCAGTATGCAAGTTCAGTCTAACATAGTTGAGAGGATTAGGATAGCTCAATCAAGGGATTCCATGCTTCAGCAGGTTAGGACAGAATATGAAGCAAGGTGAAGAGCAAAGTTATGCATTCATGAAGATGGCACACTCCGGCATGGGAGGAACCTTTGTATACCCAGTGGTGACATCAGACAAGAGATCATAGCAGAAGCCTATAGTTCGCAATATTCAATTCATTCTGGTGGTACGAAGATGTATCGTGATATCCGTCAGCATTTTTGGTGGAATGGCATGAAGAGAGAGAAAGCTCGGTTTGTCTCTCGTTGTTTAGTTTGCCAGTAAGTCAAGGCTAAACATCAGAGACCAGCTGGACTTCTTCAACCTTTACCGATTCCAGAATGGAAATGGGAGCACATTACCATGGATTTTGTAACTGGGTTACCTAAATTCCCAGCTGAGAGAGATGCAATATTGGTTATAGTTGACCGACTTACTCTGTTGGAGTATCCAACTTACTAAACCCCACAACACTCCTAATTCACTCACCACATACAAATAGGCACATACACATGTATATTTCATTCTCATAACACCCTATAGCCCATGTGCTTCATAAGGAACATACTAACACTCTCCCACATCAAGTACCAACACATAAATATGAATTACCAACTGCTATAAGGAATTATCCCAAGGACTAAACATCAAAAAATAGGCTTATGATACACTAGTACATAGGAACACTTTCCTTAAGGCACACTCAAGTACATCACACTTATACAGAGGTAATGAGCCCCCAAAACCTAAAGTAGAGCACATGTGAGCTCCGACCAAACAGAGGGGTTCGAGTGTGTGCAGGCAACCTGTATACAGATGTGTCAGCAAGTGTCAATATCATGTGTCTACATAGTGTCTAACATGTGTCCATTCAAATATCTAGGTGAGTATCAGACAGTATCACAAATTTAGAAATGTGAGGTGTTCGAGTGCAAGGCAACGTACACGAGTATCAATAGAGTGATGTGTGTGTCCAACAAGTGTAACAGAGTGTTCAGTGATATGTTGAGCATGTGTGGGTGTCTATATGTGTCCAAAACCGTATCCAATATGTGTCGAGTTGTGTCAAAACAGTGGTGTCAATCTAAGTCTGAAACTGTTCACAAATACTGCCTCGTGCGCACGTGTCGTGAGGTGTAGGACACGACGTGTCCAACCAGACACAACGGGGTCGTGTCCTACGGTAGCCTAGGTCTAGGGGCACGTGTCAGTGCCACTGAATTGGGTCTAATTCGTGCCGTGTCTGATTTCGAGCCCCGTATTAGAGGGGTGCGCTCGTGTGTGTGCTTGACAGTACAAAACAGTGTGTGTGTGATTACTTCATGAATACTAACCATTTGATCCCAAACTTTGGGATTACCGTGTCAGTCGATGCCCCCATGTGTCCACCAAATATGGTGTGGTCTCGTGTCGTGTCGAGTGAGATACAGGTGTGTGGTAGCAGGACATGCACCACAGCCTCGTGCCGTGTCCCCGTATCCAAATATTGTGTCCAAATCACCCTAAAAACAACTCAGTCCAAATGAAATACAATCTACACAATAACAACTACAAAATCATGTAATTATTTTTGAAAATTATGAACAATTTATTCTAAGAAACATTTCATCGAACACATTAGATAGTTCTCCGATACTCCTCCGATACACATACCAAATGGATTCGATTTGAACCCAAACTTAGCCTAGGATTAGGGAGACCCTAAATGAAGGCATCTATGGAGAGAAATCAGAAATTAATAGATTTAGAGGCCATTACCTATTGAGAGTTGGAATCTCAATAAAATTGCACTTGAAACCAAATCACACCACTTCCAATGGTCAACTTGCTCCAAATTCTTGCTAGCTAGCTTCTAGAGGCTTTCTCTACACTAGGGGAGTGTATTGTAATTGATTGGGTTCAATTTGGAGTTGATTTGGATAAAGGAGGCAAATTTGGGAAAGAACGCAAATTAGGAATTATAATTGTAATGAAAGAGGCAATAGGGGGCTAACATGATGTTATATAGGGGTAGGGGGCTACCCATGGCTGTCATGGGTAGTCTAGGGTTAGGGTTTAAGTTCAATTTAGGTTAATGGGCTTCCTTTGGTTGTAATCAAGGCTTTCTAAGTAAAGGCCCAACCAAATCAGGGTTTACACCAAAATATCTACTTAGACTAATATCTAGATATTCTAGGGCTTGCATTACTTTTTTAATTCTACTAACTAAGCCTCTAGGTTCATGATAAATATCTAGATTAGGACAGTTCTAGGTTAAGGCCTAATATATCACTTAGCATACTATTAATTAGTTATAATTCAAAATAATTTAAATATCACAAATGACAAAAATGCCCTTAGCCTAAAAAGTGGTAATTAGCTAATCTAATCACATGGTTAGGTCTCAATGGTCATGGTTAGTCTCTAGGCTAAGTAGTTCTAAGGTTTCACTAGCAAGTAACACAATCATAATATATCACTTTAAATATTATAAAAATAATCTAAAATTTACCAATTAGTCATTAACATGATCAATTTTACAAAAGTTTAAAATTACCCTCATTTTAGAAAAGTGGTGGTGACAGTCAGTGTAATTAGTTTCAAAGTATGAGTAGTTTCTGTAATAAGTGTAATACATAGGAATAGTTAACGTAATTTGCCCAAAGAAAATTACCAACAAAACTCTTCACTTTTAACAAGTTCCACTCATTTTCTATTGCAACTCAAAAACTCTCTACTGGCAACTAAACTCTCCACTTTCAATGCACTTGCAATTGCTAACCAAACACCAAAATTGTTATAATGCAAGTGCAGATGCATTGAAAGTGGGACTTTCAATACACCTTTAATGTACTTACAACTACATAAACTGTCACGCTCCGATCTCGGAGGAACGTAAAGTAACCACTGGGCATGATGTCATGCAAGTCTAAGTTGCGGTTGCACAAGTCCAGGACTTGTATAATAAGAAAATAGATTGAATCAACAACACGTAGTGGAACTTTTAATACAGAGTTAGAAGCAGCAGACAATATTGCAAAAACTAAATTGAACACTGATATAAGGAACAAATCTCTTTATTGATCACTTTGAATCGATTACAAGGCTCTCAATAGTTCTCTGATAAATGTCATACATGAGCTCTTGAACTATATAGAATTACAATAATACCATTCCATACATTACATCCTTTTATATCGAAAATCATCTCTTTGTATCCTCTTATTCTGATTTCCGACTCATGAGGATGTGGATCTACTATCGCTTCGAAACATCCAACAGAACATCTAGTACCCGCGGACTGGTCGATAAAGAGAAAATGATCTCTCCTCTCCGTATTAAGAAAATGGAGTTTGGCACTTGTTGGTGCATGAGTGCGTGCTCTCTCCTGCCTCACTTATGCCCCTCTAAGTTATTAATTAGGACGTGTTTATTTAGTGAATACTATATGTTGCTTGGAAATTAAATTTGTGGTAGTTATATTTTCCAGAAAAATATTCTCATATTTGATGACTATATAAATATTCTCAAAAAATAATAAAAATAAAACAAGGATTAAAAAAATTGAGAAAAAACCAAAAAAAAATACAACTAAAAAAATTTAAAAAACAAAAGACAAAACTTTCTTAAAAATTTCAAAATAGACAAAACACTAAAAATATCTTCAATGAAAAAGAATGAAAATTTTTAAAAAATGAAAAAAAAAATATAAGATGAAAAAGTTTTTTTAAAAATAAGAAAAAACCAAAAAAGGACAAAAAAAATCCTTAAAAATGAAAAATAAAAATCTTAAGTAATGGAAAAAAAAAAGGATAAAACTGAAAAAAAATCTTAAGAAATTAAAAAGGACCAAAAAAGTGTAAAAATAAAAAAAAGGATAAAAGCCAAAAATAACAAGATAAAAGAAGAAGAAATAGTATTGAAAATAAAAAAAAGACAAAAATATATATGTTTTCTTAAGCGATACGATTCTCATATTTTATGAATAAATTATTTATCTGAGTATTCACAATTTTGTAAATAAAATTTTATAACATAAACAAATATTGTATAAATTTGCCTTTAAAAATGTGCACCAAACGCCCCCTTTGAAGCTTATAAAAGAGAGAGTAGGGTAGACCCAACCATTAAACTGACTACGCACTTGTCTAGGACCTCGAAATAGTAGAATATTAAGAATTGTCGTTTGGAAAAAATATTAAATTTTTAGAACAAAAGAGAATGTAAATTTAACCAAAGGGTAAAAATAAATGAGAGAGTACACTTCCATTGATAAAAGAAGTCTGAAAGTGTACTTTTCGATGGGTAAAGTGAAAAAAACTCCTCGTTAAATATACGACTTTCGCGTAGAAAGTCCTTTTAGAATTTTTTGGCAATTTGTCCCTCCTCCTTAGATTACAGATCCGTTCGATTAGGTCCCTTCAGCCAAATTTTAAAAAATTTATACCTAAAATGCCCCTGCCCACTCTAACCCTCCCTCCGGGGGGCGTCGGCGCCGACGAGCCCCCAACCCCCCCCCCCCCACCCGATCCCCTCCCTTGCCGGCGAGCCCCCAGCCCCAGCTTCCTCGCCGGCGAGCGCCCCCCCGACCCCCCACCCCCCTCCTCCTCCCTTGCAGGCGAGCGCACCCCCCCCCCCGCTCCACCTCGCCGGCGAGCGCTCCCCCCCGACCCTCCCTCCTGCCCGACCCCCCGACCCCCCGACCCCCCTCCTGCCTGACCCCCCACCCCCCCCTCCTCCCTCATCGGCCCCGACCCTCCCCCCTCCTCCCCGCCGACAAGTGCACCCCCATGCTCCTCTTCGCCGGCGAGCGCACCCCCATGCTCCTCCTCGCTGGCGAGCACCCCCTAGACCCCCCCTGCCCGACCCTCCACCCCCTCCTCCTCCATCGCCGGCCCCGACTACCCCCCTCCTCCCTCGCCGGCGAGCGCACCCCCTCCTCCTCCTCACCGTCGAACGCAGCCCAAACAGTCGAGGAAGGAGGGGGGAGGGGTAAAATTGTCATTTGGGTGGCAAAATGAGCATATTTCATACTTTTAGGAATTTTAAGAGCATGTGATCTTTTAGTGCAAAAAGCGGAAATCTATCGAGGTTTTTTTTTTGCACATTACCCATTTTTCGACATTTAGAATCAATAAGAGATTGAGAAGATATCGTTGTTAAAAAAAGCATAACAGTAGAAAAACAAGTGTACAAGTTATTGTAATTTCGTAATATTGTCCATCTTTCCTACTAGTGCTACAAACCTATCTAACAGTTGTGAGCTTTGCATTTAACCAACATGTTTGTGGGCAAAGGCATGGATTTTACAACATGCCTTGCCCATTAACATATCCGGATCAAATTCGTTGAACAAAGTCAACGAATTTGAGTTCCGTCAATTTTCACGTGTCTATTATGACCGTACATATACACTTTTCGTTGTCAATAGATTTGTGTCGGAATCTCTCAGATCAACGAGACATCTACATAATAATCTATGATTTTTAATTAAAACATAAATGAAACGATGAAGCACACTAACCTCGTTGTGATAAATCTTTAAGTAGAATGCCCATGAAGAGTTGTTTCCTCAAATCTTTGTGTTACTTTCAAACGTTTACTCTATGGTGGTAATGGCTCATATAAATAATATTCAAAAAAAAAGTCTACTACTAACTATGCAGCTGAAGAGGATTTGGAAAACCTCAGAAATGAGTATATAAAAAAGATTATAAAAATTAAAAAAATCCAGGGGTCCCCTTGCTAGTCTCGGCCAAGAACGCAAAAGGCTGCTGTAGAGTCCACCACCTCATGAATCATCATCTCCATTGCTAAAACAAGCCATAAACACCACTCGCAATGGCAACGATGCATGAAGAGAGAGCCACCAACATCATTAACCATGATAGAGCCTTGTCGTTCCTTGATGCTCTTCCGTGGACATCCCTGCAAGCAAAAGTTGAGGAGCTTCTTTTAGTGGCTGAACATCTCTAAGAGCAGACAATATGCTAGAAATTCATTCCTTTGATGCATCAAAATTCTTGGCTGGACAACTACAACTACACTGTGCCTCCGGTATAAAAAAATAAGGTACATGCAGGCCAGGACCCAGCCCCCACCCACATATTATACGTAGAGACACTTGTTAAGATGAAATCACTATTAAATGCAAAGAATTCACATGCAAAATCCAAACACTACATATATATATATATTTCTAAAATGAAAGAAAGATAATGAAGGAGGTTACTTACCAGAGAGAAATGGCAGCTGGGAAAATGAAGCCAATGGCAACAGCTATAGTAGCACCTATCATCTGGAAAGCAAATCGGATGTTGGAGAAGGAATGAGCCCCAAAAAGCACTAATAGCGTCAAAACAAACGTGACGACAGAGAACTCCTCCGAATCAAAAGCCAAGGGAGCTACTGCACGTGGAAATAGGAGGTCTGCGAGGTCTAGAAGGAGGGAAACGAAGATGCTGGAGAACACTAGCATTAGATGCACGACATAGTACACCCTCACCACATCATTCAGAAGGGAACCATAAGTCGCAAACCCGAAATCAGTATCAATGTCGGCTAGAACAACATCAAGTGTATGCGCTCTGAAGAGCAAAACCCAAAGAAGTTTGTTGCAATATGAACCATACAGCAAAGACCAAGAGAGGCCCGAACAATGATTTCATCTGGCTTGGATCCCTCGAGCCATTCTCTACTGGGTCCAACGGGTATACTGCAATACAAGGCATGGAAGTCACACACAAGTTATTTGACGGAAATCAAAATTCAGGAGATGTAACTTCGACTGATAAAGCTACAAGTATTTAAGAACACACAAAGAGATCAAGGTTCCCAATATAGGAATTAGGTTTCGACCCTTCTTATGAATATTGGTATGTACGGTTTTAGTAACTCCGACGGTTTCATATCGGAGTTCCTGATTGTTGCTTCTCTATTGGATGGTACTGCAAACTTGTTACAAATTCATGAGTCCATGCTTTCAACCTTTTTACTGAATTGTTACTTAAGGGGGACGTCAACAAAATCCGATATGAATAATTTTAAAAAAACATTCTAAATATATTATCAAATCTTGCAGAAAACAAAAACAGAATACGAAAACACTCTATGGGAACACGAAGACGATTCAGATGACTAATACCCATCTTTAACAAACTCGGGAGGTATACTCCTTTGTATTCCTTTTTAATCTCATATATATGTATATGTATGGATGTTTGCTTTCTTGTATTGTATCTCTTCTATTTCCTGGTTGATTGAATAGTATTCCTTGGTTTTATTTATATTTGGCCTTAAATGAAATTCCGAAGACAGAGATTTTATGAGGATAGTTTTGTCACTCCCCATTCCAAAATTTTGTATTTTACTGCTATATTGATATAGTATTTTTTTTCCTGTTTTTTAATATCTTTTATGTAGTTTGTATTAATATTGTATCTAGTACCTTGTACTTCGTGTAGCTATACCTGATATTGGACTTATTTTCGGATGATCGGTTTGGGTTTTTCTGGGTGTGTCCTGAGAACCATACAGAAAGATTGCCTGTAGGATAATTGTGGATGTAAAATATATAATTGGACTTATGCAACTTACTAGATTTCAATTTTTTTGTCAAGATAACTCGACTAGAAGACTACCTGGACCCCTAGAGACACTTGGTCATGCTATGGACTCGTGCTAGGACCTGTACATAGAATGATGTATTTGAAAATAATAAATCTGAGAATATCTGAACAAGCAGTATAGTAGCAGTATACCGCTCGGACTATTATGAGCCGAGTTAGCTGCTAACTTGATTCCCCAATTGTCCATTGGGCAATAATTTTTCTTCCTAAGGCTAGGATTAGGCCAAGGCCATGGATTTCTAACATGGCACAAATCCATTGTCTTTGGACTTTACATATAATCCTCTCTTCTATTATTTTCCTCCCAATCACTCTCCAGAAGCCCTTCTCTTCTCCTTCTCCTCCTTCTCACTTTACCGCTTTTTTCCTTCTTCGTTGAGCATAGGAACAACCTAGGAGCTCAAGAAGGCCTTTGAAGGTTGGCTTGTGGTTCCTAAATCCGCTCTAGGTGGTGGACTAGACGCTAGATTTGGTTTTGGCTTAGACTTTGAGTAAGGCAAATACTTCTTGCTCAATGAGGCTTTGCCTCATTTTTCTTCTCTTGATAGTGTCTTTCATATTCAAGCATGTTATTAGGTCACTAATGTAGTGTCCCGCTCCGCAGAGGCACTATATTAGAGAAATCAGTGCTGGCTCGAGGGAAAACCTTTACGAAGACGATTGATCTGGATGAGTGGACAAGGATTTCATTTTCCGATTCTTTCATGCCTAATAAAGAATATGTATTTTTGAATGAGTGCTATTTTGTTAATAACAAATCTGTAATCATTGAAAATGCTAGTATGATGACCCAATATGCTTTAATAAACAATTTGCAAGTTGTGTAATGAACGAATCAATGTTATGCTAAGATAAGAAAAGAAATGATTGCATGCTAATGTTCGAATGTTGTCCTGATTCAAAGAACCTTGTCGTGCTTAATAAGAAGAGACATGGTGAATGCTTACATGTCCTGAATTTGTATGCTATCAAAAGTAGATTGATATGCTTAACCTGTGCAGAATTGTTATCATGTTACAAAAAGTGAACAATTACATGTCCCTTAAAATATGTTCTGAATGTTAGACATGTGCATACGGACTTGTACATGTTGTAATGGAAAAGAAATGAATGTGTTATGTAGGAGCTACGGCTCTGAGATAAATAAAAGAGAGAAGGCAGAGTCATATCTCTATTATTAGAAGAGATAGAGAATAGATGGAATGTTTGCTCATCGATAACATGTCGTCTTAAATAGTTTATCTGATAGGTGTTGCATTCATGCATTGGTTTCGGCCAACTTGTGTACAAAGTATTTAGATCTCTCGACGGTTTTTGGGACACTGGGGACCGCTCGACCTAGGAGAGATTGTTTAGGCACCATGAGATAAAAGAGACCTCGCGTACATGGGGTGTTATTATCTGTGTCCATTAGCGACAAGCTGAAGCAAAGAGTCACAACGGCTAATCATGGGGAATGACCATCATGTAGATAGGATGCCGGTTAGTACTGAAGAGCTAAACCATGAGCCACAATTGCTAGTATGTGTGTATATTATTCAGAGCTGAACCTTGTGCCACAGCTGTTGGTATGTACATGCACATGTTTTAGTGCGGAGCTAAGCCTTAAGTCACAGCTGCTATTCTGGTTGTGCATGCATATGTAAAGTTTGGTTTCGAGCTAATACTACAGAGACAAGCATGGAACATTATCGGATATATATTACGTTTATGTTAATCCTTGTCTTGTGCATGGATGGATCGTCAGTTTTGGATAAAATTCACCGAATGGTAATGTTCGTTTATGTTTAATATTGCTATCTTAATCTGCTCACATGAATAGTTTGGTTCATATGAAATGCTCCAGTGGATAAAATTTGAAATGCTATTGTCCCGATAACAAAAAAAGAAATGTTTTATCGGAATCTTGCTATATGTTTAAAGAAAAGAACGTCATATGTTAATTGTTGCTAAAGACCTGAGATTTGAATATAAATTATGAAATATGTTACGCTTGTCAATAGAAATGAACTGATAATATGCATCGAAATGACCCGATCGTAGATTTGAATGAAATATAAAATATGAAATATGAAATATGAAATGTGGTTTTCTAAATGGTTTTCAAAGAAGTAATCTGACTCTGTACTGCATGAAATGAACATAGGTAAAAGTAGAAAGATCATTATCACAGAAATATTTTCTCACTAAATAATTACTTCGTGATCGTTTCAGACGATATAACCTTTGTTTTATCACCAGTACGTTAATATACTGATGAGAGTTTGTAAGTCAAGTATGGCATGTACCAGAGAGACAATGAGAGCTTTGTAATCAGTTCAAAAGTATCAATTAAGAGAATATGTTTCTGTTATCATTGTGTTCAATTCTATTTTCTGCTATATTGTCAGTTGTTGCTTTAATTTCTACATTTATGTTCTTTTGCGTTGTTGTCTACCTTGTATATCTTGTTATTGTACATGCCTAGGCCTTGGCAAGCGCAACTTTGGCTTGCACGGTATCACGCCCAAGCGAGGACTATTGGTTCCACAGAGATCAAAGTGAGGACGAACGATCCTACGGGATCGGGACGTGACAACTAAGGCCGCCTTGATAGAGATTTGGAAGTTCTAATGATATCTTTCATATTTTCAACGTTTGACACCGAAAACCTATTTTTGTTGTAAGCTCTGAATTTATACGATCCAATAGTTCGATCATGAATTTTATTTCATGCATTTTAGAACTTTGTAAAGTTGGATTTAAGTTGAAATATGGTTTTATTGCCGAAACATTTCCGAAATACTAGGATATTAGGTTATTATCAAGCACAGCAGAATATTGACGCTATATGGGTAGTATACTGGCTACCCAGACTGAAAGCCAAATTCCAGAAAGGTTTTAGTCCATTCGAGCTTGGTTTTTGCCGATTTCGAATTCGATTGTTTACTATTGTTGGAGCTTGTCACCATGCACCTTTAAATGAGTTTCTTGGTTATTCTTTTAATAGATGGCGTGAATTACTAGTAGGTAATGTTACTTAGTTCATAGTCGTTTGTAGCTTATAACATAACCTATGTCAAGGAATTGAGGTATTATCGATATTTTAGTATTTTGTCAATTTAAAAGGGATACATTTAAATTTCTTGAGGTATACTAAACTGGTTGAGTTCAAACTACTCCTTGCTAGCTATATTCCATTTGATTGGCCGTATGAACTGATTGGCCGCCATATTAAATCACTTGTGGTTATAGTATTTTGTGTACCATTAGTCTTGGGACGTATGTTGTCTCGTCGTAGTAGTTCCCCCATTGTCTTTGTTTGGTGTAGGGGTTGATTACTATTCGATAACAAATTACAGATCTAGGCTGCGACACAAATTTCTATATATTATTTTATGATTGGTTTTTTGTCTCCTCTTCGACCTTACCTTGTGGTACTTGCTATTTGCGATTGGCCCTACGTTTTGCATGGCTAGGTCTCTTAGTAGTAACAAAGGACCAATGGCACTTCCACAGACGACCGTACTCGAAGGAAATTCATTTGTGGCGTTTAGCCAAAAACAAGTGTTTAGACCTTGTATTATGGAGCATGTTCCCACACACATTTGACACGTAATTGTATATATATTCTAGACATTCACTAGTTATATGGTCATATACTGAATTAGGCACAATTATATTTCTTTATACTAGAGTCCTGATAACGTATATCTCAATATTTGGGACGCCTTATAACTTTTTCTTTGTGATTACTCTTGTTATTTATTGTTTGTATGGATTGAGATATAGAATTTATCGGACCGTAGGATGATTCAGTAGCTTCATAGATTGGTCTCCCACTTGTCTCTATACAACTTATTGTTTGTATGGATTGAGATATAGAATTTATCGGACCCTATGATGATTCAGTAGCTTCATATATTGGTCTCCCACTTGTCTCTATACAACCGAGACTGCTATAAGGGAGACTGGAGTACTGCGTATGGCGTAGCTGCCTACGTCCGACCCTGCTTCCCAATATTCTAGTTAAGGGACGTGAAAGTCACGGATATATTTTGTGCTCCCAAGCTAACACCAGCATGTCCATGCTTATTGGTTGTAAGCTATCTAAGACGGAAAGAATGCAGCATGTCCATGCTTACTGGTTGTAAGCTATCTAAGACGGAAAGAAAGGGCAAATTGAAAACAAGATACCTCTTTTACCCCTTTTCCTTGGAGATTTGTATTCTTTTTGGAAATATACTTTTCTAGACCTTGTCTTAGAGTTCCCACACAACACCTTTAAAATTTTAAGGATGGATTGAGAAAATTGGGCTAAATCTTACAAAAAGTTTACAAAAACTAATCACGTGTGCAACAATGAATAGACATGAAAAGATAATGACAGAAAGAGGCCTCAGAAAACATTGGCAAACAATAGCAAGTCCAAAGCAGATAATATCATTTTGTAGTGATACAATTCATGTGCATCATAATCAAACAGCTGATATTTGTCAAATTTTGATAACATATCATTAATCATTACGCCGCATAAGTTATAAGTTTGGTAAAATAAGTCTACTTGAGTGAATTATTCAATAAAAGAATGTAATAAATTCTGAAACTTTAGTAATTTATGGTAACTATGATTGTGCTCAGACTTACCGCTGTAGTGGCAAATATAGGCAGTAACCAATATGGAAACTGTTTTAAATAACTTCCAGAAGGACTCCTGGTCAACAATGTGAGGTAAAAGCCGAGGCATGCGAATGCTGCCATTTATAACTTTAACTATGCCTATTCCTGCTGTGATGACCACGAAGACCACCGCCAAGATTAGCGACAAAGCTGAAGTCTTCAGTGTCTCTAAAAATTGAAGCACCAATACAACACACATTTAGAATATGTATAAATTAAAATCTGTGTCAAAGTTAGGACAGAAGAATATAAAGGATAGACCACTTGCCACTCATGCTAATTTAAATTAACAAACTATTGGGCTATTGCCATTGACCCATCAGTTTTCCATCAAACTTAACTCATACGTGCAAGCCATGACAAAATTCCACTAAAAATGATTGTTTTAATCTCTTCTTTCTACTCCTCTCACATCCTTTATTATCCATCCCGGCTTTCTCCCTTCCCTGCCTTGCCCTCTACATCTTCCTCCTCTATCCACCTCCTCCTCCTCCTCAAACCCTAACTTTTTTCATGTTCATCAAGGGAGCTCCATTAACGGGGGCTACCGATACAAATATGATATTCAAATTTGAATGCGAACAATGTAGATAGTTTTGCATGGTTGATGATGATGAGGATAAAGAGTGAAGTGGAAGAGGATTGACAAGGAAAGAAGAGGGCAGGGGTAAGGTTGGGAAAAGAGGAAGAGGCATAGGAGGAAGAAATAAAAAATGTTGAAGGAAGAGGGAAAAATGGTTATTTTCTAGTGAACACGTGGGTGCTAAGTTGGAACACAAACTAATAGTGAACCTCCGGCAATAGCCCAAACTAGTAGTATACATTATAAATTTGAAAGAAGTTGATAACAATCTAACACTCAAGAAGTAAAAGCTCACCAGGACGCTTGAAACAGATCGATGGTGAAAATACGAGGACTGAAGTAAGAAGGAACAGTGTATGTCTTTCATTCCACCAATATTCTATGCCAAACCACTTCTCAAGTACACCCCTATGGTGAACCTCACCTTCTGGTGATGTTGCTCCTGACAAACATTTCCTGCACAAACATTTAAATTCAAATATTTAAATTCACAATTGATAACATTCTTTAGTTTAGTACCATAATTTATGTATTATCCAAATCTCTACTAATTAATGTGACCAGCTAGAAATTTATGCCCTAAATGATGCATAAGCTATCGAAGGTTACAAAGACTATTAAGTTTAGCTGCCATATAAAGATAGAGGGTCCGAATACTAGATCCAATGTGATTCTAGTCCTGGTGAGGGTTTGAGAGCAAGAAACCACTAAATCTAGGATGGGTGTCTTGTTTGAAACCTTGGTTGCAGGATCTAGGACAAAATTCATGGCCAAGAAAAAATTGGGTTGAAGCCTCGGATTATGTTTTAATATGATATCATTTGTTTACAAAGATTAAAGAGTTTGCACCAGTATTTTCATCTCAATTGCATCTGGAGTTCAGTATAGCTAGGTTCCTATCAGTCTTGTCCAGCGTGAGATTGGCATCGGATATGTACGCTACAAATAAGTTAGTTAGAAGCTAGCTTTAAAGATAGATGTGACCCATTGGACACATTTTGCACTCAGTCTGTATTGATATATGTGGTATATTTTCGGGTAATATCACTAAGATTGTTAGTGTTCCACGTATCCATCCATAAGTAGAGCTGTCAAAATGGGCCAAGTCCGTTGGGCCGGTCCGGTCCAACCGCCAAAAAGGTGGGTTGGGCCAAGCATTTAGGAGCCCGTCAAACAGGTTGGCCTAGGTGGGCTTGTCACGCCCCAGAACCAGAATACTGGAGAGCGGGGGCAGACATAGCCAGCTACGTATATTGAAATAGAATACATCTCAACTATACGATCGCGGCTGTCTAGATATGAGGGTTTACTACAAGCCAACAGTCTCTTAAGGTCAAGCCTATTGTCTCAATCTCAAGCAAGTAATATAATTACAAGATGTATGATCATTAAATATACAATAAAAGGCGTCCCAAATATTACATATCAGCTGATCATGAAGCTAGTCGTACAAAATGCGAGGACTAGCAAGAGTTTAAGTCATACATAATCAACCCTAGGATTTGTTAATCATGTTTACAGCCCGTAGGCAGACAGTAAGTAAAAGTGCATCGAGCTAACAGTTGCTCGTCGGCTAAACGCCTCAAAAGAATAAATTTACAATAGAGTGAGCGAACAAAATAGAAAACCCACTCGTAGCCCGGGTTCCTTCTAGTCGCCACCATTGGGCTGGAAGCTTGGTAGATCCTCGGGAGCTGCTCCAAAATCTGGCCACACAAAACCAGCTGGGTCAACCCCAGAAAGAGCAAGTGCCACAAGGGGGCCACGAAATAAGAACAAAAGCCAGCATTAACACAAGAAGATATAATACTAAAAACTAGAATTATAAAAACATGTCAGGATGATATACGACGAGATAACCATAGAACTATTCCGATAGCCAGGTTACAACCCGTAAACCAAACAAGGACCGGGGTTGTAACCCTTCATCTGAACAGAGCTTGGTTTCCCACCATTTATCGGCAAGATAATAATGTAAGTAATCAAGACAGAAAGCAATCTTGCATGGGATCAAGACATGACTAGACTGGTTATACCTCATTCAATCAATCACGGCCAAGCAGATCCTACGGCTTACTACTTTAACTAACTAGGGTTATCACAGGCCTAATTACTAACAAGATGCAGTGAGATTGTTCCACAGCTACAAGCCCTGCAGACCATCCAGGCTACCCAGGACGAAAGATTAGGGTTGAATTCAGGTGGGTACATCGTCCAGGAAACGTATGTACCCTTAGATGACTTAGAGGGTACAACACTTGACGGTGCGCTGGAAATGTGTCCTACTCGACGGCAGGCTACAGATCCCAAGAGCGCCCAGGTAACGGGATTGCCTGTAGCTGTGTCATCTCTTCATGACTACTGAGTTGTTCTGGTTATTAACCTTAATCCATTTTAGTAGGTGCTCCTGACCGTGGTACTCAGGAGTCCCTATCCTAGACATGATGCAAGACAGGACAAGTGGATTAACAAGCAAGCAAGAAAGAACCACCCACGGTGTCAAGACAGGTCAAGTTAAGTTATCAAGATAAATCATGTCAGGGTACTTGTCAGGAGTGCGCCACGACGGGCCACTATCATGTCAGGTTGGTCATGTCAGGAGTGCACCACTACGGGTCACTGTCGTGTTATGCTAGTTCCTTGCCATACCAAGCCATGTACAATAGTCATTCCAAACATATTAAGCAAAATCAAGTTCATGACGAAAGGCGTAAGGATATAAAATGGGCGTAAAATATCTAATAAAATATCAAAATTCGGGGTTATAGAAGAGCCAAGCTTAAAGAAATAAAACCAAAACTCCAAGAATCAGAGGACTAAGCAAGGGGTCAAGGGGCAGCATACGTGCAAAAGCACGCACGCAAGGCTCACTCAAGTCTGCGTATCAAGGCACCCTCAAGTGAGCAGTGTACGTGAAAAGTCACGCACACTCAAGGGACAGCGTATATGAAAAGTCACGCACGCTCAAGGGGCAGCGTATGTGAAAAGTCACGCACGCTACAGAGAAGCAGTGTGTGAAAGTCACGCACGCTCAAGGGAGGCAGCAAACGTGAAAGTCACGCACGCTACAGGGAGCAGTGTGTGAAAGTCACGCACGCTCAAGGGAGCAGTGTGTGAAAGTCACGCACGCTACAGGGAGCAGTATGTGAAAGTCACGCACGCTCAAGGGAGCAGTGTGTGAAAAGTCACGCACGCTCAAGGAGACACGCTTCCAACAGGAAGCGTACTCAAGCCTGCGTACGCAGCGCTAAAGAGCGCGCGTAGCTCAGTGTGCGTAAGCTAAACAGCTATGCACACTGCTCAATGTCTTCTCCAAACAGCAAGAAAACCAAAGAAGAACCCAAAGCTTCACAAGTTCATAACTTGGCCATCCGAACTCCAAATTCGGATTTCCAAAGTTCCAACTTGGGTGAAACTGAAAGTTCTTCCACATGAAACATCAGAACTCAAAAAAAACCAACCAAAATAGATCAAAACATGTAAAATCCGAAAATAGCAATAACTTAGATCTACATAAAAAGAGACTCCAGATCATAAAAACCCAAGAACTAATGTTGATCTCCATGTCCTAATCTAGCAAATGAACCAAGAAAATAGGGCTCTCATGAAGTGGCAAGGTGCACTTGCCTAGGGTTAGGAGAGTTGTGTAGAGGAAGGGGAAGAAGAAGAAGAAGAAAATAAATGGTGGAAGTTATGAGGAGAGAGAAGAGGTTGGTGGGTTTTTAATGAGGAGGAGTTGTGGTGGGGATGAGGGTGTAGCATAGGGCTAAGGTGATCCAATGGACATAAAATTGAACCAAACCGAACCATCCCAAATAAACCGAGCCAAGCCAAAAACCCAAATACGAAAAATACCGAAATTCCACAAGTCGAGAAAAATAAAAATACATGCCAAAATCTAGATACGAGTATAAATACAAAATACAGGAAATACGGGAAATGAGGGTGACAACTCTACCCACCTTAAAAGAATTCCGTCCTCGGAATTTAATCAAGGAGCTAGAGATTGCCACGACAAGCTACACTAAGCACAGGCAAGCTACACTAAGCAGTTCAATCATACAATCATACAATACAAGCAAGGAAGGAAAAACGTAAGGCATAAGAAAGACATTATACCTCACGAGTCAAACAGGTAGGGATATCGCGATCGGATGTCGTCCTCATGCTCCCACGTTGACTCACCCAGAGAGTGATGACCCCAAGCAACACGAACTAATTTAATAGTCTTGTTCTTGAGTATCTTTTCCCTCCGGTCCAAAATAGACACGGGCCTCTCCTCATACGAAAGGTTGGTACCAACAACCAATTCCGAATGGTCTAGGATGTGGCTCGGGTCCGAAATATACCGTCGTAATTGGGATACATGGAATACATCATGTACCTCACTTAGCGACGGCGGAAGAGCGAGACGATAGGATACATCTCCTACTCGTTCTAGAATATCGAACGACCCTATATACCTAGGACTAAGCTTTCCCCGTACGCCGAAGCGAATGACGCCACGGTTAGGCAAAATCCTAAGGAATACATGGTCGCCGACAGCAAATTCTAAGGGACGCCGATGAGCATCGGCTCAATGGCGCTGGCGGTCCTGGGCAACTCGGAGGTGATCTCTGACCTTCCTGACCACTTCAACCGTCTGGGAAATCAATTCGGGTCCGAGCATCTGCCTCTTCCCGACATCGTCCTATGCTAGCGGGGATCTGCACTTCCTGCCATAGAGAGCCTCGAAGGGTGCCATCTGGATACTGGCCTGGTAACTGTTGTTGTACGAGAATTCTACCAGGTGCAGATGATTCTCCCATGAACCACCGAAGTCAAGGGTACATGATCTCAACATATCTTCAAGAGTCTGGATTGTGCGCTCTGCCTGACCATCCGTCTGCGGGTGATAAGCTGAGCTGAACTGAAGGCGAGTTCCCAGACTCTTCTGCAAGCTGCGCCAAAAGTGTGATGTGAATCTTGAATCCCTGTCCGATGTGATGCTGACTGGCACACCGTGAAGCCTGACAATCTGCCTGAGATACATCTCTGCTAACTGTGCAGTCGACTGCCCAACTCTGAATGAGAAAAAGTGTGCCACCTTGGTAAGCCTGTCCATAATTACCCAAATAGCATCTCTGCCGGCCGGAGATCTGGGCAATCCGGTCACGAAATCCATGGTTATATGCTCCCATTTCCATTCTGGGATCGGTAAGGGTTGAAGAAGTCCAGCGGACCTCTGATGTTCAGCTTTGACCTGTTGGCAAACCAAACACCGAGAGACAAACCGGACTATCTCCCTCTTCATGCCATTCCACCAGAAATGCTGACGAATATCACGGTACATCTTCGTACCACCCGGATGAATAGAATATTGAGAACTGTGGGCTTCTGCCATGACTTTCTGTCTGATATCTCTACTGGGTACACAAAGACGAGTGTCGTGCCGAAGTGTACCGTCTTCATGGATACATAACTCTGGCCTTCTTCCTGCTTCACACTCTGCTCTGAGTCGCTGGATCTTGGAATCTGCTGACTGCGCCATCCGGATCCTCTCAACTATACTGGACTGAACCTGTAGGCTGGCCATCAATGCCACGTTGGTTGGAAGAACCACTTCAATTCCCATCTTCTGAAGATCCGCCAATAATTCTGGTTGCGCCGTCAGGAAATAAACTCCGGCTCTCCTGCTCAATGCATCTGCTACAACGTTGGCCTTTCCGAGATGATACTGCAAATCCATATCATAATCCATCAATAGCTCGAGCCATCTTCTCTGTCGCATATTAAGGTCCTTCTGGGTGAAAACATACTTCAGGCTCTTATGATCAGTAAAGATCTCCACTCTATCTCCGTACAAGTAGTGTCTCTACAGCTTCAAAGCAAACACTACCGCCGCCAATTCCAAGTCGTAGGTTGGGTAATTCTTCTCATGATCACGAAGTTGACGTGACGCATAAGATATTACCTTCCCATGCTGTATCAAGACACACCCCAATCCTCTGCCTGAAGCGTCGCAATAAACTGTGAATCCTCCGGTCCCATCTGGAAGGGTGAGAATGGGAGCCGTTATCAAACCTCGCTTCAACTTCTCAAATGATTCCTGACACTCTGCTGTCCAAACAAATGGCACATCCTTGCGGGTCAACTGGGTCATCGGCGCTGAAATCCTCGCGAAATCTGAAATGAACCGCCGGTAGTAGCCGGCCAATCCAAGGAAGCTGCGAACCTCTGCCACTGAGCTGGGTACCGGCCATGATTCGATAGCCACAATCTTCTGGGGATCCACTTTCACTCCTCCTCGGGTAATGATGTGACCCAAGTACGAAATACGATCAAGCCAGAACTCGCATTTACTGAACTTGGCGTACAACTGATGCTCCCGAAGCGTCTGGAGGACGACTCTGAGATGCTGCTCATGCTCTGCTTCACTCTTGCTGTAGACCAGGATGTCATCTAGGAACACGATCACAAATTGGTCCAAGTAAGGCATGAAAATGCGATTCATGAGGTCCATGAATACGGTCGGCGCATTGGTCGCTCCAAAGGGCATAACAAGGAACTCCCAATGTCCATACCTCAATCTGAATGCTGTCTTCGGGATGTCCTGCTCTCTGACTCTGATCTGGTGGTATTCCGACTGCAAGTCGATCTTCGAGAACACTGAAGCCCCTCTGAGCTGATCAAACAAGTCATCTATCCTCGGAAGAGGGTATCTGTTCTTGATTGTCACCGAATTCAAGGTACGATAATCAACACATAGCCTGGACGTACCATCCTTCTTTTTCACAAGAAGCATCGGGGCTCCCCAAGGCGATCCACTTGTACGGATGAATCCCTTGGTCCTCAGTTCTTCAATCATCTTATACAAATCCAACTCTGAAGGCGCCATCCTGTAGACTCGCTCTGATACTGGTGCTGTCCCGGGAATCAAGTCTATAGTGAACTCAATCTCCCGTTCTGGTGGCATCCCTGGAAGCTCCTCTGGAAAGACATCTGGAAACTCCTCAACTATTCTGGGCAACTGCACTGCTGCTACTGCCATCCGCAATGCTGGGGAAGATGGCTCCACTACGCCTCTGGAAAATGAAAACTCTGGCTCGCCGGGGATACTAAAGACAACTCTGCCAATATGGCAGTCTATCCTAGCATACTGGTTTCTCAACCAATCCATGCCTAGGACTACATCATAGTCTGCCATAGGAAACTCTATGAATCTAGCGGGGAACTCCCTACCGCTAACTACGATCCGACACGAGGAAAATACTCGATCTACTCTCACAAGACCATTACCAGTAAGTATATTGAGCCTCACTGATAATGACTCGGGCTCCAATCCTATCCGTGTCACGAATCGTGCAGACATGAATGAATGCGATGTACCAGAATCAAACAATACCGAAGCTGGAAAGGAGATAACGAGAATAGTACCTGCCACTACCTCACCTGGTGCAACTTCTTCTTCCATAGCCATCATCATGGCCTGACCTTGTCCTCTGGTTGCTGGTCCTCTCTGCTGGTAACCTCTCTGCCTACTCTGGGTCTGAGCTTGGGCTTGTGCATACTGCTGGGGGTGCTGTTGCTGGAATGCCTGAGACTGAGACGGCAAGGGCCTCAAAGACTGATACTGCTGCTGCTGAACTGGTACTGGGGTCGGTCCTCTCACCGAAGAGTTAGAAGGGTTGGATGCTGATGAACCACCCCTATTCGGGCAAGCTCCAATTCTATGATCTGCTGCTCCACAAGCTAGGCACAATCCCTGCGCCCTGCGACAATCTGCCACCACATGTCCTGACTTCCCGCAATGTGAACATCCCATTGCGGAAGTCTGCTTCTGCTTCTGCTGCTGCGGGTACGTCGGGGTCAAATGCTGAACCGACGTTACGGAGGCCGCCCGCCTCGGAGTTCCAATGATCAATCCCCTAGCTGCCGGGGCTGGAGCTGATGACTGGTGCATCTGACTATGGGACCGCTTCCTACTTCCGGTCCTATCCACGATCCTCTGGGAGGTGTACTCATGCCTCCTAGCTGCTCTCAAGACTGCATCGAACGTCTGGTGCTCGAACTGCTCAACCGCCAACAAGATCTCCAAATGCAGTCCCTGCTGGAACCGCTGGGCCCTATCAAACCCGGTCGCCACCAAGGTGGGGGCAAACCTACTGAGTCTAGAAAACTCCGATGCATAACTGTCGACTGTTCTGCCTCCTTGCTTCAAGTTGGTAAATCTGATCTGCAGGTCGTACCGAGCCACAGCATCGAAATACTTCGTCTGGAATCTCTCTCTAAACACTGTCCAAGCAATGGGTGCCACTAATCCCATGGCTTGCGCTGCCCACCAACTGCGAGCCAAGTCCAACAACTGCAGGCGTACCACCGCCACCTTCTCATTCTCGGATGTTCTAGCTGCTTCCAGAATCATCTCGGTATCCTGAAGCCATGCATCCGCGGCCACCGCATCCTCGCTGCCGTCGAAGAAAGGAGGGTTCAAGCGCTTGAAGCTGTTAGCCGCTTGGTTCCCTGGATGTCCGCCTCGGGTCAAAGCATCTTGAACTGTCTGGTGCAGGGCGTCGCTTCGACGATCCTGGGAAGCTATCAAGGTTCTGATGAGGCCTACTAGGGTACCATCATCTGGCTCTGCGGGCTGGACGGGTCGAACTGGTGACTCTCCTCCAGTGGGTACCACTCTGGAGGCGACTCCGGAATGCTGGGCTTGATCTCCGGGTTGCTGCTGGTCCACAGGAGGTGCTCCTCCCTGCTGATCGGCAGGGTCAGGTACAGTGCCGCTGAGGAAGACGACACAGGGAAACAATAAGGAAGGACCAGGACAGATCAACGATACAAGCATGTAATCAGGTCAAGAATTTCAGGAATTTGAAAATACGGGCGGAGATCAAGGACGAGTACTGATTGAGACATCTATCTGGTAAACCCTCACATTTCAGGGATATGTTCAACACGACAACACAATCTCCGTGGTCACTTCATGGTGCCATCCCAAATCACTGGGACGTTTGGTACGCAAAATTTTTTTTGTTTCCAAAAAATTTAAGATAAAAATCTATTATCATATTTATTTGGCTTATAAAAAATTTATTTTTAAAAATTATAAATATTCAGGTAAATAGTTTACCCACAAAATATGAAAATTCTATCCCTTGAGAATAGTTGGATTTTTTTTTTTGCCGGGAAAAAAAAATTGTCTAAATTTTTTCTTCTTTTTTTGATCAATTTTGATTAGTTTTGAACATTTTTTCTTTCATTTTACATAATTTTTGTCCTTTTTGTCGCTTTAAGCAATTTTTTGTCGTTTTTGTAGATTTTTTGTTGTTTTACCGATTTTTAGTCGTTTTTTTGTCGTTTTTGTCGCTTTTTTGGTCATTTTACTAATTTTATGTCGTTTTTTGTCATTTTTGTCGTTTTTTGTCGCTTTTACCGATTACCAATTTTTTGTCTTTTTTGGTTTTTTTGTCGTTTTAACTGATTTTTTGTCGTTTTAACCGATTATTTTTTGTCCTTTTTTGTCGTTTTTTATAGATTATTTTTCAGTTTTTTTTTGCTTTTTGTTTATTTTTTGTCGTTTTAACCAATTTTTTTGTTTTTTACCGATTTTTTTGTCATTTTAACCGATTTTTTATTTTTTGTCGTTTTAACGATTTTATGTCGTTTTTGTCGTATTTTGGTTATTTTTGTCGTTTTTATCCTTTTTTGTTATTTTTGTCGTTTATACATTTTTTTTTTCGTTTTTTTTGGTCATTTTTGTCGTTTTAACCAATTTTTTGTCGTTTTTCATCGTTTTTGTCGTTTTTTGTTATTTTGTCGTTTTTACCGATCTTTTGTCGTTTTTACCATTTTTTTCGTTTTTACCGATTTTTTTTCGTTTTTACCGGTTTTTTTTATTTTTGTTCATTTTTTTAGTTTTTATTTTTTTAATTTTTTTTCCAGGAATATTTATATTGTCACCAAATATGAAAATGTAATTTTCTAGAAAATTTAATTACTTGGAATTTGATTCCTAAAAATATATAATTTTTGACTATATAGTATTCCGTATACCAAACTTCTGCATACCAAACGCCCCCTAAATGGTGAAAATTTTCAAAGCCGGCAAAGATTTATGGCTGACAATCAGCTAGGCCAACCCACATCCAAATATATCAGTTAGTTAGATTTTATTTTATTTAAATATGAGTTAAATAGAATTGTAAGTATATGTTTAGAGACTCGTGTTGCATAGGAACTCCATACCATACCGACAATCATCATCTAGGACCAACCGAGAATCTCCACAGACCAACTCTCCGAGCCGTTTTTCAGGGTCTGCTTCGATTGATGGTTCAAAGAGTTAAGTGAGAAAAAACTAAGCGAGGAAAAATAAAAATCATGCTTGATTTGAGAGTAAGAGTTTAGAAGAGACTAATTCTCTTATGTCTATTTTTTCCAACCAAAAGTCGGAGGATAAACGAGAGGGATTGAGAGATTGTGTTTAAAAAGTCATAAATACTCTTTATTTGTAAATATCATCACTTTTATCTTTTCCATTTTTTCTTGCTTTCAAGATGCT
The DNA here is from genome assembly GCA_029216955.1 of Iris pallida. Taxonomy (NCBI): domain Eukaryota; kingdom Viridiplantae; phylum Streptophyta; class Magnoliopsida; order Asparagales; family Iridaceae; genus Iris; species Iris pallida. Next base: position 28,508,113 of record JANAVB010021600.1, read on the forward strand.
TCTCCGTAGTTTCTTTATTTGTGAAGATATTTTAACAAGTTCCAATTGAAATTCTAATCAAATTTAATTTTATTAAATATGTAATAAGGATATATTGGTAATTATATATTTTTTATTAATCCTTCTCTCGCTCAAAATCTCCAATCCAAACAAAAGTTATTAAACACACCCACTTAACTCTTCTCCTCAGAGTAGAGTTGGTAACTTCTTTGAGAATGTTCAATTGATAAATCAATTCTACTATATAATAAGATAAGTTGAGGCTTCACGTGATTTTTTTTTCTTTTCCAAAAATGTTCTTATCTATGTTTACTAATTAAAATTGTTCATTCTATTTAGAAAGCATTGATAGTTAATTAAGTATAGAAGAAAATAAAAATAAAGGAGCTTGTTGTTTGCTCCTCCTATGAAATATGTGCAATGCACGTACATATATACTAGTTTAATATAAGATTATTTGTTCAATGAGATTAAAACTTTGTATATATATCTTCATTGTAATAGCATTTGAAGTACATATACATAGGTACATGTTGAGATTTGGCCTTTTCATTGTGAATTTTAGTCCCACATCGGCTAGGCCAAAGGAGTTGTATCTCTATATATTAGTTATGCTATTTTAGAGTTGCACATGTGATGTGGAGGTGCACATGGGTGTACCATGTGGGATTATTTTTTAATAAAAAAAAGGTTAAATAAACAATTGAAAGCAAGTTAACACAAATTATGATTGATTGTCGTGTCTTTTTTACATGATAATAGCTTACTGATACTCTAAAAGTAGTACTTAGAATCCGAATTAAATTAAATGGAAGAAAGAAGGAAAAAGAGAAAAATAAAATAAAAGGACTTTAAGGTTTATTCTTATTCGTTTTGAGGGAAGTTTCAGATATTTGTATTTGCCACGTTGAAATAGAATATTCAACGAAATTATTTTTTAGAGTGTTTTATGACATGCTAAATACTTGTCAAGTGTTGGATAAGGAAGAATTAAGAGTCACCACAATATAGGGTAAAGTGCAAAAAATCCTCGTTAAATTTGTGTTTTTTGTACTAAAGACTATATGCTCTTAAAATTGCCAAAAGTATGAATTAAGCTCATTTTGCCCCCAAATGACAATTTACCCCCTGCCCCCCCCCCCCCCCCCCCCTCCTTCTTCGGCTGTGTTCGCCGACGAGGAGGAGGAGGGGGGTGCGCTCGCCGGCGACCGGCGACGGAGGCGGAGGGGGGGGGGGGGGGCCGGGGCCGGCGAAGGAGGAGGAGGGAGCGGGGGGGGGGCTGTTCGCCGGCGAGGGAGGAGGGGAGGGGGCTTGTTCGCCGGCGAGGGAGGAGGGGGGGGGAGGGGGCTGTACGCCGGCGAGGGAGGAGGAGGGGGGGGGGGGGGTCGGCGGGGGGGGGGGGGGGGGGGGGGCTGTTCGCCGGCGATGGAGGGGGGGGGGGGGGGGGGGGTCGGGGGGGGGGGGGGGGGGGGTGCTCGCCGGCGCCAGCGCCGCCGGAGGGAGGGGGGAGAGGTTAGAGGGGGAGGGGGAGGGGTAGTTTAGGTATAAATTTTTTAAAATTTGGCGGAAGGGCCTAACCGAGCGGATGTATAATCTAAGGAGGGGTAAACTGCAAAAAAATTCTAAAAGGTCTTTTAGTGCAAAAGACAGAAATTTAGCGAGGGAATTTTTGCACTTTACCCCCACAATATATTCGAGGAGTGCACTCAATAAGGACTAGTCAGTAGTCATCTTCGACGAAGACTGACAATTCTACAAAGACTATCAATTTTACAAAGACTATCAATTTGACGATGATTTGTAAGTTCAAGGTATTTAAATGCAGATATAAAAAGAAAAAAAAAGTGTGGAAATTAGCATTGACATGGAATGACTCGGGACGAAGATGGTAGGGTTCGGTTGGACCTGTTTGGGTTATAACTTATAATCAATAAACATTGGAATTGGAGCTTAAAATTTGTCACAATATTTTTCCAATGTTTTTAAAATTAAAATATATTTTTCCAACAAGTTGCCAAAATTTGTCAACAAGAAGTAAATAATTTTGACTTCACGCTATTATACACTAATTATTAGGCATGTTCACTTGCGATGTACGAATCAAACAAAAATAATAATCTTATTAAAAAGTTATATAAAAATTTAAATTATATTAAAATAGTTAAATATAATTTAAATATATTTTATTAAAATTTGTTATAGATATGTTTTAGAAATTTGGATATATGTTTAGATAATATCATTAGTTAGTTTAAATATGATTTGAATATTGAATATATTTTAATTTGAATTTGTTATATATATGTCTATAAGATTTTAGATATTTCTATACTAGTAATTAATTAGAAAATTTTGGTTCACCTAAAAAATTTCTTCCAAATATACCATTATTTAACTTTACTTATTAAAATTATTATTCATTGACGGCAACTACGTAATTACATATAGAATTATTATTTTTAAGAAGTAGTTTGTTGGTTTGGTGTCTCTTGATCTTCCAAATACAGGATACAAATACGGACGGCTAATTTGAGGTGTTTTAAACCTATTTACAATAGTAAAATAAAGATAAACTCAAATTTCTAATTCTTTTTCTCAAAAATGCTATTTATAGCATATTTGGAAGAATAATAAGAGGTTAATAAATTCCAACCTATACCAATGATAATAATGTAGACGAGAAAATGAAAAAATGAGAAGAGGAAGTCTATATACCAATGATAATAATGTAGACGATAAGCATCCAGATATTGTTGAGAACCATGCAACCCAGCAGCAGCCTCCTGCCGACCTCGCCGAGGGCGTCACCGACGGCTTCAGCGTAGGAGGAGGAGCAGCCGACGCGGAGGACGAAGTCCAAGGAGCGCTGGGCGAGCGCAGCCGCGGCGACGATAGCGAGCAGCCCCGGGATGAGGCCGAGGACGCGGACGATGGTGGGAAGAGCCATGATTCCCGCTCCGACCACGGTGGAGGAGACCTGCTTGAGGACCACGGTGGAGGAGACCTGCTTGAGGACCACGAGCAGCGTCATTCTTGCCCCTCTGAAATTCCCTTCACGTGTGTTCTGCAAGGGTTTTGAGGAAAAGTTGAGATATTCATTAATGAAATGTACAAATATATATAGTCTACTCTTTATACAAAAGATACGGTAGAATAAAAAAAGATATCCTAACTAAAGATATTAAAAGATAAAATATTGTTACAACAAACTAAAAAGATAAGTGCAAGACTAAGCCTTGGCTTTATCTTCAACATGTCCCCGCAAGTTGGACGCTCGATCGGATAGGCCAATCTTGGATATCAACATTTCAAACCAAGATCGAGCCAACGGCTTCGTAAGAAAATCTGCAAGTTGGTCGTCCGTTGGGACATGAGTGACACGAAGAGTACCATTGTGAACTTGTTCACGAATGAAGTGATAGGCAAGTACTAGATGCTTCATACGGGAATGGAAAACCGGATTAGCACTAAGATGTGTGGCACCTAAGTTGTCACAATAAATGACCGGAGTACAAGTGAGCTGAATACCAAGTTTGCCAAGGAGATTTCGAACCCACATAAGTTCGGTAGTAGTAGAGGCAACAACCTTGTACTCAGCTTATGTAGATGACTGTGCTAGACACTTTTGCTTCTTGGAGCTCCAAGTAATCGGGGTGCGACCAAGAAAGACTATTTTGCCCATTGTATAAGTGTAGTCATCCTTGTTGCCAGCCCAATCAGCATATGAGAAAGCATAAAGATTGAGTGGTGAGTGGCTAAAGATTGTAAAGCATTTGTCGAGAGTGCCACACAAGTAGCGAAGGAGTCGTTTGAGGGCATCCCAATGAGCGCTTCTTGGCTTGTGCATAAACTGAGATAGCTTATTTACCACAAATGCAATATCAGGTCGAGTGAGCGTGAGATATTGGAGACCCCCAACTGTTGCTCTATAATCTGTAGGAGTGTCAAGTAGTTCGCCAGAAGTGAGAGTTAAAGCATTATTGACCACCATAGGAGTCGGAACCAGCTTAGCATTGAGCATATGCATGCGTTCAAGTAAATCAACAATATACTGCTTTTGACTGAGGAAGAGACCATGAGAGGTAGGCGTGACTTCTACTCCCAAGAAATAAGAGAGCGCACACTACAAGAAAATAGGTCTTTTTCGACGTTTATTCCTCCGACATTTTTGTAAACGTCGGCTAAGTTAGCATATAACGACGTATTTAAAAAAACGTTGGTCATGACCGGCATTTGTCTTTAAACGTCGCACAATATACTAATGTTTGTAAACAAACGTTGATAATTACCTACGTTTGCCTTTAAACGTCAAGCAATATACCTACGTTTTTAAACAAAGGTTGACAATTACCTGCGTTTGTCTTTAAACGTCGAGAAATATACCAACATTTTAAAAATAAAATTGATAATTATCTGCGTTTTTCTTTAAACGTTGAGCAATATACTAACGTTTTTAAACAAAGGTTGACAATTACCTGCGTTTGTCTTTAAACATCGAGAAATATACTAACATTTTTAAAACAAACGTTGATAATTACTTGCGTTTTTCTTTAAACGTCGAGCAATATACCAACGTTTTGTGAAGAATGTCGCATATTTGGAAACCATTTTCGACGTTTCTTTGACATTTTTTTAGGCATTTACACTTATTTGACGTGTGAAGGAATTTTTTTTTTCTAATCCTACATAAATTAGGCAGATTTTGTTTATGGAAATTAAGGTGAACCATTGACTAAATTAAAAAGTCTACTTTATACATGAAATATATATATATATATATATATATATATATATATATATATATATATATATATATATATATATATATATATATATATATATATCGCTTTTAAAGGCCAGGAAAAGGAGAAAATATTAGATGGTCCGGGCTTACCACCTGGCTATGATGAATGGTGAGCCCGGTCAATAAGTTTTTGACACTTGGCAAAAAAAAAATCACTTCAGTTTTAATCGAAAAAAATTAGTTCATTATAATGATTTTGAAAAAAGATAAACTAATATATTTTTATTTTATGCCGAGCGGAATTTTTTTATATAATAATATTTTTTTCAAGTGTCAAAAATTTATTTGTTGAGCTCATCATTCACCACAGCCAGGTGGTGAGTCCGGACCATCTAATAATTTCTGCTGGAAGAATCTCTAGCTCCAAAATTTTATTTTCCACTAATATTTTCCTCCCAAACAAAAATAGAAGTCGGTCCCGTGCGGTCAGGTCTTCCTCTTTTTCGACGGCCAGGTTCTCTTCTTCTTTGTCGGCGGCCAGGTCCTCCACTCTTTCGGCGGCATATAGGTTTACTTTCCACTTCCTATTCTCGAATCTAAGCATCACTATAAGAAATTGTATTTTTAGCAACATGTTTTAGCGACTAGGGTCTATTATGTCTCCAAAAACTATTTTTATATGGATTAGCAACATGAGTTTTGGTATGTCGGGAAATCCAAATAAAATTTACGAGAGGGAAATAAAAAATCAGTCCCGCCAAAAATTTTCTACATCCACAAACAGATAATATATGTTCAGCGGCATACATTCACTTGCTGCAGAAAGTTAATTTTCGGCGACATATAGCTACGTAGGGAATATATTTTTTATAATTAATAATAACCTAAAAAAATCTACAAACAAAAACCTCAAGTAAGAAACCCACGCTGGGTTAACTCTCTCGCAGTAACTACAAGGGGAAAGGAAAGCCAAAGACGTTTCCGCAGCCTGCAGTGTCGGGTGCCGCGGCAGGTTGGGTCCGGCTCCCGTGCCCCACGGCTACCCGCTCCCCCATCCCTGACTCTCGTCGCCGCTCGCCTCCGCGACCCACGACAACAGGCTGTCAGGTGGCGGGTCACATCCAATTCGGCCTCGAGCGACAGCTCCTCTGGGTAGGATGAAGCTCCGGATCTCGAATTCTACAAGTAAAAGAAAATACCCCTTTTTTTCTCCTTCTATTATGAATTTTTTTTTGTATTTTGTTGCTCATGGAGATTTGATGCAATTAGGGTTTATTGGATTGACTAAAATTTATTATTTTTGTGGATTTGAAAATGTCGGTTAGGGTTTTGTTGTTGCCAAGATTGTGTCTTTTGTTGCTTATTTGGCAGGGATATTGTGATCGATCGAAATTTGTGCTTGTAGATCGATCGGTTAGGGATAGTGTTGTTGCCATAAAGGGTGATGCACAATGAATATGACAATTTTGGAAGCACCTCAAGTTCACTCCCACAAGGTAACCACAACATTGAGCTTCGTCACACGAAATTGGAAAGTCTACATGATTCTTTCTATTAAGAATCGGAGTGGAAAATGAAACCACAACAACACTTGGGCCAAATTATCTCCAACTCCAACCACGAAGTAGCAGAAGAGACAATAATGATTCATTAGGAGGATGGTGGAAAATTATGAGTTTTTGTTTGTCAGACCAAGGAAATTCAAATATTGGGAAAATGGTCAGAAATGAAGAAAGCCCAACATCATTGTGGTCTCTTGGACTTACGTTTCTTTTCTTGGTGTATGTTTAGGATTAATTGGGTTTTGATAGGAGATACAAATTTTACTATTATGCTATTATCACTCAGTAAGCTGGATAGATCTCCTTGGCAGAAAGAATGATGTGAAGGGGTTGCTACCTAATTTTAGATTTCCTTGAACTGGATCGCTCAGACTTTTATTTTTGTGACAAGCATTCCGCTGCAAGAACCTTATATTGCATTATAGTCATTGTAATGATAGACATGGGTAGAAAAAGGGAGCTCTTAGATGGGAGAATTATAGTCATTTGTAGTACATTAGTTTTTCATATTTTTAATTGCATGTAATTGTGGCTTATCTATACAATACGCTTCATTCTTGGTGTTGTGTTGTGCAGAATGCAGAGTGTAGCTGTGCGTTGTGTTTTCTAGTGTCATGGAGCTGTGTTCAATATAGAAATTAATTATCCATGTATCATTTGCAGTTTTAGCATTAATTATATCCACTTAGGTACATACTCTATACTTTGTTCTTCTTATAATTAATTATATTTGCTAGGCATTTTTCTTCACTACTGCTACTTTGTGCATTCCTTATAATACTTTACCACCAAATTCGGAGCGTGGCGCACATCTAGTTAACATATTGTCGAAAGAATATGGCCAGTTTGTTTGAAGGGTATCTCAACTTTGACTTCTATGTAGTATCAGTGCATGTTTCTTCATCTCCAATGTGTCGAAAGTTGTTATTGATATGGATGATTGCCATATCCACTTGGATTCTTGCAGTCATGCCCAAAATGAATCAGTACCCAAGCTCTATGCTTCAGCTTATAATTTATATGGATGATTGCCTATATCTCGTCTCTGACTCCAGTATCTTTTATTGCTTCTCTTTTATTACTTTTCCTTGAAACAGTTTTATATTTGATACTCTTGTTCTTATTGAAAAATTGATTTTGAATTGATTGCCTTTTTTGTTTTATTTTAGATGAGTTAATATTCGCTTTGTTTATAAGGGTTCTTTTAACCTTTTCTTGCTGCCATATTTTGGAACTTCTATGTGGTATCATGTTATTGTATGAGCGGAGCAATTACAAACTTTAATATTTTTTGTTGAAATGATGAGCTAGGATATATGTGATCAATCCCTTATCATGGTAAAGGTTATGTGAACACCATGATGGGGGTTACATGTTTTGGTTCTAGAACTGATGTACCGCATCCGTCATTTACTTTAATCATGGAAATGGATCAACTGACAGGTCAAATAAAGTAAAACTGATAACCTTGATGGACTGTTTCTTTGTCCTTATAGTACAAACTCCTGCTTAATTCTCAATGCACAATCAACAGTCTTGAAAAATATTAGCGTTTATGTGTGATTATAATCTTATCAACATATCAAATGGAAAATGCACTGTCATGTCTTAAAAGATTGCAAAAGAAGTAATACTTACTTCCATAAATCATTCCTATCTTTACTACATGGACTACTTGAAACATTGATATCTGTGATTGAAATGTTAAAAGGAAGTCTATCTTTACCTTTGGTATTCCCTGCCCTCGTATCTGTTGTGACTAATCAATATTTGATGTCACATGATGTCTACATATTTCCTTTGCTAGTCATATTCACTCAATATTCCTACCTTATTGCTGACTCTATGATGTGAGCTTGTTTATCCATATGCATTTTATAATGGCTAGCACGTTGGTCAATCAAGATGTTGTATACATCTCACTGCAGGCTTCTAAATCCAACATTTTTAGCTTTATGATAATGTCTTCGGGCAACACATTTTGATCCTGAAGTTTGCTATCTCTTTTTGGGGTTATGCACCTAATTTATAAATAACTTTCCGTACATTGTATGCGTGCTCGACTGATACCCATGTATGCCATGTTACCAAACCAATGAATAGCACTGGTCCAGCAATATTACAAAAATTCTGCATTTTATTTGATTCTTTTTCTTATCCTCTCCTTCTTGTGATGATCAGTCTACAAGTCATATGTACAGGAACCCTTACACTAGAGTGGTAAGTCAGCTTGCTTGTGGTTCTTACTAGGCTACTTGACATTGTGTAGTAACTCTGTCAGACTGTATGGCGAATCACCTTTGCTTTTTAATGAATTTTCCATTATATTGGAGTATGGGTGTAAACTATGTTGACCGGTATAGTATTACTGCTGGTCAACAGTTTACCATTCCGATGATTTCTGATTTATTCTTTTATGATTTTTAAGTTTTAAGTTGTTTAATTTTTGGTGGTCATAGTACCCTCAAAGGTTTTCTTTGGCTTTTTCGTGTTCTCTGTGTGTGTGTGTGTGTGTGTGTGTGTTTGTGTGTGTGTGTGTGTGTGTGTAAGGGCCAGTTTTGCTGACCATCAGGCTCTTGAACCAAGGACTTCCCCTTCCCCTATCAAAAGCCTCAACCACATGTATATATTACTCTTATGTTCTTTATATGAACTAAAGATAATTGGAAGGATGTGGAACGTTACATGCATCTACAATTTTTGCACTTTATTTTGGTATACTTGCATTCATTCATACTTCTTCCAAGGGATTGAGTGTATTAGTAGTATGATTTGTATATTACTTTTTATTATTAGTGATATTTTGACCATAACGGCATAACCATTCTCTAAGTATATTGTAGATGCTGTGTCCTTGATGTGTGGTGTTCTCGTTATTGTTTGATAACCTATAATTCCTATTGTCGACATTTCTGGTTATGCTTTTTTTGGTTGAGGTTCAGTTTGTTGCACTATATTTCTAACCCTTGTAATCTATGAATGTAGTGGGTTAACATGGATTATAGTTTAGTTACTTCTGCCTAATGTGGACTTTCGATTTATTCTTTACCACAATTTGTGATGCTATTCAAAGATATCTCTTTCTGCCGAAAAAATCAATTATTAATATTCAGAAGGCATGTTTGTGTGTGTGTATTATTAATTACATTAATTGTATCTGTGGACCTAACTGCTAATTAGGATTGCCATATTCGATAAGCCTATTTAACCAAATGGCTAATGTTGATTTACCCTTGGACCCTAGGTTGCTTCTGTTATGACTATGTGGAGTAAAATGCAGCCAGACTATGCTTCTAACATGTGGAATGAAGCCTTGAACAAACGACTTGGCACCCAGGTTTGATCCTTATTTAATTGTCTTGTTCCTATATTAAATAAATATAATCCTAATGATTTTTTTACAGTAAATATGTAGATAAGCTTATCTTTATGAAGATTTTTGTTTTCTGCTTATTTGTTATAGTTGATACTCTGTTTTTTTGTTAATAGTCTACTCTTCCATAATTCAACGGCTTGTTAAATGTTAACAACTACTAAGGCCTTCCAAGTATAAGATCCTCTGCATGTTTACTGCCATCGTCATGTGCCAATTATGTTCAGGAATCTCTCCTTGCATATCTTAAGCTAGTCATACATTTGATGTGTTTATGGAAATAGCTACTCATGAACTTTACTATATACATCTACCAAGACCCTCGATGCATAATATCCTTATTTTTCTGCATTTTTAATTGTGTGCGTTCATGTGTCTCCTTGCATATC
>JANAVB010021600.1:28568290-28585790 GCA_029216955.1 Iris pallida
ATCAGATTTGGTACCATACTACAAAGCAGCAACCAGGATAGCTTCTTCATTCAAAGGGTTCTTCATCGAACATGTATGTCGTACATGCAATACAGAAGCTGCTGCCTTAGCTAACCTAGCTGTGGTATTGGCAGTGCCAGTCAAAAGACAACAAATGGTTGTTATCTCTAATAGAGAACTATTTTGTGTTGAAAATAACCACAATATTGAATTCAGCAATCTAACTGAAGTCAATGTCATTAGCGAGGACTGGAGAGCACCTTTCATTGATTTTGCAGTACATAACATATTGCCAGAAGATCCTAAGGAAGCTACAAGTATTCGTCGCCTATCGCTTCGGTTCTATTATAATTATACTACTAAAACTCTTTATTGAAGAACTTTTGATGGGTTACTTTTGAGATGTCTCGCTAGTGATAAAGCAAAATAGATATTACGTGAAGCTCATGATGGCATTTGTGGAGCACATCAGCCTGGTCCTAAACTACAGGATCGTATTCGACGTATGGGCTACTATTGGCCCTCTATGGTATCAGATACTATTGACTATGCAAGAAAATGTCGTGCATGTCAAATTTATGCAGATTTCATTCATCAACCATCGGAATTTCTTCATCCGACTGCAGCCTCATGGCCCTTCGAAGCTTGGGGCATGGATATAATTGGCCCTATCAATCCTCCTTTATCTAAAGGACATCGATTCATCTTGGCTATAACCTATTATTTCTCCAAGTGGACAGAAGCTATACCTTTGGCTGAAGTAAAGACTAGTAGTGTCATCAACTTCATCAAACATTATGTGATATACAGATTTGGTGTCCCTCGCCGAATCATCCATGATAATGGGCCACAATTCATTAGCCAGAAGTTTAATAGGTTCTGTGATGACAACAAAATCAATAATGTTGCCTCTATGGCCTATAATCCTACGGCTAACGGGTTAGCTGAAGCATTCAACAAGACCATTATCAAACTCCTTAAAAAGTCTGTCTCTATTAACAAACGTAATTGGAGTGATAAACTTAGAGAATGTCTATGGGCATATCGTACTACAGTCCGTAATTCCACAGGTTGCATACCTTTTTCGCTAGTATATGGATGTGAAGCTGTCTTACCACTGGAAATTCAAATTCCTTCATTGAGAATCGCCATCGTTAATGAACTTACAACAGAGAATAATGATTGTCTTCAACTTCAAGAATTAGAAGCGCTCGATGAGAAAAGGTTACTAGCTCAACAGCACATTGAACTTTATCAAGCCCAGATTTCAAAAGCTTTCAATCACAAAGTCAGAGTACGAACATTTCAGGATAGCGAGCTAGTTCTTACAGTCAGACGTCCTATGACTATGACTCATATGAGCAAAGGCAAGTTCAAGGCGAAATAGGAAGGTCCATATGTGGTAAATAAGGTTTTATCAAATGGAGCCTATCAATTAACAGATATGGATGGCAGAGTTGCTATGATGCCTATCAATGGCAAATTTCTCAAAAATATTACGTATAAAAGTAAAATATATTTTACTTCAGAGACATGATGTAAATAAAAGTTCATTTTATTCAAAAGCAGAATAGAGTTACATAATATTAAGGACGAGGAGGAGGCCTCGATCTTTCATGATTAAATACATAGTTTGCCAACAGTTCAAACATCTTATTGTCTGAACTCACAAAAAACTTACAAGCAGCCATCCTTAATGCCTCTTCCTCGGCAGTCTTTCCAGGCTCCACTAGCTTGGCAATCAAGTCCTGTCCTGGTGTAGGAGTAGTTGAGCCTTCACCCCTTTCTTTCTGAGAAGGCACTGGAGGCTCAGCAAGGGGCGTCTCGATCTTTCCTTCAATCTTCGGAGTGAGCAAATCTTTGGAAAACATTTTATATAGAAATAAAAGAAATGGACAATATCTACGAAAGTTTTGTTCTATTTATAGATATAACAACTAGATAGTCAATCTTGAGAACTGATGCAACTTTTTGAAAGAAGCCCAACTGTTCGTCCATTTATAACTGTTCGTTCATTCATAACTGTTCATTCATTTATAATTGATCATTCATTGTCCTTTCTTTAAAAATCGACGTGATTGTTCATTCATTTATTCTCTTTCTCGAGAGTCGAAATGACTGTTCATTCATTCGGTGTCTCTTCCTCAAAAATCGAAGTGACTGTTCACTCTTCATAACGAGAATTCACATCCTTCACACCCATAAATTCCGATTATTTACATCAGCAACTTGTCACATCCACATTTCTCCTGGATTCTATTTTCCATATCATCACATCAAAATCAAATCATAAAGGAGAGAAAATCATTCTTTATTCCTTCTTTAAAAACATAGATACATCATAATGAAAATCTATTACATCTCAGATTTTTGTTCTAAATATAACAAATGAAGGTCTATTACATCTTTGGATCTTCTTGTTGGTGCCAGTTCCTTGTCATCTCGTCCTGAAGCAGCGAGCAAGACAACGGAATCAACTCTGGTCTTGTCTCTCAGAAAGACGAGAGGAGAACCACAGAGTACAGCAGCCCAAAGAAAAGCTGCTGTCAATACAACTGTTGGAGAAAAGACAACCCGTTATGGGAATTAGAAATGAGATCACCCTTGTGATACGATTCCTAATTCTGTCTCTCCACCATCCAACTCTCATGTATAAAGGCTCTTCCTACCATCCGAGGAAGACCCTTTTGGAACTCAGAGAGTCCTGAGCTGTCTGATTTGAGTGTCAGAATCACATGAGCTGTCTAATGTGGGTGTCAGAAAAATGCCTTTCATAGCATCCAGGTCGTCGATACCAGTTTTGAAGAAGCTTGCCAACCAAACTTCTGTAAATATTAACAAAGAAAGAAAAGTTAGTCAAATCTATCAAAACTGTGCGTCGATCAACAGGCGCGTATCAACAGTGTACGCCAATCAACAGGTGCATATCAGTAATGTGCGCCGATCAATAGGTGCATATCAACAGTATGTGCTGATTAACAGGCACATATCAAAACTGTGCGCCAATCAACAGGCGCATATCAGCAATGTGTGCCTATTCTCAGAATCACAGGCGCATATCAATAGCGTGCGCCGATCAACAGGCGCATATCAACAGCGTACGCCGATCAACATGCGCATATCAACAGCGTACGTTGATCAAACAGGCGCATATTAATAGTGCGTGCTTCTGATCAAAGTCAGACACTGATTGCAGTGCGTGCTTCTTCTCAAAATTTCAAGCGTGCATCTACAACCTGCGCTTCATTTCTACAAATTAACACCTATCTTCACAAAAAAAAATGACGCAAAGTAAAACGCTCATGTGTGAAAACTATTGGTTGTTTGCTGGAACTTACCAACTTCTGAAGGTGCGGTATGCAAAAGAATAACATCAGGTTGAAGTGGCGCAAGTGAGCTTGTGGATGTTAAATTTTTGCTGGACAGTGGGACCTTGTGAGAAGTCATCTTCTAATAAAAATAAGAGAGCATGAATGTCTCTTTCCTTTCGTTTTGGCTATCCTTTTAAAAGCGTTGAAGATGTGAACAATACGTTGTTCTAGGAGTTTATTTCGGGAACGAACTAAATAAGAGGTGCTCTTAACCACATGATGGCTGCCATGTGTCTCTCAAAGAAACAGTAAACATTGAATTCGTCAAAAGAGCATATCTACATCCGCCACTTGGAATCACAGCCACACAATAATGATGTCAGAAATTATAAATTTCATTTCATAAAGAGGGGTAGACCCTTACAGACAAGTAGGAGAAGACACATAAAAAGAAAATAAAAGCTGGCACGCTTTCACATTATTTCTTTTTCTTGTCTTTATTGGTCTAACGAAGGACAGCGTCCAATTCTTGCATGTTGCGGATCCCCGAGCGATGCATCAGATTAAGGAATCCCTCCGAATCGTCGTGCTCTTCAGAGAAAAGTGATGGCCCACCACTCGAGTGATTGAATACTGTTGGATTTAAACCAAAACAGTCTAAGAAGTTCACCGCCCTCAGTAACGGGTTAGCCTCCAACAAAAAAGTTGTAGGCGTGACATCAGGTTCCGCTTTAGAGGACTTGATTTCAATGTCAGCATTTGTCTCTATCTCCTTCTTCTTAGGTGCCATCGAAGTACAGAAGTGAAGAACAAGTACGAGGACCAGCTCCTATATATATAAAACTAAACTGACCCTTCATATTCCTCATGGGAAACTGAAAATCATCAATAAAACTCGGGAAGACGAAGAGGAGATCGAGTATTTTTGAGAAAGAAATTTAATTATGACGGCTGGGCATTGACTGGCGCAATCTAAGTCAAAATTTTCATTATTCAAAGTATTTCAAAACTTTGAAAACTTCTTAAAGTTTTGAAAACTTTGAAGGGGGTCTTGTAGGGCCTAAAATTAAGTTGCACCATGCATTTACTACTCAACAATTAAGTTGCGCCCCAAAAATTAAGCTGCGCCACTGATATGAAGCTCAGAGATTAAATTACGCCGCTGATCAGGTTGTGCCATATACTAGACTACGCCCAGTCATATTGCACCAAAGTCTACGTGGCGTCTGACATTTAATGGCCATCATTACCTGACAGCACTGACAACTGACAGCACAGTAAACGGAGAAAATCTCTTCGAATCCCTCGAATTGTGCCGTTCGAGGAGATTGGATTGACAGCTGTCCTGCACATCTTATGAGTTGCGCCTAGGCGCAATCTAAACAAATTCCTTAGTTGCGCCTAGGCGCAATCTGAACAGACTTCTTTTCAAAAGCTTCCACGTGCCTATGCATTCAGTTGCGCCTAAGCGCAACCCAATCAGGCGCAGTTTAACTTGTTGATCGAAGCTCGTGCAACCTGATGAAGTTGAGACAACTTACATTCTAAAATAGGATGACATGGCACACATGCCATTAATCTTTCAAGACGTGTCTACTATTCTGTACACGACCACGCGCATCTCAATCACATGATGCCACGCGTCTAAATACAGTTAGTACACGATTGATTAACTGAATGAAAGTTGGTACAACATAAGGTTGGCACAACCCAATGTGGCGTAATCCAGTCTCGCGCACATAAGAATAACTGCTAAAACAGTTATTTTCAGAACTCTATAAATAGAGTTTCTAATCATTGTTAAAGCATCACAGAGATCAAGAACTCTTACAAAATTGCTACTACATTCTCTAGAGGCTATAATCTTCAAGTTCATATAGTCCAAGGGATAAAGTAATCATCTTCTGATCAGATTCCTACAGTTGTACTTCCCCAGAATTCAAATTGTACTCTCGTACTCTTTTTAAAAGTTTATAATAGAAAAACCTTTTATTTTTGTAAACAAAATGGCGACTCTGCTAGGGACGACTTTCTCCTCCGATGAGAAGGTGATAACTCAATGTGACGCTGCGTCGATCGGCAAGACGTAGAAGTGCTGAGTTGGTTAGCATAGGTAAAGGGGTTCTTGGCTTCAGAAGTCTGCTTCTGGCGTAAGTTAGCTACTGGCGCAGTCTGTTTGCATTTTGCTGAAGTAGGTATTGACTGGCGTCTGTTGAGATAGGTGCGCAAGTCAGATAGGTTTGCTACTTGTATATCTGTTTGAGATACTAGCAGTTTACCCTGCTTGGATCTTAAGATGCGTAGAGTTGGAAGATCCAGAGTTGAATTCTTGGGATTTGGCAGAATCCTTTTTTATGTTGCACAACCTGTTCTTATGTGCTTGCTCTGGTACAATTGGGCAACAGAAAGTTCAGTTTGAGCAGAACTCACTTTCTTAGCAAAGATTTGATTGTCTCTGTTTAGAGGAGTAGAATTCCTGTCCAAAAGATCTTTTATACTGACTGGCACGAAGGCGCCACAAAAGATATTTTCTATCGAGTCGAGGACTGGAGAAGAATTAGAAAAAGGTCAAATGACGCTTTCATTTATTCTGCGACGAGGCTGGAATAGGTGTATTCTTTGCCAAGTTCAAATTTGGAGAAGGGGCAGCTAAAGAGCATTTTCGTTGTTTTGTGGCTAAGAGGACACAGGTTGTACGGGTTGAGAAAAGGCCAAAGGGCGATTCCCTTTGTTCTGTCTAGCACTCTCGCTAGATAGGTTCTTCTCCGAGTTCAGAACTGGAGAAAATAAGGGAGTAGCCAAAATATGTTTCCTTTTGTTTAGAGCTGAAGCAGTAGGCGCAGGTTGCGTAGGAGGTCTGGTTGGCAGAGAAGCAATCTGTGCAGGTTACGCAGGAGTTTTGGTTGGCAGAGAGACAGTCTGCGCAAGTTACGCAGGATCCTTGGTTAGCAGAGAAGACTTGGGAGTCCTTACAGTACGTGTTTTGCTCTTAGCAGCAACGACAGAGCGCCTGGTACCCCCAGTACTGATCATTGCTTCGTAAGCGATTTGGTCAACTTGAACGACCAGAGTCTTCTACGTCTTGCCAATCGACGCAGTATCACATTGAGTTGTCACTTTCTCGTCAGAGGAAAAAGTCGTTCCCAGCAGAATCGCTATTTTGTTTGCAAAAATAAAAGTTTGATTTCTATAAACTAAGAAAGAAAGAAAGTACAAGAGTACAATTGAATTCTAAGAAAGTACAACTATAGGAATCTGATCAAAAGATGATCACTTTATCCCTTGGATGATGTGATATCGAAGACACGAGCCTCTGGAGAATGCAGCAACACTTTGTCAGTAGATAATGATCATTAATGATGCTTTAGAACTGATTTGAAACTCTATTTATAGAGTTTTGAAATAACTATTTTCTGAGTTACGCGCACTTCAGGTTGCGCGCCTTCTATCCAGTTGCACGAACGGTTAATTGAACTGCTGGGGAAGCATGGCATCGTTTGAGTGAGATGTACCTGGTCGTGGACAGTGTAGTAGACACGTTCTTCGAGATTAGTGGCATGTGTGCTACATCATCCTACTTCTGGACATAAAATTTGATCAAGTGGCGCCAACTAGCCAGGTTGCGCATGGGCGCAACTCAACAACATGCGCCTCTGACTGAGTCTTTTGTACTGATTAATTCATGCGCCACTTGACAACTTGTGCGGGCCAGCTGTCAGCAATAATTACATGCTGACAAAATCTTCTAGAGCGCCATATTGTGCAGGATTCGAATAGATATTCTTCTTTTCGTGATGTCAGAGCTGTCAATAATGATGAAAGCCGTTACAACTTCTCGAGGAGGCTTGCTACGTGGCGCTGCACACCTTGGCTTTGGGCAACTTGATACTGGCAAAATCTAATACTGGCACAATCGAATGATCTGGCACAACCTAATGATCTGGCACCACTTGATAATGGCACACTTTAATGAGTGGCGCCCCTTGATTTTTAACTTCTACACATAACACTCTGATACTCCTCCAATACGTACCCTAAATGGATTCGGTTTCCTACCAAACTTAGACTATAGCTAGGGGGACCCTAAATGAATGCATCTACGAAGAGAATTAGAATATTAATGGGTTTAGGGCTATTACCTATTGAGAGTTGGAATCTCAATAAAATTGTACTTGAGAGCCAAATTCCTCCACTTCCAATAGTCAACTTGCTCCCAATCCTTGCTAGCTATCCACTAATGATCTCTTCTACAGTAGAGGAGTGTGTTGCAATTAATTGGACTCAATTTGGAGTTGATTTGGAGAAAATGGTGAATTTGGGGAAGAACACAAATTAGGGTTTGTCGGTGTAATGAAAAGAGGTAAGGGGAGCTAAGAAGATGTTTAAATAAGGGGAGGGGTACCTCTTGGCCGGCCACAAGGTTTCCTAGGGTTAGGGCATGGTCCCCTTCAAGTAATTTGGCTTCCTATGGTTGAAATCAAGGCTTTCTAGGTAAAGGCCCATGTAAACTAGGGTTTCTAAGCTAAATATCTAACCTTAGCATAATATCTAGATATTACTAACCTTGTCTATGATGGAAGCTTCTAATCTAATATCTAGGCTCATGGTTAATATTTAGGTTAGGGCAATTCTAGGTTAAGGCCTAATATAACACTTAACACATATCAATTGATCAAAATCCTAATTATTAAAATGTCACAAAATGACCAAAATACCCTTAGCCTAAAAGTGGTAATTAGCTTATCTAATCACATAGGATATGTGTCCATGGTCATGGTTAGTCTCTAGGCTAAGTAGTTCTAGGATTACACTAGTAAAACATCAAAATCATAATTCACCAATTTAAATAGTATTAAATTAATTAAAATTCACCATAAATCACTAACATGGTTTAAATCCTGTAAAACCCCTAAATTCTACTATATTTTTAGTACCGATTTTTTTATATTTATACGTCGCATAGTCGTATTGTACGTCGCATGGGAATTTGCGTTTTTCATATTTACTCGTCGAGTGCGAATATGTGCGATGTACATATTTTTAGAAAAATGGTTTTTGATTTTATTATCGGTGATGGTTTCAAAATAATATATAATAATTATTTTTATTAAGAGTTGTGAAAAGTATCTATCGAGATTAGCAAAACTTATTATTTTAATTATTTATAAAATACTATCTTATTTAATAGTGGTAAATTAGAAAACTAGATTTATGAGAAATGCTACTCGTGTAAAGCACATAAAAAATTATTTCATGTATATTTTCAATTTTTTTATTATTTATAATAAATTATTTAGCAAGAAGGTATTTTAAATATTTGAATATTTATGTTTATTTTCAAAATTGTTTATCTAAATTATTAAAAATGTATTTTAAAGAGATATTTCCTACTATTATTTAAAATATTTATTCTCATTTTCGAAATTATTATGCTATTTAAATAAAAAGGTAGTTTGAAATTTTTTCTATTAATACTTAAATATTTATTATAATTTTTGTAATTAATTAAATATATTACTTATAAAAAAAATAATTTGAATTTAATTGTGATAATTTAAATGGTGATTTTATTTATTTTAAATAGTTTAATTTAAATATGTAGGTTATCTAATTGGATTTGGTTTAGATTTGATTTTGTTTTAAAACGAATGTGACAATTATCTATGGAAATTTAAAACCCCTACTCATTATCCAACTGGGAATTCCCACATCCTATAAATAGGCAGATACTCCTCCATAAATTCTACACATCCATAAATTTCTCCACAAATAAGTGTATCGTATCCGTGACCAACATCTTATTCCATATTTACATGGTACATGTCATCCCCTTCGTGTCGGACATATCCGACACCAACAAATCCCTAACCTAGCTAACCCTAACCCCGTCCCCGCATGTTGATCGAACCCGGCTACATCTCCTTCGTCGTACCCAACCTCAGCCTTCGTAACCCGTCACTACCACGACAGCCCCCTGTTTCCGTCGATTCTTCATACATCGCCACTACCACCGTTGACCACTACCACCATCTTCGTCCCCAAAACTCCGACACCATCACCAACACAACTACAGCCCAAAACACCAGCCTCACCACCATCACCCTCCTTTCCGGCTAGACCCGAATCCAACCATCACCACAGCCACCACCCGCGACTACTGCCGCGACAGCCAGCCCCAACTCCACTCCGGCCATCCTCGTCGGCCAACTCCACGGCAACCCCAAACAACCAACATCACCATCCCATCACAAGAAATAGAAGAAGAAGGAAAACCCTTACCTAAAGCTGCCGCCGCCAGCGCAAGCCCGTCCGCATCTGCGCCGTACGCGCAGTCCCCAATCGGATTCCCTCGGCCTCGTCCCGGGACCCGCCACCTCTCCGCCGGTCGCGCCTCCACCGAGAACCCCCGCGTCCCCTCCAACCGAGCACCACCGCCACACCGCCGGAGTCGGCGGTAACAAACTCGCCATTCGAGGCAGTGCCCGGACTCAGCCGCCAGCAGTATTATCCATCCGACGTCCGTCATAGGCTTCCCAGAGAGCCAACGTCGAACAGCCCTGTAATCCTCCCTCTTCCAAGTCTCCCCTCGTGCCGCCCCACCTCAAGCGCCGTCGACGAAACGGCCACCGCGCCGCTGATTGGCGACCCCTCTCTTCCTCTTTTCCGCTCCACCCCATCCGCCCTCGACCGACGCCTCCGGTGAACCCCTCCGTAGCCGACCACCTCCGTGAACTTCCGCCGCCGCATCCGGCCCCACTGCACCGGAGCAGCGCGCTCGCCCCGCTGCCATCGGAGCAGCCACCGCCTCCCCTCTTTCCTCATCTCCTCCCCTTTCCGAGATCTCCAGCTCCCTCTCTCCGCCTACGCCTCCCTGAGCGCCTCACCCGCCTTGCCGGACCTTCCTTGCCCGCGCCTAAACTTTGGCCACTGACGAGCCCTCGATAAACCCACTTTATTTCCCTCTCCGCTTTCTCACTCTCTTTTTCTCTCTTCAAACTCTTCTCTTCTCTCTCTCTCTCTCTCTCTCTCTCTTTCACTTAAAGAGAAATAAAAAGGGGAACACAGCAGCCGAGGCAACTATATGGACATTTATTACTTCTTTTTTTAAAAGCTGCTAGCATAGAGAACAGCTGTTCTCATAATTTGGTGTTTCTGTCTCTGTTTTCTTTTTAATATTTTTATTACAGTATAAAGTATTCAATAATAGTTTTCTTATTAAATATAATATTATTTGTATAGGGAAAGTAGCCTACTGGTTGCTATTATATTTGAGTATACTATATGCTATATAACTATATGTTTTTGTGTTATTATCGATTAGTAATTATTATTTACCACTAAGAAAAATATATTATTAGTCTTGGTATTATTACTTTTGTTTTACTACATTATGTCTAACTAATTTTAAATATAGCTTTTTGAACCAAAATCGTATTGACAAACTGGGACTTTTAGCCTTGGAATGATTTCTAGATTTTCAACATATTTATTTACAAAAGTTTACCTAGAAAACTATTTTTAATAAACTTCAAGTTTTGCCCAAAATAATTTTTGGTTTTGAAGTATTGTCATAAAAACATATTTGACTAAATAAAAGCCTAGTTTTAAAATTATGTTTTTTATTTCTAAAATAGTATATATATATATTTATGTCCGCAATTTCTCCTCGATTATCCCCATTGATCATGACTAATCCCACGTTCCTATTTCCTTGCGTTTCGGACCATGTTTACAACGACCTCGGTTACTGGTCAAAACAGGACTTGTCGAAACATTGCAGCACACCAGACGTCCTACCAGGCAAGACACCTTGCCTTACTGTTTATTTACTTGCTCAATAACATGCATGTTTTACTTATTATTTATTCTAGAAAATATAAACTGTTATTTCAAAACCATATGTAGTTGCAAATTACTATACTTTAGTTTTCTTTATGCATTTGGCCTAGAGTTAAGGGACCACTTTTGTTTGTGCCGCATTCATTGGCTAACACCTATGTGCCACGATGTCACGTGTCTCATATAGATTCGACTTGCATACCGACCGTACATCGATGTACAGAACGAGCGTTAGGATATAACTGCTAATATAATTGTCTAGAAGACTTAGCGGTTATTAGAAATATTATGGTGTGGATTCAGCACGAGTAGTGCATGGGAAAGGGGAAGACAGTTATTAGGCGCATGGGCTTTCACACATTTACTTTTCTCTAGCTGCCATTTGTGACTCAGCCAAGAGCTAGTGTGCCGTGCACTTATTTACTTTTCTCTAGATGCCACTAGTGCCTCGGTTGAAACACAAATATGCCGTGCATTTACTTTCCTCTAGCTGTCGTTAGTGACTCCCAAGAGCTAGTGGCCGTGCATTTATTTTCCTCTAGATGTCCTTTAGCTCTCACTCGAGTGCTAATGGGCCGTGTATTTACTTTTCTCTAGATGCCACTAGTGTCTTGGTTGAAACGCTAACGTGCCGTATTTCTAGTCTCGAGAGCCCTTGTGTGGAACGTTGTCTTCAAAGTGCATTTTCACATAGAATTGTTAAGGACCTTTATTTGTGTAGTCACATATACTTTTCTGTTGAGCTTTATTTATTCAGTTATTGGCATGATATTATGTGTCTTGTTACGTCCCTCTGAGGACCTGGTTATCTCGCCAGTGTGTGCTTGTCTTTCGCAGGTGTTCTAGCTCTAGTCGTGATCATCGCTATTTCTTCGAGGATGATTACACTTGGATTGTCTTCGCTTCGCTCGCCAACTTCATTTCTTTTCTCATGTATTTTCTTTACTTGTTGGTTATGGATTTGTCTCCGCCCAACATATTGTATCAAGGCAATTCATTATCATTATATGATATCTTTTATTCATTTATTTTGTTGTGGATGAGATTAGTTATGGTTCTACTGCATTTTACAGCTTATGTATTCATACGAGGTTTCCATATATGGAGTGTACTTCGTATGTATACAGCTGGCATGTCTACGTTCCTAGTCCTACGTATTTTGGGACTGGGACGTTACAAATCCTGTTATTAAATGATTAATTTTACAAAAGTTCAAAATTACCCTTATTTTAGAAAAGTGGTGGTTACATTTGTAATAGTAGATAACTTCTCTAGATGCACGTGGGCATATTTTCTCGCACGCAAAAATGATGCATTGTCTGAATTCATTTCCTTTTGCAAGAAAGTTCAAAATGAGAAATGATTCATGATCACTCGTATTCGAAGTGTTCATTGCGACAAATTTGAGAATGCAAAGTTTAAGCAATTCTGTGACACACGGTTATCTGTATGAGTTCTCTTGTCCTAGGACTCCATAATAAAATAGAGTTGTGGAATGTAAGGATGTGAATCTATCCAAAATGGCCGGAGTAATGTTAAACCAGTTTAATCTACCTAAATACTTTTGGGCTGAAGCTGTCAATACAGCTTGCTATGTTATCAATAGGGTTCTAATTCGACCTATATCAAAGAAGACTCCTTATGAGTTATGGTTTGATAGGACACCATCAGTTTCATATTTTAAGATATTTGGTTGCAAATATTTTATTCTCAATACTAAAACAATTTGGAAAAGTTTGACGAAAAGGCCGATGAAGGTATCTTTTTAGGTTATGCGACGAAGAACAAAAGGTACCGAGTCTTCAACCAAAGAACCATAATCATCGAAGAGTCAATAAATGTCACATTTGACGAACTGAATCAACAGAAAATTGACAATGATGATGAAGATATCAATACACCAAGTACAACACCTGCAGAACCTTCAAGCACAACACCAGCTAATCTTTCAGGCAGATCACGTACATAACCAGAAGCCGGAACTAGCTACCTTGAAAGTTTTCCAAAAAGAATAAAGTTTTTGGCTGACCATCCCAAGGAATTGGTAATAGGTGAGATTACCAGGGGTGTAAATACTCGTTCCTCTAGCAAATATATAGTTTCCTGTGTTGCATTTATGTTACAGCTTGAACCCAAAATATGAAGAAGCATGTAGCGATACTTTGGTTAGATGCTATGCAAGAGGAATTAAACCAATTTGAACGGAATCAAGTTTAAAAACTTGTTCCCAAGCCCATTGATCATCCAGTTATTGGCATCCGCTCGGTATTTCGAAATAAACTTAATAAGAATGGTTTAGTTACTCGTAACAAGGCTCGACTCTAGATTAAGGATACAACCAAGAGGAAGATATCAACTACGATAAAACCTATGCCCCAGTTGCGAGATTAGAATCCATTCGCATGTTACGTGCATTTGCATGTTTTTATAATTTACAACAATTTTAAATGGATGTTAAGAGTGTATTTTTGAACGATTTTATAAAAGAAAAAGTTTATGTAGCTCAACCTCTAGGTTCTACTGATTTCAAAAACTCTGATCATATTTTCAAGTTGAAGAAAGCCTTATATGGTTTGAAACAAGCCCTCGTGCTTGGTATGAACGTTTAAGTTCTTTTCTACTTGATAACGGTTTTACAAAAGGCAAGGTTGATACTACACTGTTTATAAGGTCTTTTAATGGAAATCTTCTTTTAATTCAAATTTATGTAGATGATATTATATTTGGATCTACTGATAAATCTCTCTGTCAAGAATTTTTAAAGAGTATGCATAATGAGTTTGAGATGAGCATGATGGGAGAACTAAAATTCTTTTTCGGACTGCAAATCAAACAAACCAACAATGGGACATTTATTAATCAAGCCAAGTACACAAAAGACTTATTAAAGAAGTTTGACCTGGAAACCGTCAAACAACTTGGCACTCCAATGGCGACTTCAACCAAGCTTGATATTGATGAACAAGGCAAACGATCGACATACGTAAGTATCGAGGTATGATTGGTAGTTTATTTTATTTAACTGCTAGTCGCCCTGATATTATGTTTATCATTAACTTGTGTGCCTATTTTCAAGCTAACCCTAAGGAATCACATTTGTGCGCGGTGAAGCGTATCTTTCGATACATTAAAGGCACTTCTTCTATCGGCTTGTGGTATCCTAAAACTACGTCCTTTGACCTAACCGGTTACTCGGATGCTGATTTTGCTGGATGCAAAGTAGATAGAAAAAGTACAAGCGGTACATGTCATTTTTAGGTAAGGCTTTAGTCTCTTGGTTTAGCAAGAAACAAAATTCTATTGCATTATCAACTACTGAGGCTGAGTATATCGTCGCAGGACGTTGTTGTGCACAAGTTTTATGGATGAAGCAAATCCTAGAAGACTTTGGCTTACTTTACACATATACCCATTTTCTGTGATAACACTAGCACTATTATTTGACTAAGAATCCTATATGTCACTCTCACACTAAGTATATTTAGATTCGACATCATTTTCTTAGAGATCATCAAACAAATGGAGATATAGACCTTGTAATATAGACACAGAGAACCAACTGGCTGATATCTTTACAAAAGAATCAGCGAAAGATCGTTTCAATTATTTACGTCGAGAATTAGGAATTTTATATGTCAAATATCAATTAATTTTATTTTATTGATTATATTTCAATATGCAAACACTATTTTCGATACAAGCTTATAAAGGGTATGTTTGTCACCATGACTACGACTAAAGCAAAACGGTATTTAAGTGTTCCCCGGTGAACCTCCGTTAGCTGGGATAGTACCCATACAGCTAATCTAAGATAGTAGCTGTGTAACAAAAGTTAATTCATGTCACTCCCCGTTCCTGGAATATGTAAAATTTTGATTTTATCCTGAATATGGTATCTGGCACCTGTATCTAGATTGTATGTATTCTGTATTTGCACCTGGACATGGCATGGAACAGTATCTCATCGCGGAATAGTGTGCCACCCCTTGTCCTTGTTTGGTTGTAGGTGTGGTTCACTATTTCAATGATAGGATTTTTGGACCGTGTTATGGTGAGGGTTTTATTTATTTAATTAATTTGATTAATTGTTGCATGAAGCATTTAACATGTCATTAGTCATATGGATAAGAGCATGCTTAAGATTAGGGTTTCTTTGAGTCAACCCAACCCCTATATATATTCTTTTCCTGTTTCTCTCTCTCCTCATTCACTCTTTCATTTATTTTCCTCAAGCAAACTTTTAGGCAAGTACACCTTGCACCAAATGGAGAGATTCTTGTATTTTCATTCTTGATTTTTTTTTATATTATTTGTTATATTGTTCTTCTCTTCATCCTCTACAAGTTTACTTCTCGGAGTTTTTGATTTCAATGGCTAGTTTTGTGTAGATCTAAGTTTCTAAAACTAGGGTTCTATGGATTTCCATGGTTTTGATATATCAAACTTAGTTGTTTTCGAAAACTAATTGTTCAATGCTGTAGAGAATTTCGTTCTACCCCATTTTGACCTATGGAAGTCCAAATTTGGACTTGCATTGAAGGTTTTATGGAGCTTGGAAGCCATGGCTTTCATGGCCCATTTTTTTGGATTTTTGAGAAGATGAGCAGTGACCCTAGCTGCATGAAGTCATGTGGACTTTATTTCTTGCCGTATGCAGCTTGGCCGCATGAGCTTTGCCGTGAGCAGCTTGGCCGCATGAAGTTAGCCGCATGAGCTTAGCCGCGAGCAGCTTGGCCGCATGAGGTTTGCCGTATGAGCTTAGCCGTGACCCTGGCCGCATGAAATCATGTGGACTTAATTTCTTGTCGCATGCAGCTGGGATGCATGAGCTTGCCGTATGACCCTTGACCGCGGGAGCTTACCGCATGACCCTTGACCGCGGGAGCTTGCTGCATGACCCTTGTCCGCATGAAGCCATGCGCACTTCTTTTCTTGGCCGTATGCAGTCCTGCGGACCGTATGCGTCCTGCAGACCGTATGCCCTTTGGCCGCATGTTTTCTTGGTCCCCTTTTCCTTGCCCCTTGCATGCTCCTTTATTATATTCTTTTGTGTTTTAAATGGCTTACATCTTGTACTCAGCCTAGCTTGTGACTACCCGATTTGATTATTGTGAAACTTGGGCAACTTATCTTAATTGAACCATGACCATGGCATGAATAGTACCGCATAGATGAATAGTGTCGTATAGTGCCTATTTTGGTTGTTTTTGGCTGTTTTATGTCCATTTGGCTGATTTATGGCCAAAATTTCTCCCAACTCCCGACATGAAAGTTGTAGATCTTTATCTTGGCTTTAAGAATCTCCATGTCTCACTTTAACTAGAATTCATATATGACTTTTATGTCACGAGGGGTCCGTGTGACTTTCCGACTTGACCGTATTCCTGATTTGATTACTTGTACACGTGCTGGTACATATTTTAAGCGTATATTTAGATGCAAATTAGTATGCACTGCGGTGCTATTTAATGAGTGCACTGAGGTGTGACTCTATGTGCTAAGTGATCATTCATGTCATATGTCAATAAATGTGTACCTTCCAACACAATTATGGTAATTGGTCAGTAATAGTGTCGTGGTATAATGATTGTTGTTTGATGCATTACACTAAGCATAGATCTAGATTGAGCCGATGTGGATTCATACTTAGGGTACACGTACTATGGTACGACATATATGAGGATGACCATGTGACCACGACATGTAATTCCAATATCAAGATAGGGTTAATCTAAGCAACTTAAATCGGTAGAAGCATTGGGAGGGAACAGAATCTCGAGATCGTGCCATACTGGCTACCCCAGGTCCTGTCCTGACGTGTGGGTTGGCCGCCACGGATACAGTTTTATCCTCCTATAGTGGATGACTATATCCGACTCCTACGTGCTATGTGTTATATGTTTTAGCATGGTGGCCTTACGGGGGACCGGTGCATAATCAAAGTGCTAAGTGTATATGTATATTATATGGTTTGGCTAGCCCTGCTGGGTTGACATGATATGAGGATTCCTATATATTGCATTACTGGGATAACCCAGACAAATCATAGAAAGCCATAGGATTGATTGGTCGCTTGTAAGCCGACTTGTTTGTGATATTTTCTTCTGTTAGCAACTGAGGAACATGGACTATCGTGGTGCGTGGTCCAACCCATGTCCTTGTTTGGTTGTTGGGTTGGGCTATTGTGCTGCGATAGGCTATGGACCGAAGTCGCGATCAGAAGCCCTTTACCTGTCCATGGTTATATTATATCTTATCTCGGTATGATATTGGTACCGTTTGGCCTTGTTTGGTTGTAAGGGTGTCGTATTGTCTCGATGATATGGTATAAGCCTATAACTCGTGAATCA
>JANAVB010021600.1:28590790-28643290 GCA_029216955.1 Iris pallida
GTCGTTCACAACATCCTGACGTGGTACTCGAGATGCTCTGGCCAGAAAATTAACCATTCCAAGAGTGTCATCTACGCCCACCACAGCATCAATATCGAGAATGCTTCCAGTCTTACCAACATCACCTCCTTCGCGGTGGCCCACCCCCCCTTCAACTACCTCGGCTGCCCACTGGTCTACGGAGATCCAACGCTAGCATCTTCGAGAGCCTCATCACCAAAATTAGGAACAAAATCGAAGGTTGGCACAACGCCACCCTATCCCCAGGCGGCAAAATAATCCTCATCAATCATGTGCTCAACTCAATCCCCATCCACACCTTGGCGGCTTGCTCCCCGACCAAGAAGGTCCTTGCGTCGATCGAGCAAACCTTTTGCAAGTTCTTCTGGGGCCATAATGAAGGTCAAGACAAACACCACTGGGCAAGCTGGGAGACCATGGCCACCCCGATTGCGATCGGCGGGCTCGGATTCACCAAACTTAATCACATCGTTAAAGCCTTCTCCATGAAACTGTGGTAGAAATTACGCACGAGCGATAACCTATGGACCAGGTTCATGAAGGCCAGATACTTCAAGCACATCCACCCAACGACGGCCAGAGCCAATAGCAGATCCTCAGCGGCTTGGCGCCGCATATTACGGAGCCGCGATCTGGCCGAGCCAACGATAAGACTCCGTCTGGGCGACGGCAAGGCCAACTTCTTCCTGGAAAAATGGATCGGTGACAGCCTCATCCCGAACACGCGGGTTCTCCCAGCAACTGCAAGATCAAAGACATGTGGAGCCCCACCAATAATGATTGGAATTGGGACCGGATTCGCGATTGGGCCGGCCAAGGCACAGTCGACAACATTCGTCAGCGAGTCTTAACATTGGTTCCGAAGCGGATGTACTGAGATGGACGCTGGAAGCTTCCGGAGTTTTCTCAGTGCGTTCGGCGAGATCCGCGATCCACGAGAACGGCCAAGAGCAATTCACTGCGCGATTCTGGCATTCGTGCATCCCTAAGAAATGGTCTTTTCTCCTGTGGAGAGTTGTGAGAAAGAAATTGCCAACCGATGAGATCCTTAACTCCATCGGCTTCAGCCTGGCGTCAGCCTGTAATTGCTGCGACGATAGGCAGACGGAGACTATTGAACACATCTTCCGGGAAGGAAGCCTCCCCGACCAAATCTGGAGCACCCTCAACAGCATTTACAACATCAATCCAGGAGACGGGCGCTTAAACGATCTCCTGGCTCTCTGGGGAGCCGCATCCCATGGCCATCAGATCGTTGCAGCGGCTGCCACCTGGGTAATTTGGAAGAATCGCAACAAAGCGAGATACGAGGGTCACCAATACTCCGCCGAACAGCTCATTCGGGAAACTCATCGACAATGCCGCAAAAGGAGTTCCCTGTGCTCCCACACCTCGTCAGCATTCTGGCAACCCTTCTCCAATTAGTTTGTCGGGCGCAGTAGCCCTCCCCTGTTTTGGTGGTTTCAGGCTTTTTGCCTTGTATCAGGCTTCGGCATTTTGAGCTTTGATCAATAATAGAAGGGGTTCTTTAAAAATATATATATATATAAAATATAATATATATATTATATATATATATATATATATATATAATATATATATAGTTATGTGCTTGCTATAATATTTCTTATCAAGCACAATAACATATATATATATATATATATATATATATTATATATATATTATATATATATATATATATATATAAAAATATATATATATATATAATATATATATATATATATATATATATTATATATATATATATATATATATATATATTTTTTATATATATAAAATATATATATATAATATATATAATATATATATATATCTATAAGATATATATATATATATTATATATAACAATCGTTTCCAAATTGCTTTCTAAATCACCAAAGTAAAATGCCAGTACAACCTACATCTATATGTCGTCTCTGAACATACTACCCGACTACGTGGGCTTGGACTTGGTTCGGGTCCGGTCCGGACTAGTTCGGTACACCGGGTTCCCGAAAAGTCGATAATTCCTATTAATAAATAATTAAACAATTTATAATGACCAGGTCACAACTTAGCCTAGTTTTCCAAGTTAGGGCATTATTATGGCTCAGCCTTCCCTGGCATGGCTAATAACTAGTCAGGCACGCCACTGGACTATCCGTGCCATGATTCCTAGTCGCTGGTGTCACGACCCGCACCCTGAAGAGGGGCACGAGTACGTGGTTACGTCCAGCCTACGCCGCAGTATCGACGGTAGAATGCTGTATATAGGGTCTATAAATACTACGACTAAAAGATAAATGTACCTGTCATTATACCTCCGAATGGAGGTGACATAGCAATACAGTCTCAATCACATAATCAAACTAAGTGTTAGCATGAAAGAGATAGATATGATTGATAAAACAGGAAACGAGTCCTAAATCTATAAGTCAGAGCTAACACAACATCCAGTCTCAGATAATATAAGTATAAAGATACTACAAACGAAATGTACTAGTGGCTCGCAGTCCAGGCAAACCTATCTAAACTATGCTACTCAGGGTGAGCAAAGTCCAGTGGCTCTACATAAGCCACGGTCTAAATCTAGTCCATCAGACTCAATCCCATAGTAGGTCGGCAGTCATTCTCAGAGTCATCTGTAAAATTTGTTAACGGTATCCTGTCAGGAAAATGAGCAAGTACAAACACCAACAGCAGTTCTATATGAATTGACAAAAGCTATAGAGACAGTATATGAAATACAAGACAAGGATATGTAAAGTACAGGGTAAAACAGCAGAAAATATATAATAGGTGTGAGTACTGAATAAACAACATATGTATGTAGGATTGCTTAGGAACTATCCGGGAGCCGAGTTACACCCTTAACCAAACAGGAACCGGGGTTGTAACTCTTCTCCTGAACAGAACTTAGCCTCCTAGGATAAATAAATATGAAAAGTGCCTTGAATTATTAGTACGTCATGTTGATCGGTTTGGGAAACATTTTCAGGCTTTCCATCTGACCGGCTACGAACAAATAACAAGTTGAAACAACAAGTGTGAAGATAAGGCCGGTCACCATGGAAAGTTCAAGTAGTATGAACAAGTGTCAATTACAAGTGTTGAAACACAAGTGGGTATTTTGATCACACAACCACTAATAACTCCCCATCCCGAATAGTATAAAGATCCGGTCATAACACGTCATGACACGAGGTTTAAGAGCAGGTGATCAGTCCACTCTAAGTCATGTCTATACAAGTACAAGTAACAAATCGAGTCATTTACCAATATACCAAGTAATCCGGGAACAATATTCATCAGAGGATCCGACATATACTAGTCCTAAAATATCGTGTCTGAGAATCAAGTAAGACACTACAAACTGATCGATATAGCAGATATCAAGACTGAAAACTATCAGAATGTACACGCCTGTGGTCCTGAGCTGATAGGGTGAACAGACGCTCAGAGTGATCACAGACCTAAAATGATACTATGAGTTAAACCAGGCTAAATACTGAAAAATGAAGCTAATACAAGCCATGAATGCAAGTCTAAGTCAAAATAAGGTCAATCTGGTCAAACTGAGTGATACTAGGGCATACTGGTTCATACTAGGTCATACTAGGTCACTGGGAGTCAATCCAGTCAAACTAGGCGAACGGGGTCAAAGGTTACTTACAGTTGACTTTGTGGTCAAAAACTCAACTCTGTCAACTCTGGTCAACACTGAGTCAATCCTGGATCATCCTAGGTCAAACATGTCAATGTTGACTACAGTTGGTTTTCAATCAACTGGTCAACTCTGGTTTGGTTTCGGTCAAATCGGGTCGCTTAAAGGCTAAGTTTGACTCTCTCGATTGACTTTTGTTGACTTTTGGTCAAAAAGGTCAACCGACGTCAAACTAGTCTTAGAGTACCATATTTGATCATTACCAACCATGGGAACAAGTTCTAACTCTATCTTAGGCTTCTAACACATTACCCTATTCCTAGGCAAAACTAGCATTTACCCTTCCATGTAAATCCCGATACCTTGTCCAAACCCAAGGAAACCTTGCAAATACCCATGGTACTAACCTAGGCTCCTTAGGTAGCTAGATATCAACCTATCTAGGGTTTACCTACCAAGAATAATGGTATCCTAGGTATCTAGCTATGTTGGGATACAGGGTATTGATTTACCCTATTCTTACCTTATCCATATCATATTACCCTCACATCACTCTAGCATCACCCACACAAACCTCACTAATATCACACCCATAGGCTCCTCTATAGGTTTCCTATTTGATTAGACAATGGCTAAACTATAGGTTACTTAACTACCCTCAGGCTTCACACACACACACACACCTTACAACACTCACACACATAGGTAAATCATGGGCTGTTTTATAGTGGACTTGTTGACTGAAAATGAGGTTTATGGGTTGTTATTGAGGGTCAAAATAGGATAGCCATGTGACTCTAAGGGCACAAGAAGTGGGGAAAAATGTGGGCTGAAATGAAGGCAATGGGAGGGCTGAATTTGAACAGCATGCAGCTAATATGGGCTGATACATGGGCATGTTTGGAGCTGTGTTTGGGGTGTTTATGGACTGAATATGGAAAGCCATATAAGGGTGATGTAAGGGACTGAAATGAGGTCCAAGTGACCATCTATGGCTCTGAAATGGACAGTAATGTGGGGTATTGGGGGCTGCCAAATGGGGTAAAACCTGGGCTGTTTAGGGGGTTTAAGTGGACATGGTTTAGGGGCAAATTCTGGACAGCTAGAGGGCTGTTCTTGACTGTCATGACACCAACTATAGGGGGAAAATTAGGGGACTGTTTAGGGTGAAGGGGACAGCCAAATGGTGGGGGTTTTGTACAGTGAAGTGGTGGAGAAATCTGGACAACAAGGTGGCAATGTAAGGGCTGTTTTGGAGGCAAAATGGACAGGAATGTGGGTTTAGGGACAGCAAGAATGAGGTTTTTCCTCCCCTCCTAACACCCACAAACACACAACTACTCTCTACATATCCTCAACACCCTCTATGCTACACTCTTATACAACCACACACACACATACACAACTCTCCTCTCAACACTCACTAATATCACTCTCAAACCAACTCTCAACATATTCCCCATACACACACCCATACACTCAACCTCCCCTCTAGCAACAACACACATACACTCAAGCCAAACCTGGCCGAACCCTGCTGCCCTTCCCCAAGCACAACACATCACACAACACAATATCCACCATATACAGATATACACACACACACACACACACACCACACATATATATATAATATTATATATATATTTATATATAATATATATATATATATATAGATATATATTATATAAAAAATATATATATTATATAATTTTTATTATATATAAAATATATATATATATATATTATATTTATATATATATATATAATATATATTATTATAAGATATATATATATATATATATATAATCTATATATAAATAATATTATATATATATATATATATATATATATAATATTATTAATATATATATATATATATATATATATCTATATTATATAATATATATATATATCTATATATATATATATATATTATAGAAGATAGACTATAACTATATATATATCTAGAATAAATATATACATATAGGAAATAAATATGATACATATAGGAAATAATAGAATACATAAAAAAAAATTATATTATATATACATATAGGAAATAATATGATACATTAAGATACATGGAGAAACTCATTCTAAAACATGTAAAATCTGGATATTAGTAAGAACAACACAAAAAATATTAAAACAATATCCATGTGTCCAAATGGGGGCTTTTCCTATTGGGATACAATCCTACATGTTGGCACCTCTAATATCCAAAGGACACAAAATGTCTCCAATTGAGACACGACCATGGGAATCATTCCTATTGGGTTTCTAACCAATCTACATGAGAGGAAATTTAATTTGGAGAAGAGATTACCTAATTTGGAGAAGGAACAATGGTGGAGCTCTCAAGAAAAATGGAGGAAACCCTTGGAGAAGAAGAAATAGAAAGTGGATGAGAATAAAAGATAGGGTTTCTCTCTCCTTTCCACCTACATGTGGCTGGACATATGGCTCCAAACCCCCTTTTCCTAATTACAAGTTTGCCCCTCTATTGTTTTATTAGCTCCTTACAAGGTTGCTTAGGGTTTGGGGGTTAAAAATGTAAATCTAGTGTTCTAATTAGGTCTAACCTAACCCATGGAGTCATGATTAATCCCTCTAACTTTTGATGGTAATATTGTGGGCCATGACTAGCTAGTGTGTGGGCCCGCTAAGGTCAAAACTACCCCGGGTCCCCGAAACAAGACAAAACAAGTCGGAATGAGTTGAAATTCGAACCCGATTCAAATAACCCCAAAATAATACAAATAATAAATAAATAATTCCAAAATAATTTTTAAAGTGGAAAATTACAAAAATACCCCTGTTTTTGGAAACTGGAGGTGACATCTGGTACTTCAAACTCAACCATGGCTAAAGTTATCTACCGTAATAATTAACCAAGTAATTATTCATAAAAATCTAAAATCACCCTTTAAATCAAATAAATAATAAAAAATTATTTCAAAAATTTTTGGGAAGGGGAGCTACAAATCTACCCACATTAAAAATAATTTCGTCCTCGAAATTCTAATTCATAACTATTTTCTTAAAATTCAAAGAAAGTCTACTTTTACCGAAATCTCCTTAAATTTAATTCCTCAAAAAATAGTTTATATCTTTCTCCTAGCCATCTAGTAACTACAAAATCTCGAGGACTTCTACCCACTTTTGGTCACACTACGCCTCAAAATACGGTCACTAAAATCTTATAATCCTCTAACCAGTTGCTAACAATCCTTCCAATAGATATCTAGGGCATATGGCATCTATAATCCCTCATATCTATAAACAACCAATTATTCAATAGTCAAGCAATATTATATTATAACTTAAGAACTTCTGATAAATCCTAGACAACACGATCATTCGTCACCCCGGAATAGGAAGGGACGATAATCAATAGTACGGGAGAGCAAGAGAGAATAATCGAGAATGAATACGAAGTTTCAAAGACGGTAGAGAAGTTTCTAGGAGAATTTTTAAGACAGAGTGGATTGAGATTTCTATGGTTTAGTCATAATCGCAGGCTCGTATCAGTACAGTTACGTAACCGATACGATATGTTCTGACCTGCATGGGCTACCAAAAAAACTTGTTACGACCCGCACCCGCTTTTTCGATGCGAGCTCGTGAGAAAGCCAGCTACGCATCAAGCGGACTCCAGCCCGACTCGAATACGTAAACGCTATCACGGCTATGGTAAACTGCCAAATCATGGCAAACAAATCTATATCTCAAATCCACAATAAGTGTACGAAACATGAATGAACACTATGGGTCGTGGTCTGCAGCCCACTAGCATACATGTCCGATTAGACTCCAAGAAATAACATGAGTCTATAAAATAAGCTAACAACAGAGTATGTCATGATAAGGGATGAAAGCACGAACAGATAATAAACGTGATATCAATACCTGAATCTCGCAAGCAATATCGTATTCATCTGAAACCCACGCGTGTCATAAACCTCCATCATCCAGAACTGCTAAATAACTTCTTACAATCGCCAAACCTGAAGAGATCATCAGGTCCTCAGAGGACATAGCAAGATACATATAAATATGCCTATCTAGCAGTTTAATCATGCATGATAATATAAACAGGATATAACTAAGGAATGACACTTAACATGGCAAGTAACTACTACCACATTGGTAACAAGTGACTAACGACACGTGGCTACTGACAGGTGACTATGAACTGGAATACAAGAACAACTACACGTAACAGAACTGCTGGATGAACAAGTGAACACGAGATCAATAGAATACCAAACCCTCGCCCCGAGTGGACTCGCAGGTTTGAACTAATCACTAACCCTTATCCCGAGTGTGGACTCTCTGGTTAGTACTAACCTTCGTCCCGAGTGTGGACTCTCTGGTTAGTTCACGGCAAGGCACCCTCGTCCCGAGTGTGGACTCTCTGGTGCAAGTCAAGTCAACACCCTCGTCCCGAGTGTGGACTCTCTGGTACAAATAAATAACATCCTCGTCCCGAGTGTGAACTCACGGATATAAACAGATCAAGGCAAACACCTTCGTCCCAAATGTGAACTCTCTGGCGCAAACAGTCAACCCTCGTCCCGAGTGTGGACTCTCTGGTTGAGGAACAATGATAACAACGATTTAGAAGTTCAATCACACGTACTCGTTCTATGACACGACTCAAGTAAGGTACTGTCACGACTCGCACCCACTGTGAGGGTACGAGAACGTAACGACGCCCAGCCTACGCCACAGTATCGGCGGTAGAACGCTGTCCTAGGTCAACAATCATCTAGCAATATATCTCTAAACAGTTTATACTCCCCGAATGGGGGTGACATAGCAGTTAAACTCAATCACAACTAAGGAAGAGATAGCACGATATGAAATAGAACTCAAGAAAATAAATAGATGAAAAGTAGTCTAAGATAATCCCAGCAATATCCAGAAGTACACGGTCTCAGATACAGAATGAAAGAATATGTACAACTCTGAACTCCAAATAAGTCTAGCTAAAACATGTCTCAAGACTGCATAAAGTAAGATAAGCCTAACTAATCTAGTCTAGGCAATCGGGGTGATATCCTCAGCTAGAGCTGGGTCCTCCTGAGGGTCCAGCTCGCAGGTGTCATCTAAGGCTGCCCCGTAGTAGGTATCCAGGCAAGCCTTCTCCTCGTCCTCTGTAATATTTTCAACAGGTCCAGTCAGGACAGGAGCGAGTACAGTACATCTCAACAGTTCATAGCAGGTTAGAAGATATAATCATGCAGTAAAGTAAGATACAAGTACTGAAAGAAGTACAATATGTAAACAGGGAGAGAAAGCTATAATAGAAATATCTACTATAAATAAAGAGCTAACATGTGGCTAGTGAGTCAGAGTACAACATGGACATATAAATAGCATGGGATGATTCTGATAAGACACTACAGAATGATTCTGATAAGATACGACTGGTGTATTATTCACATGTCCACTTCTACTCCCCCGTACCCCCAATCAATACACAAGGATCCAACAGGTTATGTTATGATACTATGTAAGGCCCCCGAAGGGTGATAAGCCTCCAAAGGGTGGTAAGCCTCCGAAAGGTGATAAGCCCCCAAAGGGTGATACATAGTAGACCCATAAATGGATAAGGATTCCAGGAAGACTCTGTGATCATAAGAGTATATGTCACAAGTGATCGAAGAATCAACGAAGCATAGTGATACGCTATGTAAGTGAAACGTACAGAACATAGAGTACCCGATGCTCCCTAAGGATAACATCTCAAGAAGGGATCCATATAGTACCAATCCGTGTGACCAACGTGACAGTACAAGTAAAGTAATCTACTGCAGGAAATAGTTCTAAGCAGGATATGAAATGATCAGAGAATGTACTCGCCTGTATCCGAGTGTCCAATATGAAAGGTACCGTCCGAGGAGTGGTGTCTGGCTCCTAATCAGAACAGCACAAGTCACAATAAGCCTAAAATGGTAAAATGGAGTCCTACTATGCATTCTACATGATTCTAGGTCAATCTAGGCCAAAGTCAACTCTTGGTCAACTCTGGTCAACCCTAAAAGTCAAACTAGGTCTACCAAGTCTAAATTAGGCCAACTAGCCTAATCAAGTCTAGCTTAGTACTCCTACACAATTACTAGGTCATCTAACATCACACTTACACAATTATTTAGCACCAATATCTATGTACCCTATATATACATTACCCATATGATATCCATACACAAATAGATATTCCTATATGTTATTTATTCACAAACAATATAACTATATAGAAGGCACAACTTTACATTATACATATGGATACATATATTAAAGTATACACTACATATATACTTTACATTAGGAAAAAAAAGGATAGGCATATAGATAGGGTGTGTGTAATAAAGAGTGAGTGTTGTGAGACTTGTGTAGAGTGAAAACATGTGTGTGTGTGCAAGGATGCAATGGGTGTGTGTATAATGTGAGTGGTGTGTGTGAATCAAGAAGGCTGTGCGTGTCAATTGCAAGGACTTGTGTTACATGGGGCTGTGGGTAGAGAGTTAGGGTGTAAGTGCATAGAATCTCAATATCAGGAATTGACAGTGTTCAGGGAGACTAGTGACAGTATTCAAGCATTCAACAGTGTGAGTGGCCATAAAACAATTCTCAGGTTTAATGAAACAGTGTATGTGTGGTGAGTGAATGTGAGGGTGTATGATGTGTACACATGAAGGCAAAGTGTGTGTTAGCAGTCAACAGTTAAGGAAATGGGGAGGAAAACAAATCATTCCCAGGTTTCAACCACAGGAGGAAATCCCAGATTTCAAATCCTACTCTCAGATTTCAATCATAAGCTAAACCCAAATGTAATTTCTCAGGAATGCATATATTCAGTGAATGACATTCATTTCCAGGTTATCAACCATTTGGATTAAAGCTTAGTTAACATAGGTTGTAACATGTAGGGATCAAAACATTAAAAAAACATCTATCAAACAGTAGCTTAACACTAGTCCCAGTTTTAAGAGTCACATTAAAAACGAATTTAGTTTACATTCATATGAATCATTCCAATGGTCAAAAAGGCCATTAACAAACAAAAACAAATTTTGAAAAGATAAACCTCAACAATGTGGATCAACACAAATGTGGGGGATGATTTCAGTGAAGGATCATCAGGTAATTAGGAACTTAGTGTCCAGGTAAAAATGTGAAACACAGTATTCAGGGAAAGTTACAGTGAACCAAGGTTAAAACTGAAATCAATATTTAGCATTCATTCAACTAATCAAATGGGTCCTTCTCCCTAACCAGGACATGGAAGAGTAACAAGGTGTAACATATACATGCCATAAACATCTAACTAAACCGAACAAGTAAGAATATCAGTGAGCAAATCACTGATACTCGACCATTACACAGTATCAATCAGCCTACTCATCATTCGAGACTCCTAAAACCACAACAACTTAACTCAACCACTAACTAATA
Organism: Iris pallida; assembly: GCA_029216955.1. Classification (NCBI taxonomy): domain Eukaryota; kingdom Viridiplantae; phylum Streptophyta; class Magnoliopsida; order Asparagales; family Iridaceae; genus Iris; species Iris pallida. Next base: position 28,601,940 of record JANAVB010021600.1, read on the forward strand.
TTTAACAGAGATTAGCAACACATATTGGATTTATCTAATCAAATTAAACATGATTTAAAGCTTTTAAAACAGTTTACACAGGAACACATATATTGACACTGGAACAAACAGTGCACGACACGTGCACAATCGATTTCTCCCTCGACACCAAACGAAACCCAATAAAACTTGGGGAATGTCATGACAGACATTGCCCCTAGGTTTCCCTTGAATTTTGTGTCTTGAAACCCCGTGTCGTGTCCGCTACTGACCCCGAGTAGCAGGGGATTACTGTAGCGCGTGCGAGGGTGTGCGGCACGTGTCCAAACAATGAATCCGATACAAAAAGACACAATAAGCACCACAGAAGATCAGGGACCAATAAACAATGATAAATCTAAATTTCCTATTTAAAAACATTGCACAAACGAGATCGAAATGCCCTTTGTGGCATTTCGTCAAACACTTAACCCTAGCTCTGATACGTGTCCAGAACGGACACGAAACCTAGGATACCCGATACAAAACCTATACTGGTACTTAGAGGACTCCTAGGGCTCCCTAATGATGAAGACAAATCGAAATTTCATGGAGTGTAGAGAAAGTTACCTAAGCTTGAACTTCTCAAGAAAACCCCTCTTTCAATGGCTCTCCTCTTGATGTCCCAATCCACAAAATCACCTCAAACTGAAATGAAACATTTATGACAGCAAGAATAGGTAGATTATGACCTAAAGGAAAAGATTTGAATGGAAAAGGAAGAGGAATGGAATTTTAGGAATTTATTGAATAGGAACAAACCTTGTTTTTCTAACTTGAGCTTTCCTAAGAAGGAGGAAACCCTAGATTTTAGGAGGGTACTTATATGGTGGTGATCCCTAGGCAATAAGTGGCCGGCCAACATCTCTTAGGGTTAGGGTTTGGTTAATTTTTGGGCTTTGGGCCAAGTTACATAGGCTATGTTTGATTTGATTAATAAGGACTCTAAATCATGAGCCATGACTTATGACTTTCTAATTTCTATTGCTAATTAGGTTCTAATGACCAAACCAAAGATTAGGCTAGGTTAGACTAGAGTCATATATCCTAACCAAGTCTATACTAACTAGGGTTAGCTCCTAGGTTGGTCTACATGGGTCCAAACTAGCCAAAATCAATCTAGTCCAAACAATTCCAAAATAATTCCTAAAAATTCCAAAAAATTCTAATAAATTCTAATAAATTTAAATTACCCCAAAAATGAGAAAAATACCCTCACATAGAAATATGGTAGTGACAGGTACTAGTGAGACAAGGTACGACTTAGTCAAGACACAGTCAAGTCCAGTATAACTATACTGTCAAGTCAAGCAAGACCATAAACTGGTGAACACGGTATATAGAAACTAGATAAATCAAATCAACTAGAAAGCTAATGAATCATATAAAAATCAATAACAAATAGAGTATCTATGATAATACAATAATAACATAAAAACTATAAACATGAAATTAAACTGTAGAGGGAGGCAAGGTATCTTGCCTGGAGGTTGCATGCAGATCCAACAAAATATAGACAACTACTATGCCAAGAAGTCCAAATCATCACAATTGTCTCTGAAATCTGAAACAGACAAATCCAACATTCTCAGAATAGTCAAATTAGCTGGGATTACCTGTCCTTAAGTCCAATTCTGGACACAGAGACAAAACGATAATTTCGGACAAAAATGGTGTCCGTCGTTGGACCCATTTTGTACCGAAAAATGTGCCAGAGTCAATGGTCTTTAAAGTTATCAAACTACATGTCTACGGATCCGGTTTGATGATACGAACCCAACGGTATGTCCAACTTTTGATTCCGGTGGGCCGTGCACAAAATTACCCATTGAATCGGATCGTGGGGCCCGCGAAACGACGATCCGATCAACTGTCTCAGAATCGGACCAAACTTGGTATACATGACCAAAAAAATGATAAGGTCCTGTTGGCACAAGTTTTGTCTCGATCTGACGAGCGTGCACGAAGTAATTAGGAAATTTGCACAGAGTCCGATACGGTGAATTTCGACGGATACGCATCAAATTCCTCGCGCACACACGACCAATTTGAATTCCGTCAAAGCCCACACGTCCACGAAGCCATTACGCACCTTTCGATAATTTTCGTTCGTAACCATGTCGTACCGGAGTGTTTTTGAGATTTCGGAAACATGTTTTTACTAAACTTCGGAATCCAATTTTTCGGCACGTAGTCGACGAAATTAAGTTCCGTAAAAAGGTATTCAAAGCCCTATAGATTGTTTAGGACTGTTCTTAATTAGCCTCTAAATGTTGTGCACGAGCTGATCGGATTCGATCTTCGAACAGCGCATCTAAACTGTTTTCTAAATGGTTTTATCAATGATTTTTCGTTGATTTTGGATCGATTTTCAGAGAAATCTAATCGGGTATTTTCGAATCTAATTAAAGGGTCACATAGATGTTTAGGTTGTGAACATACCTGAGCAATTGGTTCGACAAAAGATCGAACGAGATGGAAGTTATCGTGTCTTGAAGTTGGCGCGTTCGCTGCCACTTCTCTGTTTCTTTATTTTCCTGCTGTGCCCGCGCGGCCTTGCTGCGGCGGTTCCCAGCCACGTGCGGCGGTGGCGCCGGCGGCGGTTGGCCGCCCAGGTGACTGAGGAGGGGCATCGGGTTTAGGGTTAGGGTTTTGGTCTGTCGACTTCCTTCTCGGCTCTCTTTCTCTATATATACAGTTATATATAACCCGGCTATTAAGCCCTGGGTTAAACCGAGCGGAGGGGAAGGGGTTTGCTGGGCTGTGCTCAGGCCTAGGGGCCGCTCTGTTGGGCTGGGCTGGGATATCCTTTTGATTTCTATTTCTCTTCTCCTATTTGTTTCTATAAATCCTATATATATATATATATATATATATATATATATATATATATATATATATATATATAAAATATATATATATATGTACATACCATAAATACAAATACGAAAATTAAATATTAAGTAATACCAATATCGAAATCCAATTCTTAATTTTTATATACCAAAATTCACATAAATAAAATACAGTGGCTTTATATATATATAAAGCCTAATTATCATATATTATAAATATACTTCTATATATATTTACACACAAGTATATATATAACTTAGATAAATCCCATAAAGTCCAAAATATTTTTTAAAGAAATTTATTTTATTATATTATCAACCAAATACTATTTCTTATAGCAAGCACAATATATATATATATATATATATATATATAACAATCGTTTCCAAATTGCTTTCTAAATCACCAAAGTAAAATGCCAATACAACCTACATCTATATGGTCGTCTCTGAACATACTATCTGACTACGTAGGCTTGGACTTGGTTCGGGTCCGGTCCGAACTAGTTCGGTACAACCGGGTTCCCAAAAAGTCGATAATTCCTAGTAATAAATAATTAAACAATTTATAATGGGCAGGTGACAACTTAGCCTGGTTTTCCTAGTTAGGGCATTACTAAGGCTCAGCCTTCCCTGGTATGGCTAATACACTAGTAAAGGCACGCCACTGCCTTATCCTTGCCATGATTCCTAGTCGTCTGGTACTTTAAAACTCAAACATGGCTAAAGTCATCTACCGTAATAATTAACCAAGTAATTATTCATAAAAATCGAAAATCACCATTTAAATCAAATAAATAATAAAAAAATATTTCAAAAATTTTCGGGGAGGGAAGCTACAATACTGATGTCTTTTATTATACTCAATATTATTTGGATATGCTAGATAGCTTTAAACCACTTACAATAGGAGTCATATCGTCTCTCCAAAATATAGTATCACTGGATTCAATACAAGAATCGTTATTCCTAGTACCGTATCGAAAGAAAGGCAAAACTCCTATACTTTTTAATAAAAGAGAAGAACATAAAATCATGCCCGACAATGATAATAAGGATGATACAGGAAGGCTACAATTACGTCGCTATAGTCCACAATCCAAGGCAATCATCCGTAAAATGGGCTATAATTTCAGAACTGGTCTCAATAGCGGTAAAGGAAGGCGAACTCCTATTCGTATTTCTGTTCCAAAAAGAAAATCACAACAATACTATAGTAAAATGAAGCGGAGATTAGGTTATACTTCACCACTTTCGACTCCAGAACCTTCCGAATCCGATGAAGAAGAACGATCTAACTCTTCTGATTCTATCTCATGGAATTCTGATACCAGTATTGGTCATGTCCATCGGGTAACAGTATCTTCTCACATGGTGTCTGCTGAGTTCTCAAAAAATAACGAAGATCATATTGAAGAAGCTCTTGAAGTAGATCCTTGGGCACAAAGGATGCACAATCAGTAGGAACTCCGTTTTGAACAACGAAAACCACCTACTGAGGATCAACTAATCCAGATCGATGTTGGAGAGAAGGGTGTATCGCGACCAATCTTCATTAGCAAAAATCTCCCAGAGGATGATAAACAAGAATTGATTCACCTCATTCATGAATATATTGATGTCTTCGCTTGGAGTTATGAAGATATGCCGGGGTTAGATCCTCAAGTCGCAACTCATAAACTTAACATCTTGCCGAATGCCAAGCCAGTCAAACAACAGCAACGACGATTCAAGCCTGAAATGATGGATGCGATTGATGATGAATTAAAAAGCTTCTCGCTTGTGGTTTTATCAGAGAAGAACAACATCCTGACTGGGTAGCCAATGTCGTACTAGTTCTGAAGAAGACTGGGAAAGTTTGAGTGTGCATAGATTTTCGAGATCTCAATGATGCTTGCCCTAAAGATGAATTCTCTCTCCCAATTACTGATGTCATGGTCGATAATAAGTGTGGATTCGAACGAATCTCTTTCATGGATGGGTTTTCTGGATACAATCAAATCCGGATGAATCCTGAAGATGAAAAATATACTTCATTCCGTACTCCTCGCGGAGTATATTGTTATACAGTCATGCCTTTCGGTCTTAAGAATGCAGTTGTAACTTACCAGCGGGCTATGAGTACTATCTTTCGAGATCATTTACAAAAGATCGTCGAATGCTATGTTGACGATATTGCTGCCAAAAGTCGTCTAAAGGAAGATCACATCTAAGATTTAAGAACTATCTTCAATCTAATGCACCGGCATCAACTCAAAATAAACCCCACCAAGTCTTTCTTGGGTGTCTCTAGTGGCAAAATTTTCAGATTTGTCATTACCTCTAATGGTATACCCGTTGATCCCGAGAAGATCAAAGCCATTCAAGAAATGCATCCTCTACGCAACCTAAAAAAGCTACGAGGATTCTAAGGTTGACTTGCGTATATCAGGAGGTTCATTTTGAATTTATCTAGACGTTGTAGACCATTTACTCAGTTAATGAAGAAAGGTGTATCTTTCATTTGGACAGAAGAATGTCAACGAACATTTGATGACATAAAGCGGTATTTGATGAGTCAACCGATCCTTGTACCACCGATCTCAGGAATACCCTTCTTGATGTATGTCCGGGCAATGGACCATTCATTGGGTGCATTACTGGCTCAGAAGGACAAAGAAGGTCATTAACAAGCCATCTACTACCTTAGTCAGACGATGATTGGAGCTGAACATCGTTATAGTCCTGTGGAGAAGGAATGCTTAGCCTTAATGTTTGCTATTCAAAAGACAAGACATTATATTATCGGCCAAACTATTCATGTTATTTCCTGAGTCAATCCTCTTCGGGTCCTAATGAAGAAGCCCAGCACACTCAATTCTAGGCTTGCTACATGGGCCATATTATTAGCAAAATATGATATGGTGTATGTTCCTCAAAAATCTGTGAAAGGCCAAGCACTTGCTGACTTCTTAGCAGCTCATCCTGTCCCTGAAACATCTAAGCTCTATGATGAAATTCCAGATGAGACATTGGAATCAAATATGATCTCAGAAGAATATTTTACTTGGCGGTTGTTCTTTGACGGAGCTTCTAGAATTGGGCCCGGAGGCACCCTTGTCGCTGGAGTAGGAATTATTTTTGTTTCACCAGATGGATTAGCTATTCAGATGGCTTATTCCTTAGATGAGTCGTGCTCCAACAATGTAGCAGAAAATAATGCCTTGTTTATTGGTCTCCAATTAGCCAAACAACTGGATATTGAATATCTTGAAGTATATGGTGATTCTAAGCTGATTGTTAATCAGGTTAGAGGCACATACAAAGTTCGACATCAAGATATGGTACCATACCACGAAGCGGAAATCAGAATAGCTTATTCGTTCAAAGGGTTCTTTATTGAACATGTACGACGAGCATGTAATACAGAAGCCGATGCCTTAGCTAACCTGGCTGCGGTCTTAGCAATTCCAGTCAAAAGACAACAAATGGTTGTTATCTCCAATAGAGAACTATTTTGTATTAAAAACAACCATAATATTGAATTCAATAATTCAACTAAAATCAACGTTATTAATGAAGACAGGAGAGCACCTTTCATTGACTTTGCAGTACATGACATACTACCTGAAGATCCTAAGGAAGCTACAAGTATTCGTCGCCGATCGCTTCGATTCTATTATAATCATACCACCAAAACCCTCTTTCGACGAACTTTTGATGGATTACTTTTGAGATATCTTGCTGGTGATGAAGCAAAGCAGATATTACGCGAAGCTCATGATGGCGTTTGTGGAGCACATCAGTCCGGTCCTAAATTACAGGATCGTATCCGACGTATGGGCTATTACTGGCCCTCTATGGTATCAGATGCCATTGACTATGCAAAGAAGTGCCGAGCATGTCAGATTCATGCATATTTCATTCACCAACCGTCAAAATTTCTTCACCCGACTGATGCCTCATGGCCCTTCGAAACTTGGGGCATAGATGTAATAGCTCCTATCAATCTTCCTTTATCTAAAGGACATCGATTTATTTAAACTATAACCGATTATTTTTCTAAATGGGCTGAAGCTATACTTTTAGCTGAAGTAACGACTAGTAGTGTCATCAACTTCATCAAACATCATATAATATTCAGATTTGGTGTACCTCGTCGAATCATCCATGATAATGGGCCACAATTCGTCAGTCAAAAGTTTACTAGGTTCTGTGATGACAACAAAATCAATAATGTTGCTTCTACGGCCTATAATCCTGCAGCTAACGGGTTAGCTGAAGCATTCAATAAAACTATTATCAAACTCCTTAAAAAGTTTGTTTCTATTAACAAACGTAATTGGAGTGAGAAACTTGGAGAATGTCTATAGGCTTATCGCACTACAGTCTGTAATCCCACAGGTTGCACACATTTTTCTCTGGTATATGGATCTGAAGCTGTCTTACCGCTGGAATTCAAATTTTATCCTTAAGAATTGCTATTGCTAATGAACTTACCACTTAAAATAATGATCATCTCCGGCTTCAAGAATTGGAGGCGCTTGATGAGAAAAGGTTACTAGCATAACAACATATCGAGCTTTATCAAGCCCATATTTCAAAAGCTTTCAATCGTAAAGTCAAAGTGCGAACATTTCAGAAAGGCGAACTAGTTCTTACAGTCAGACGTCCTATGACTATGATCCATATGAGCAAAGGCAAGTTCGAGACGAAATGGGAAGGTCCGTATGTTGTAAACAAGGTTTTCTTAAATGGAGCCTACCAATTAACAGATATGGATGACAGAGTTGCTATGATGCCTATCAATGGCAAATTTTTCAAGAAATATTATGTATAAAAGTAAAATGTTCTTCATTCAGAGAAATGATATAAATAAAACTCACTTTATTCAAAACCAGAAAGAGTTACATAATATCAAGGACGGGGACGAGGACCCGATCCTTCATTATTAAATACATAATTTGCCAACAACTCAAACATCTCGTTGCCTGAACACACTAGCAACTCACAGGCGGCCATTCTTACGTCTTCCTCTTCAGCAGTCTTCTCAGGCTCCACCAACTTGGCAATCAGGTCCTGCTCTGGTGCAGGTGTGGTCGAGCCTTCACCTACTTCTTTCTAAGGAAGAACCGGAGGCTCAGCATGAGGCTTCTCAATCATATCTTCGATCTTCAGAGTGAGCAAATCTTTAGAAGACATTTTATACAGAAAGAAAATAAGTTGACGATATCTACAGAAGTTTTGTTCTATTTATAGACAGAACGACAAGATGATCGGCTTCGAGAACCGATGCGACTTTTCTTCTTCAAAAGAAGTTAAACTGTTCATTCTCTTCCTTGAGAATCGAGATGATTGTTCATTTATTTAGTGTTCCCTCCTCGAAAACCGAAGCGACTGTTCATTCATTCACTTTATCTCCACTAAAAGAGTTTGACTGTTCATCCATACATTCATTAGTCTTGATATTTATTGTCTTTTATTTTCTTGTAAATAAAAAAGAATTCATGTCCTTCACGCCTCTGAATTCCGATTATCTACACCAGCAACTTGTCACGTCCCTAGTACCTCTGATAAAGTTGTCTATTGATATAACAATATTTCTAAACGTTATATTCTGCCATGTCAATATTACCTCTGAGCGGATATAATAAATATTGTTATTTTTAATCAAGAAATATATCATGTCCGGTATCTCTGAATATTTTTTTTATTCTATTACTTATATTTATAACAAGATATTTAACAAGTAATGGAACCACATAAAAAGTTTTTCTTTTTATTTCTATTTCAAAAAGAGATACATTGTAATGAAAAAGACAACAAGCTTTGCTCATTCTATTCTGAAGGATAAGTAATAAGTTCTACAATTTGTTTCTTCAAAACTTGAACTCTTTCATTACGAGAATCTAGCACCCGCTGCCTGGCTTCAACCCTTCCTGACTCAGGATCGAATGGGTGCAGAGCAGCAGTTTGACGTGCTAGTTTTTCATTCTGTAGATGTTTAAATTCTTCCTTCTGATGCTTCAAAACATCTATTTGATTAATAGCAGCTTGATGTAACTGATTTTCTTGTTCTAAGTTCTGCTTGACAGTCTTAAGTTCTGTTTGAAGCTGGGCAATTTTAGCCTCCACATCAGCAGCCTTCTTCTCTTCATCTGCAGCCTTAGTCTTATGACTCTCAGCAATAACAGCTGTATCAGCAATTTGAATGTCTATTTCAGATGATTGTCTAGTAAAAGCCAGCAAAAATGCTTCAAAATTGGCTTTACTAATCTCTGCTTCTCGAGCCATAGCTTCGTATTCTATGTTTACTAATTGCTCGATATCTCCTCTTTTTAGCTCCTTGTAAGCTTTTATAGATCCCTCCAGCTCATCCAAAATATGTTCTTAAAAGATAGCCTGAGCTTCGTCTCCTTGACTGCGGATGCCTCCGATCAAGAATGTAGAGGGAGTTTTGATGGTACTAAAAGGAACATCTTCTCTCTCCATCACTCGATGAACCAGAGGTTCTAGGGATGTAAAAAAGACTCTTGTGAAGGAGGCCACCACGAACTTATTAGTAGCTACAACACCTGGGGTGGCTACTACTTTCGCTGAAGTGTTAACAGTATTAACCTGTGGGGGCACTTCATCTTGAGAGCTGATGTGGAAAGAGCTCCATTCTCCTGCTACCTTTCCTGTGGGTCCTTCTGCAAATTACATATGTTATTTGTTTGAGATAATGCTGAAGGAACTACGAGAAATAAATCATGTTTAGAAATTTACCTGAGCTGGGTTCAAGAGGTTTTGATGATTCCGGCTGAAGCTTTGATAAAGTGCCTGCAGACATAGTGGCTTGACTACTACATGCTCCGGATTAAGTCTGATGTGGCAGAGTCATTGGAGTTTGATCTGCCAATTCTGTCGTCACTCCAGAAATCTTAGGATTTTCAGACAATTTGGGTTCATCGATTTTGGGACTAGTATGTCCTTCATCGATAACCACATTTTCCTCGTCTTCAGTTGAGTGGTCTTCATCAGCCGGAAGCTCCTGAGCTGATGGTACATCCACTAAAGTTTGCTTCTCTTTATGATGTTATTCTAATCATCATCATACGATTCATCACCAAAGTCGCAATCGGCTAAAGCTTCAATCATCGTCTCTGCAGAATGAGTAGGCTCTTGAGTTTTAGGAGAATCTTGTGGAAGTAAATCCTTCTCTGGAGAAGTGGCTTCCGGAGTCATAGGAGTTGGGGATGGAACTGTTATCCTCGTCGCAGCAAGTACATTTGTGGGAATACGTACCATCACAGCTTCTGATCTCGGAGGCTCTACAGTGGTAGTAGATGGCCGAACATCCGCTGAAGTAGCCACTGCAAAGAAAAAATCAATTTAATATACATCTTTGACAAAATAAAAATATATATATTATTAGGGTATATCACAATCTTGATATTACCTTCTTGAGACGGTATCTCTTCGGTAACTACCAACTTTCTCCAGATCGCTCTATGTGGTGATGCAACCGGCTCTTCACCAGCTCCGGTTCGATCATCCTCCAGATCAATCAAAGTGGTAAACGTTCCTCCTTCTGTGACTCTTCCCTATTTCTGAATAGAAGGAGTGATTTCCTTCTCTCCAGAGGTGGAACTGAGGAGCACCTATTTTGACTGTGAACGAGTCGTTCTTGTAGTCGCTGGTTTATTTATAGTCAAAGATGTCCTTCTTTTCTTCTTCGGAGCTTTTGGGGAAGCAGGTCTATTATCCAGCTAAGGAGGAGCCGTCGTCTCCTTAGCCTTTCTTTTCTTCAATCCCTTGGCAGGGGATTTCTCTTTCCGCACCTTTAAGGATACGTCTAGAGGATCCTGAACTTCATCGGGATAGTTCTTTAGAATAGAAGCTTCTAGTGGTGGATCTGCAGGATCTTTGTCCTCTGTATCCCGAAAAGAGTGAGCAGTGTGTTTCCCCTATTTGGATCTCTTTTTACTTGCGAAGCTGTGTGCAGGATGGAAGCTTTCAGTGAATATGTTCGCTGAAGTATAGAAGTTTGCGTATGTATATAACATACGTGGGCCTTGTGGAAGATTGTAGGGCATGGAAAACATAGCTTTTGTACCCTGGAAGTTGTAATAGCTCCAAGCCCTAGCCCCATCTATCAGATAACCCTTGGCCTGTAGGAAAGTGGTGGCATTATCCACATGAAGTTGATCATATCCGAACTGTTGTGCAAATTGACTTAGCAAGTACGGTTCCAAATAGCACTCTTCCTCGAATCTGTAGACCAAGTGAGAGGGACGGATCGTCTGCAGCCACGAAAAGATGGGTGGATTTAAGCAGAGTGATTCTGCAGTTAAATCCATCAGCTATGGAGGCATACTCTCATATCCGTGAGGGGGCTGGACGCACTGAAACCTCCATCCCGATCCACGATTAAAGACAAATCTGTACTCTGAAAGAGCAGTATATTGCCAATGAGCGCTGGAGTAGCGTCTGATAAAATCTCCGCCGACATTTCCTATATTAGGGTTCATCAGACAAGGATGGTGAAGTAATAGCCATCCGAATAGATAACTGTACGTCATCTCGGTATGTAACGCCCAGTCCCAAAATACGTAAGACTAGGATACGTATACATGCCAGCTACGCATCAAGAGGACTACAGTCTAGCTTGAATACGTATAAGCTATCTGGTTATTCTAGATTAACTATATCTCAATCCACATAATAATTATAAGTATGATGAATCAAGTGCATTAAGGCTGAACAACGAGTATCAAATATAGGACAAAATAAAAATATGGAATATATGATAAATATGATAGAGTGGATCCCCAATAACACATTCATCATGAACAAGCTAGTTAAAAATGAAGCTTGTAAAAGACTAGCTATAATAACAATGAGTATCAAATATAGGACAAAATAGAAATACGGAATATATGATAATAACACACTAAGTATACCTGAAGTCTCGGTGAGCAAACATCATCCATCAGTGTACCGTGCCATCAACTAATACCTGGAGAGATCACCAGGTCCTCAGAGGACTAACAAGACACATAATATACATGCCTACTGTATAGTAAATAACATGCGAGAAAATAGGAAATGGTACAAGAAACAATATGAGACTAAAGAATAAGTATAAACAGAATACGGTCAAAGATGGTGCTATCAAACGTGACAGTAAGTCGGGATAACCGCAGCCCGATGGGAGCTCACAGTCCTATAGTCAGTAGCCGATGGGGAATCTCTAACAATAGTAAGGCTCATCCTCATTCGATGGAAGCTCACGAACGAGGTGGTCAGGTATAGTCACGTCTAATAACAGGTCAGGGTCAAATCAAACGATCATGACCGGGTCAAGTCAATCAGGTACCGAAAATCAGACTAAGGTCAAGTCCAAGTCAAACAGGTCAGGAGATCATGGCATAGGAAAATCAATACTATCACTATACATGAACAAGATAAGGAAGATAAAACAAGTAACATGGAAAAAAATAATCTACGTGCACGTAAAACTACAAAATATCCCTGACCGGAAGCAAGATAAACATGGAATCAAGTATGAAAGAAAAGAATATCAATCTAAAAATATATGTAAATACTGTAGAGTTTGGCAAGGTGTACTTGCCTGGTGGTAGCAAAAAGTCCTGTAATTAAAGAGCCACAAAACCTGAACTCCCGTAAACACCTCCGGATGCTGAAACAAACATTTCCAGCAGTCCCAGAATGAGAAAAAATAACTAAAATAGCCTACCCATAAGTCCAATTCTGGATACAGGGGCAAAACGGTAATTTCGGGTCAAACAGTGTCCGCCGTTGGACCCGCTTGTACCGAAAAGCGTGCCAGAGTCAATGGTCTCTAAAGTTGTCAAACTACATGTCTACGGATCCGGTTTGACGATACGAACCCAATGGTATGTCCAATTTTGGATTCTGATGAGCCGTGTACAAAATCGTTCATTGAATCGGATCGTGGGGCCCGCAAAACGGCGATCCAATCAACTGTCTCAGAATCGGACCAAACTTAGAATTCAGGACAATAAAATGATACGGACCTGCTGGCGTAAGTTTCGTCTCGATCTGACAAACGTGCACAAAGTAATTGGAGAATTCAAAAAGGACCGATATTGTGATTTTCGACGGATATGCATCAAATTCATCGCGCACACGCGACCAATTTGAATTCCGTCAAAGCCCACACGTCCACGAAGTCGATAAGCACCCTTCGATGCTTTCGGTTCATGACCACGTCGCCCGGATTGGCAGGACGGATGTTAGATCGGAAGAATTTTAAAGTTTTGAAAACTGGTTTTAATGATAAATTGTTGATTTTGAAATCTGTTTTCTCTGCGTATAATTCATGAAAATTAAATATATAAAATAGGTTAGGAAGCCCTACATGTTGTCTCTAAATTGGTTCAATTAGATTTCCAAAATTCTTCGTGAGTTAGCAGAAATCATTCTTCAAAATTAGGGTTTCAATCCTCGGGTCTGTCACAGAGATTCGTGATTTTCCTCGAATTTCGACCAAATTTTTTGTCGCGATCAGACCGATCCAACCCAAACTAGTATGTAGGGGTTCTAGTTGGTTAGGTTAGCTTCTAAACAAATCAAGTAGGTCGTGGTTTGGTCCGAAGGAGAAATCGAAGTATGAAAATGGGTACCTGTGACAGTTTACTGCGGCTCTTGTCCCCTGTTTTTTTGAACGGGCGGCTGTCTCCGACGGCGTACGGCGGCAGCAGTGGCGTGCCTGGAGTCGAGGAGGGTGCACAGGGGTCGCCCAAGGTCGCGGGGTAGGTAGTGGTATGGAGGATGTCGTAGAAGTTGGGTTTTTCGAACCTTCGACCTCGATCACGCGTATATATATATATATATATATATATATATATATATATATATATATATATATATATATATATATATATATATATATATATATATATATACTTTCCCGAGATTTTAAATCCTATTTTTAGATTGAATTAAACCTAAATTCGATTCGGTTTTGGGCTTATCTAATGGAGAATAGGATTAGGTTGGGGTAGGAAAATTTTCGGATTTAAAAGATTCATATTTGATCGATTTCCAATCGATCAAATACTCAAAAAACACAGTCGGGTTTGGGACACAGGCTCGGGAGGAGGACGCGTAACAGTGCCTGGCACTGGTCACATTTTCTTTTTCTTTTTCTTTTTTTTTTCTTTTTTTTTATCTCTTTTTCCTTATCTTATATATATCTATATATATACATATATAAGTATATGTATATCCATCTATATACACCATAAGCTATTTAAATCCAAATAAAATTTAATTTCTATCTATCAAATATATAATTAAACATATCTACATATATAAATTAAATTTACAATAAATCAATTCAATAATAATAATAATAATAGTAATAATAATAATGATTATAATAATACTAATAATAAAAATGATTTAACCAATAATATGTATAGTGTATCATACTACACCATCTTTCTTTGGCCCTAGAAAATCTTACAAATATTCTAAAACACTGTTAAATATTAATAATACATATAATTTACATATAACAAATATTTAGAAATTATTTGTCAATTCCTAAAAATAAGTAAGAAGTATTTGTACAAACATAAAATATGTCTACATGGCCGTCCTTGGTCTCACTAAATGCTCACGTAGGCTTGGATTCGGTTCGGGCCCAGTTCGGGCTGATTGGGTACAACCTGGTTATCAAAAAAATCAATATATTAAATATATACTAATTAAATGATTTAAATGAGTCTTTTCACAACTTGGCATAGTTTTCCTAGTTCGGGCATCACTATGGCTAGACCTCCCTCAGCATGACTAATACACTAGTCAAGACTCACTGCTACATCATCTGTGCCACAATTCCTAGACGTCTTGTACTCCAAAACTCAACAATGGCTAAGGTCATATTTAATAATAATTAAATATTAAAATATTCATAAAATCTATAAAATCCTATTTTAAATCAATTAAATAATAAAAAATAATTCAAAAATTCTGGGGTGTTACACAGTACGAGAGAAGTCTTGCCTCGTCGTCTTGTCATTTAGCATGGTTTGTACAAAAGAACGCAATCCTGCGTTCAAACGGCAGGTCGTGGCTGATAAGAGATCCATCTTGTATCCAAAGACAAGACGTGCTACAGCAAATAGGATGCCCCGATAGAATCTGTCGCCTGCACTGGCTCCTGGAACTATGAAGCGCCGTAGCCATAATGAGAGAAAGCCCGCTAGCTGGGCCTCTTTAGACATTGATCTGTAACCCTGTCTGAGATAACTCTGAAGGGTGTCACCAGCCTTGAATGGAGGTAAATTCTCATCCAGTTTGACATCTCCATGGTTATGTTTCTCCATCAAATATAGCATGTCGCTCTGACTGAAGGGTTCAAACAAACGAGGAGCACAGGCTTGATTTTCAAGTGGCTTGTCCTCCCGTGCATGACCCAAAAAGAGATATGGCATCCACTAAGTGGTATAATAAGTACCTGTAGTGGCACTTTTGTAGTAGAGCGTGCAGATCTTATAGTGACACAATAATTCTTGGAAGACGGTGATCATCTAAGGGTTCTCCTCTGCCATAGCATTCAATTCATCATTTGTGGGCACATACTCTTCATATGGATTATCGTCCATTGGTAGATGAGAGAGATATTCCATCTCATGGAGAGTAAATCCCATTTCTCCATGAAGGGTCATGAAAGTCCCAGTACTTTCGTTATACCTCTCTACTAAAGCCACGAACATATAAGCGTTCGGGCGAATGCCGTATACTATAGTCTAGATGGCATCGTAGAGACCCAGTTCGAGGAGACTATCCTTGAATTGATCCAAAATCCAAATATATAAGCTGCTCCAATGCTTCATAACTGGGTTAACCAGACCTGTCATTCGATGCCGCGATCTGGATATCTTCTTTCAGCTCTTGCGAATGTATTCACAAAAATGGGTATTCTGACTGGAAGGAGCAGAGAGGAATCCTCAGGAGGAATATAGCTTGACTTCAAACCTCTCAAGTAGGTATTGTACTTTTCGAAAGTACTGTAAAAGAGGTCTCCGTACTTCGGACCCATTCTGTAACAGATTTTGCCGACTCTTGCCTGCTGGAGTGGAGTCAGATCCCATGACATTCTTCTAGGATAGCTTTTAAATGCATATTGAGATAATGCCATAGACCTCGATATTTCTATGAGTTATATGACTTTATCTTCATTTTTGAATATTCTTCCCTCTTTTCTGGTCTTGGGCTGGGAAGTCTTCTTGATGGCATCCCCGAATAGAAAGGCAGGTTTCTTGTGGACCACAGTATCCAGACCTTCAAGAGGCTCTCCGTTCATTATGCTCAGCAAGGTTTGGTTCTCTTGAGCCATGAGAAGGGTTTTTTCGGGCTTCAGGACCGTCGTACTGAAGAAATGTGACATGAGACAAATTCTTCTTGTACTCTGGGACATTAAATACTGAAGCAAATCTTTCAGCATTAGGGTCTTCTCTGAGATCAACTGCAAACAAATACATGAACAAAAGTTAGAAGCAACAAGAGTGTGCAGCTTTTTAAGACCAATCAATTAAGTTGCACAACATCTTAAGTTGCACAATAGTTAAGTTGCACAACATCCAAATTTGTGCGATATTCTAGGTTGCACAACATCCTAGGTTGTGCAACATCTTGAGTTATGCCACATCCTGGGTTGCACAACAATTAAGTTACACAACATTCTGAGTTGTGTAACAACCTGGATTGCGCAACATACTGTGTTGTACGAAACTTAAGTTGCACAACATCTCAAGTTACACTACATATATGTTGCGCCATAAATTGTTTGCACAATATTTTTGATTGCGCATCACAACTGAGTTGCGCAATAGCATGCGCAACACGGTTCGTAAGAACGAACAATGTTCAAATAAATAAACCACACCCTAAGAACGGGTGGCGCACAGTTTGTGATGCGCCAAACACTCTAAGAAGAGGGGCGTAAGTCAATTTCATCCTCTATAAGTTCAATTTGTTCGTCTTTGATCACCTTCCAGAGCGAGGTTTGTTGTCGCTCATCGAGAAGAGGGCGACGCATACTGTGACGCGCGGGTCTGCGGATCTTGAGTTGAAGGGGTGGCGACGCCCTTCCCCTTGTCGGCGACGGTCCTCTTGGGGACCATGTCGTCGAGGAAATAGTCGAAGAAGTGGATTGCAAGGGTTCAACGTATTCTCTCAGAAGATTAAAAGTAAATGTAAAGAGTTACAATCGATTAAACAAGGGTTATTTATAGCCTAAAAGATAGAATCTTAACAGTCACCCTAAGTTGCGCATGAAAAATCGTAATGGCTTGCAACAGACTGCACGAGATAGGCGCAACTTGACTCGATAATTGTCATAATTCAAAGTATTTCGAAGTTTTGTGACATTTCAAAATTTGAAAACTTTGAAGGGGGTCTTGTAGAGCCTAAAAATCAAGTTGCTCCATATTTTTATTGCTCAACAATCAAGTTGTGCCCCAAAAATCAAGCTGCGCCACTCTTATAAAGCTCAGAGATAAAACTGTGCCACTGATCAAGCTGCGCTAAATATCAGACTGCGTCCCATTACATTGTGCCAAAGCCTACGTGGCGCCTGACATTAATTACCATCATTGCCTGATAGCACTGACAACTGACAGCACGGTAAACAAAGAAAATCTCTTCGAATCCCGTAAAGCGTGACACTCGAGGCGATTTGATTGACAGCTATTCTGCGCACTCTGTGAGTTGCGCCTAGGCACAATCTGAACGAATTCTCCACACATATCTATAATGATGCCACGTGCCTATGCACTGAGTTGCGCCTAGGCGCAACCCAATCAAGCACAGTTTGACTCGTTGACTGAAGCTCGTGCAACCTGATAAAGTTGAGACAACTTACGTTTTAAAGCAGGATGACGTGGCGCACATGCCAGTAATCTCTCAAAATATGTCCACTACTCTGTACACGACCATGCCCATCTCAATCATATAATGCCACACGTCTAAATACAGTTAGTACACGTTTGTGTAACTGAATGGAAGTTGGCACAATTTAAGGTTGGCGTAACCCAAAGTGGCGTAGTTCAACCTCGCGCACATCAGAATAACTGCTAAAATAGTTATTTCCAGAACTATATAAATAGAGTTTCCAATCATTACTAAACCATCACAGAGATCAAGAACTCCTGTAAAAAGTGCTGTTGTATTCTCTAGAAGCTCTAGTCTTCAAGTTCACATAGTCCAAGGGATAAAGTGATCGTCTTCTGATCAGATTCCTAAAGTTGTACTTCCCCAGAAATCAATTACACTCTTGTACTCTTTTCTTAGTTTGTAATCAAACTTTTATTTTTGCAAATAACTCATTATAGGTAATGTATCAAAAGGTGTAAGTACACGCTCCTCTCTTAGAGATTCTGAAATAGCAGCAAATGTAGCTTTTATTTCTCAAATAGAACCTAAGAATATAGAAGATGTCTTTAATGATGAGTTTTAGATTAATGCCATGCAAGAGGAACTTAATCAATTTGAGAGAAACCAAGTTTGGGAACTCGTTCCTAAACCTATTGGTCAATCGATAATTGTACCAAATGGGTGTTCCGAAATAAACTAAGTGAAGATGGACAAGTTCTACGCAACAAAGCACGTCTAGTGGCACAAGGTTATAATCAAGAAGAAGGTATTGATGATGACGAGACATATGCCATGTTGCTAGACTAGAAGTTATCCGTATGTTTTATGCATTTGCATGTTTTAATGATTTTAAATTATTTCAAATGGACGTGAAAAGTGCATTTTTGAACGGATTTCTAAAAGAAGAAGTTTTTGTGAAACAACCCCTGGCTTTGAAGATTTTCAAAAACCTGATCACGTCTTCAAGCTTAAGAAAGTGCTCTATGGACTCAAACAGGCACCTCGTGCTTGGTATGAACGCCTAAGTGCCTTCTTACTTGATAATGGTTTTTTAAAATGAAGAGTTGATACAACTTTGTTTATCAAATCTTTAGATGATGATATTCTTCTTGTGCAAATATACGTTGATGACATTATATTTGGTTCTACTAATGAAAAACTTTGTCAAGAGTTTGCTAAGTGTATGCAGAGTGAATTTGAGATGAGTATGATGGGAGAGCTGAACTTCTTTCTAGGACTCCAGATGAAATAACACTCAAAGAAAACATTCATCAATCAAGCCAAATATACGAAGGACATACTAAAAAAGTACGACTTCAATAATATAAAGCCTATCGGAACTCCAATGGCTACATCTACAAAGCTTGACACTGATGAAAGTGGCAAACCTGTCGACCAGCATAAGTATCGAGGTATGATTGGTAGCTTATTATATTTTAACTGCTAGTCTCCCTGATATTATGTTCAGTGTATGCATCTGTGTACGATACCAGGCAAATCCTAAGGAATCACACCTAATTGTCGTTAAGCGTATCTTTCGATACCTTAAGGGAACTTCTACAGTCGGCTTGTGGTATCCTAAAACCAAATCCTTTGACCTGATAGGTTACTCAGATGCAGATTTTACAGGATGCAAAGTAGACCGTAAAAGTACCAGCGGTACGTATCATTTCCTAGGAAAGGCCTTAATCTCATGGTTTAAAAAAGACACAAAATTCTGTAGCATTATCAACTAATGAGGCTGAGTATATCATCGCAGGACGTTGCTGTGCTCAAATTTTATGGATAAAGCAAACCCTAGAAGACTACAATCTGTACTATACAAAGATTCCTATTTATTATGATAACACTAGCACTATTAACCTGACTAAAAAACCTGTATGTCACTCAAGTACAAAACATATTTTGATTCGTCATCACCTTTTAAGTGATCACCAACTACAACGGAGATATCTGCCTAGAGTTTATTGACACAGATCATCAACTAGCAGATATTTTCATAAAACTACTAGCTGAAGACCGATTTAACATTATGAGGCGAGAGCTCGACATACTTGAATTTTCAGATTTATTATGTAGTATGTTTATTAAATTTATTTTTATAACTCGAAACTTCGTAATTTATTTAACGAAAATTATTTTGGGTACAAGCCGA
Organism: Iris pallida; assembly: GCA_029216955.1. Classification (NCBI taxonomy): domain Eukaryota; kingdom Viridiplantae; phylum Streptophyta; class Magnoliopsida; order Asparagales; family Iridaceae; genus Iris; species Iris pallida. Next base: position 28,621,860 of record JANAVB010021600.1, read on the forward strand.
AAGGGTCCTTCTGTCATACAGGAGTAAATAGCCTGAAGCGACACAGTGCACTAGTTTTCGGACTACTGCTAGCTGGGATATGACCCCTACAGCTAATCCAAAGTAATAGAAGTTATTAAATGAAGAATACAACAGTTATAAATTTAAATTTTTAAACAAATACTGTATTTATGGCATTGGAAATACAAGCAGCCGAACTCGGACCGAACTCTGACCGAGTTCGGATCGAGTTCGGTCGGTGCTGTTCAGATTCCAGAACCGAACAGCCGGCCCTAGTCCTATATAATCGTCTTCTTCCTTCCACTTTTTCTCATCCTTCAACCGAGAAAAACCCTCCTACACTTCCAAGAACTCTTCCTCCTCCTTCCATTCGAGCTTCTCAAGAGTAGTGGGACATTCTTCTCCATCTTTTTCCTCCTCTTCGAAGGTATTCCATTATCCTCTCCTTCTCATCTATGTCACCTAAGAACCAAAAAGAAAGGTTGATTCATTACATACAGGATCATCCTCCTCTGACTATGTTCCCACTAAAGTCTTTAGTCCAGCTAGACCTACGGGATCCGATGATTATGATTTCGGTCTCTTTCCCGACAAGGAATTTTTGGACCTTTGGTTTGACTCTTTTTCTGGTCATAGAATTTGTGCTGGAGCACATGTAAACTTTACTATATTTTCTGAATATGCTTCCACTTTCGACTGTCTCGACTTTCGTGACTTTTTTGAAGTAGCTGAGAATATTTATGATAATGATGTCCGTATGTTTTACTGCAACCAGCAAGTAAAAGATAACGAAAATTTCTATTCTTACGTTACTAGACAAGAACTAGAATTCATTGCCACCGACATCAGTGAATACTTCCATGTTCCTGATGTAGGTGAAGCTTTAGTGGATATTCATCGCATTCAATTTCCTGAAGGTGTCACTTTTGATTCCTTCAAAGAACTTTTGTGCCATCCCAAACCTGTTCATAGAAGAGTTTACTCCAAGCATCTCAACTAAAACTTTTATAAACTCTATAGGTTTGTATTCTCTGTTCTTCTTCCGAAGAAGGAATCCTCTGATGAGATTACCTTCCTGGAATTGTCAGCCATGTACCACATTCACTTTGGCATTCTATTCTCTGTTCCCAAGACTATGATGACTTGGATATTCAACTGCAGAAATACAGGATGCAACCTCGTTTATCCTATGCATTTGTCTTCTATCTTTAGAAGGTTTGAAATTGATCTTCAAACCTTTTCTTACTCCTCCACTGTCATTGAGCTTAGTAGGTCTAGGTTATATCCTACTCCTCCTCTGCCTCCTGGTGCTGAGTATGTTCCAGATTTTGACCCCGAGGCTCCTCGTGCTGCTGCTGCTCCAATCCCTGCTCTGGGCTTTGACCCTGGCTTTTATCAGCGCTTTGATGATTTCGTTGCCCTCTCTATGTAACGACATCAGGGCTATCTTGACTCAGAGTTCCGCCACATCACCCAGGCTCAGGTGTTGCGAAATAGCATTACTGATCTTTACTGGAGTCTCTCTCTCGTGACCCATCACATCCAGTTACTATACTTTGTTACCCCAGCTTTCCTGGACCTAGGTTCGACGATGAGACGACATTTCCTCACTTCGATCCTACTGCAGCTTATTTTCCACCGGATGCTCCTGGAGGTGACGACACTCCGATGTGATGAGGACTTGAGCTAGTGGATTTTGGATAGGATATGATAGATGATGATCTTTGATATATTTTTTTTATATGTCTAAACTTTACAGTTAGACATTTATTAGTACTTTGTGATGATTATAATGGTTGTACCTTTCTTTTATGCATGAATTTTACTACTAATTATTTCTTTTATGCACTTTTTATTTGTGGCAATGTTGTTATTTGGTTATCTCTCTAGTATTACTTTGTCTGTTTAATGAACATTGTTGGCTTCACACATTACAGGGGAGACAAAACTATTTTTTCAATGACAAAGGGGGAGAAAGAGCACAATACCAAAATTAACATTCAAAGAAAGAATACAAAACCATTTTTTTAATTTTATTTGTTCTATTTTAGATACATTTTGGTATAGACTCAAGTTTGTCAATTATCAAAATGGAGGAGATTGTTGGCCCATTCCACGGTCATACCCGATTTTAATAACCGACATAAACTTAAGTCAATACACAAAATATACGAACTATTGCTGATCATTTTAGGTCTTGTGAAATCAATATCAACAAGCGTACTACTGCATCATCAAGCACGTAAATCATCAGTCTGAAGCTTACTTTCATTGGAATCTAGTCCGAGTCATTTTATAATTTATTATGTAGTTTATCTTTATTGAGTCTAGGATATAAATTGTAAGATCGACTGGGTAATACTGACTTAGGTTAATCATAGTCCACTTTTCTATATAGCCTACCTATCCATATTCCATCTACCAAAAAGTTTAATTCTATTCTGCAACAATATTTTACAAATGTTTAACATTTTTACCTAGACATAACTCAAGCCGAGTTCGGTCCGAGCTCTGACCGAGTTCGGTCAGTTTAAATTTAAATATTTGTTTCCTCCAAATCTGCATGTAATATTCATATGCGAAATCTTTGTATCAGAACTCTGCCAGAACTATGTCCGAGTTCGGTCCCAGAAAACACCTATAAATAGAAAAAATTTCTCATTCCAAATCACTCAATCAATTTCACCTTCTCTTCTCTATTCAATAAGTGTTTTCATCCGATCAAAATCTTTCATATCTCACCTACACTCCTCTTAGCCAAAATCCAGTAATATCTATTTCGATCTAGAGTCTTTTGGTTCTCAAGAGTTGTAAAGAGGTTGTTCAAAGTACAAAAATTATCTCTGTTATGGAGCCGGTCGTGCGCTCGTCACCAAGCACGGTGTTGTGACGTTGGTCGTGCACTTGTCACCAAGCACTTGTAAGAGACTGCAAGCTCTCAATTAGCTTGTGCCTTAGAGGATTAACATCGAACAAGAGTACTCGAGACTGGATTAGTTCTCTCAGAGGGCTACCAGTATACATCGTTGTGTCACTGAGTTTGATATCTCTATCTCTTGCTATATTTATTTATTTTCTCTTATTTACTGCCACAGTTATCTGTTTATAATTTTAAAATTGGTGATTATTTTCTGCTGCACTCGCACTCACTCTATTCACCCCCCTCTAGAGGTGCTCAATGGTCCTATAGTTCTTGAGTCAGAATTAGATTTACGACTGGTAGAATTGTATGTTGTGCCATAATCACAGCATGCGTGCCTGCTATCATCTCCGCCATGTTCTTCAAACTAGCCTCCAAAGTAGCAATTCTCTGCTCTTGACTAGAAGAAGTGGAGGTGTCTTAATCTTCTGTGACGGCATAAGCAGTCACTTCTCTAGCCTTTGAAGGCGAGCTAGTGGAAAGAATGGTCCTTTCAGAACTGCCAGCGTCAAAGTCACATAAAAAACTATCCCAAGAATAAGTGATAGGGACATCTTTTTGACTGAAGAAATCTTGGTTTGAATCAAGAAGATTCCTTTGACCGATTGTGTCTCGGCTTCTTGATCTAGTATATCGATATACTCCTTCACCGGATTCATGAATCCGATCTAAGTATTGCTGACTAGGATTACGGACGCATTACGTCTTGGACATTTTCCACACCCACTGTTTAGAGATGCCATGTTGATATAAGCATAGAGTAGTTCATCTTCGTCCACTAGGATTGGTTCAGGAGTCTGAACATAATGTAAACGGTCAAAGACGGACCGCTTGGCTGACTGACAGCAGTATTTTATGACAACTTCGTGATGGTGGTTGCAATGATGTTCTTGTTGTTGGACCATCGCTGGACGGAATGGATTTGCATCCTTCTGCTTCTGTATTAAGAGTTCACGGAGGTCACTAACATGATGAGAAGAAGTTCTAGGAACGTAGTCTTTGATGATATTCGGGACATGGTTCCTGCTCCTGTGGTGTCCTGTACCTTGAGTGTACAAGGACGTGCTAAGCTGGTTAGTATGTCACAGGATCTTTCACCTCAGCATTCTTCCTCTGGTGTAAGTTAGCAACTGGTACGAGTTGCGCTTGATGCATCTTATGATTTCATGAGATTGAGCCTAATTGGCACCTATTGATATAGGTGCGCAAGTCTGACAGTAGATTTACTTGTGTATCTACTTGAGATACTAGTAGTTTGCCTCATTGGGATCTTGAAATACATAAGGTTGGTAGATCTTGCCCTGATATCTTTGGAGTAGGCATGATGCCCTTTTGCATGGAAGGTTTGTTCTGAATGGAAATCATCTTTCCGATAGAGATTTGGTTGTCTCTATTAAGGAGAACAGTACTTTCTACCCAGTCAATGACTCAAAACGAATGAAAAAAAGTTAAAGAACCTTTTTCTTGATTTAGTAATTTCTCACTAAGCTTTTGATTTGGTGGAAAAGAGTGCTTCTCTTTACATTGTGCTAGTGCACAAGTTCGTGCTGGTTGCACCAAGGCATGAACCCGTGCAAGTTGCACTGAAGCATGAGCATGCGTAAATTGTGCCGAAGAAGAAATGGCCAAAGGGCGCTTTCCCTTGTTTTGGACATCAGTGTGTCGAGACAGAGTCTCCTTCGATTTTAGGGTCGAAGAAGTAGAGGGATTAGCCAAAATGCGGTTTCCCTTAGGTTGCGCCGAAGCATTGATGGACGCGAGTTGCGCAAAGGCAGAAACAGGTACAGGTTGTGCCAGCGAAGAGAGGGCTGAAGGACACTTTCCTTTGTTTTGGACAGTAGTGTATCGCAACAGAGTCTTCTTCGATTTTAGAATTGGAGAAGTAGAGGGATTAGCCAAAAGGCTGTTTCCCTCAGGTTGCGTTGAAACATTGATGGGCACAAGATGCGCAGAGGCAGGAGATTGCACCACCGAGGACTTAGAAGTCCCGACAGAGCATGTATTGCTCTTAACGGTAGCAGCAGAACGCTTGGCACCCCCCGCATTGATCATAGTCTCGTAGGCTGTCTGGTCGACTTTAACGACTAGGGTCTTCTGCGTCTTGTCCATTGATGTGGTATCACATTGAGTTATCACTTTTTCGTCGGAGGAGAAAGTCGTCCCCAGCAGGGTCGCCATTATATTTGCAAAGAACAAAAAATTTATTACAAACGAAGAAAAAGACTACAGGAGTACAATTGATTTCTGGAGAAGTACAACTATAGGAATCTGATCAGAAGACGATCACTTTATCCCTTGGACGATGTGATATCGAAGACACGAGCCTCTGGATGATGCAACAGTACTTTAGTAGAAGATTATGATCACTCTTGATGCTTTGAGATTGATTTGAAACCCTATTTATAGATTTCATGAAATAACCATTTAGTAGTTATTCTGGGTTGCGCGCGCTTCAGGTTGCGCGCCTCTTGTTCACTTGCGCGAATGGTTGCACTAACTGCTGTAGACGCATAGCATCGTTTAGTTGAGATGCGTGTGGTCATGAGTAATGTAGTAGGCACGTTCTGCGAAGTTAGTGGCTTGCGTGCCACGTCACTCTGTTCTGAACACCATTTGATCACCTTGTGCAGACTTCATCAGGTTGCATGTGGGCGCAATGTAACAACCTGTGCGAGCGGTTTGCACCAACTTCTGTAGACGCGTGGCATCGTTTGATTAAGATGCGCATGGTCGTGGGCAGTGTAGTGGGCACGCATTGTGAAGTTGATGGCTTGTACGTCATGTCACCCTATTTTAAAAATAAGAGTTGATCAACTGGCACCCATTTGTCAGGCTGCGCATAGGCGCAACTCAACAACTAGCGCCTTTTGACTAGGTCTTCTGTGCTGTACTGTTTAATCCTCGTGCTCTTCATTGACTTGTACTAATCAGCTGTCAGCATTAATTACATGCTGACAAAATCTCCTCGAGCGCCGCGTTGCGCGGGATTCGAACAGATTTTCCTTAATCTATGTGTTGTCAGTTATTAGGAAATAATGATACCGTTACTGTAGGATGTGGAAAATTATGACACGCTGTCATACGCTCAAGGCCATACGCTTATCAAAAGCCATACGCTTAGTGGATATTTTATTATTTCTTCTTAAAGTGGCAGCACAGCATATATTAAATGAAGAATGAATCTGACGTCTCATCTTTTCGTGCAAAGATAGTTGTCATGAAAAAAGCAACCGTCGTATATGTATTCGAAGAGTAGGTTTTGTCTTTTACGAGGACAGCTCAGCAGATCATTAATGCAAAGCCATCATTACTGTCAGTTTTGACAGTCTGTCAGCCGTCATATCTGCAGTCACGACGCTCGAGAAAATCTTTTGACAGTTATTTGAAGATATGGCGTATCAGAGAAGATTGATGATGGCCACGTGGCCATTTCTTCAGTGAGCGTATGAAGTCTATACGACTCCTTCCTTCTTCAGTGAGCGTATGAAGTCTATACGACTCCTTCCTTCTTCAGTGAGCGTATGAAGTCTATACGACTCCTTCCTTCTTCAGTGAGCGTATGAAGTCTATACGACTCCTTCCTCATCAAGTGAGCGTACGACTCCTTTCTTCTCCAGTAAGCGTATCAGCTTTATTTTTTTTACATCATCCAAGTCAGCGTATAAATCTCCTTCAACGAGGCAGCGTATTACAGCAACCATAACCAGGATTACAGTCAACACACGTTCTCACGTGCTGTACCCAGTTATCCACTTCTCTCTAGAAGTTATGCAACGTGGCATCCATGCCATCAATCTCTCCTGAACATGCTCCACTACTTTCAACCGCATGCTAATGTGTCTCCATCAGAATTAGCCACGCGTCCCTGCAGTTATGTACACGTCAAGTAACTACCTGAGCGTATGCTTAAGGACAGTTATCCTGAACTCTATAAAAAAGAGTTTCTTCATCTTTATCAGAGACTACAGACAATTTCAGAGAGAACAGAGAGATTGCCCAGTTGCTGTCCAAGTTCTTCAAAGTTCGAGTCATCTTCATCGCATCGTCCAAGGGATAAAGTAATCGTCTTCTAGATTAGATTCCTACAGTTGTAATTTTCTCAGATACAAAATAAATAAAGTGAATTTATTTATGGAAAACAAATTGGCGACTCTGCTGGGGAAAGCTGTCTCCTCCAACGAGATAGCAACAACTCAATGCGATACTTCGTCGATCGGCTTGACGAAGAAGACGATGGTTGTACAATTCGACCAATCGGCTTATAAAGAAATGCTCATGGCGAAGGAGGGCCGCACTGCTTCCTCCGCTCTTCCTGCTGCCAAGAAGAAAGGACACTCCGTCTATGTCCCTAAGTCTTCTGCAGCAGTCCGAGACGCTTCTATCACTTCTCATGCTGACAAGAACATGTCTTCAACTTCCATGAAGCACAATTCGACTTCTCGGAACACGGCAAAAGTGGCTTCTCCTAGTCACACTGACAAAGTTGGTTCTTTAAGCAAGTCAGCGTGTACAAAGAAAACCATCTTTGGACATGTCAAAGTCCCTTCTCCCTCTACTCTTACGACAGCAGTCGGCTCTTTAGCCATTGATGACTCTGAGCGTATGGCATTCAAAGGGCAGCGTACGGCAAAGGCAGCGTACAAAAGCCAACATCAGGCAGCGTTCGCTAAGCCAAAGCCAGCGTATGCTAATAAAAAGGCAGCGTATGACCAGAAGTCCAAACTGAAGTCAGCGTATGCTAACAAATACAGTCCTTTGACTGTTTCTCAAAATCAGATTGGGGGTTCTCTTCCACAGAACATACAAATGATTCCCCCTCAACTTGAACATCTTGTGCCAATCAAGGAGAAAGACTCTTTAGTCAACTCCTCTACTCCTAAGGTCTTTACCTCTGGAGTTAATTTGACTAGTACACTTACTAGATCAAACAAAGGAAAATGCCTTCTGGCTAATTCCTCCAAAGATGGATTATTACCGACTCCTAGTCGGAATAATACTCATCTTCCTTCTCTCAAAATTTCTCGATCTGAGAAAGGCAAATTACAAGTATCCAAGACTGATATCAAAGTCAAATCTCCTACGGATCTTCGTAACAAGCTTAATCAGAATCGGCTCGGTTCCACTGAGACAAGTATATTAGACCCTGATGCAGAATATGCCAAGAACTATGTGGCTCAAATTAATCAGTCTTTATACACTCAGGAACCAAGAAGACAGAAGAACAAAAGACAAGTTTCTACACAGAAACTATCTTCAAATACTTCCCAATCTGTTCCTACAGATCTCCGGGAATATTTGCAAAATAAACAGAGAATTGACACTCCATCAGGCTATGATATTGCTCATATTTGCCATGAAAAGCATGGTTGCAACTTCCAACCTCGAGTTGTAATTCAATGTTGTTGTTCACCAAAAAGATAATCTGTTTTCGAACGGATTCAGTATGAACCAATGTTGGATGAAGATGAACCTATTTATGCTTCTGTCAACATGACTTCTAGAAATATTGGGGGTAGCATACGGTCTGATGCTATATCAGACTCTGAAGATGGTGTTTATCTCGGCACTCGATCCAGGACCGGAGCCTTGACCAGAGCCTCTTCTTCTTCTCATCCAAGTGGTAATCCGGAGATCACAGAAGACTTCCTTGGAGAGTCCAATTTTCCAGTATTGACTCCTGTAAAAAGCCCTGGGAAAGATACTGATTCACACAGTGATGATTCAGAACAGACTGTTTCATCATCTATTCCTCGAATAATTACCACTTACATGGCAGAGGGCGATCATGAACCTTCAACTAGCACCGAAGCTCACGAACAAAGGATTTCTTCCTTAGAACAACAGTTGCGAGCTATGGCAGATACGTTGAATGCTATGCACACTCTTATGCAAGCTCAGCATCAAACTCAACAAGTCCAACAGACAGCTCCTCCAGTTATATTAAATACTCCTGTTGTTCCAAACCCGGAACCCTCTACTATTTCGGGGGTACAATCTAATGTTCCTGAACAACCCACTCCAAGTCAGTCTGGAGCTGGGGGTGGTACATATGCTGCAGTCCCTCCTCCTAATTACACTCAACAAATTACAATTCCCTAGTCTTCTGGAATTGTTTCTGAAGAGTTAAAGAATCTCCGAACTCAATTCGAGGCATTCAAACAAAAGGATGGTTTGCAAAGGTTAGGTATCAAGCAACCTTACCCGATAGAATAGAAGCAGGTATCATATCCACCAAAATACAAACCTCCGACCATCTCTTTCTATGATGGGACAACCTCCCCAAGTCAGTTCATTAATCATTTTGAAGTAATGACTGATCAACTGCAACCAAGTGACACCCTCCTTCCTCGGGTGTTCATTGGATGTCTCAAAGGAACGGCTTATGAATAGTATAGAAGTCTCCCTGATGGGTGCATTACCTCATTTGCCGGTTTCAAGCAAATATTTCTTGAACGATTCTATGAAGGGCTCAATGACATGACCATGTCAGCCCTCATAAGAATTAAACAGAAAAATAACGAAACCACCGAGGACTTCATTGAAAGATTCAGAAGAGAAGCCCTCAAAATGACTCTCGAAACTCCCGATGCTGTTACCATCGACACTTGCAAGTCGAATCTTTTACCAATTATCAGCATGTGGACAGGGTCCACTCAGTTCCAAGATTGGCCTTCTTTCATTGTCAGTGCCAAGGCTGCCGAGGTCAGTGCTGAGACCTTCAAGGGTCTGGGGGTACAAATGGCTCCCAAAGAATCAAATCAGAGTGCTAGCAATAGTATTCGACCCAACAATCGCAAAGGGAAAGAAGCTCTTGAAGTCAATCTCCAAAGCAGTAGTCAAGAAGTAAAGACTACCCAAGCTACTTCAGCTCCAACAAATCAACAACAGAGATCTCCTCGGCCGAAGGAAGAATATTCTTTCGACGATGATGATGTTCAGGGTATCTTTGAATGCTTACTCAAAGGTAATAAGATTCAATTGCCAAAAATTAAAAAGCCTGATGAAGCCAATAAGACAGATCATCCAAAATACTGTCCATATCATAGAATGCTGGGTCATACAATCCGGTCTTGGTATGTATTAAAAGGGAAGATTCAAGAGATGATTAAATCAGGAGCTATGATATTAACACCCAAAGACAAAACAGTCACAGCAAATGTAATTTCAATGCAGTTCGGTGACTTTCCCCCCTTAATGGTGGAAAGTGGGATTGTTCCTATCCCCAAAGCAACTCTCGAAGTTGTAAACATCCCACCAGCACAGAATGACGGACTTGTTCCTGTCAAAACTAAGAAGGGAGAGATCATGTGGATTCACCCGGATTTAATGACGGAGTTTGAAACGTCTTCCTCTTCTCCTCGGAAGACTTCCTCATCTAAAAAGAAGCTCGGGAAGACTAAGTCATGCAATGTGACTTCTAGTTTCACACCCGATTTTTTATCTAACCTCTACTTTCATCTCAGCAGGAAATTCACTCCCTACGGAGATAAAATCTGTACCTCAATTTGAAGATAGGTACAAACCTGCTTTTCATTTATACAGTTCACAATCTCGTGAATTGATGGCGAAGATGGGTTATGATCTAGCCACTGCTCCAGGTTTGAATTCAGGCAAGGGACTCCGAGCACCTTTGGCCATCACTATGAGACATAATCAATCTCGTGTTGGCCTTGGTTTCTGGAATGAAGCTCTCATCAAACATAAAAGAACCAAGAGCAAGATAAAGAATTGCAGCATGGTTTCCATAGACCTTGAACCAGAATCTGAAGTTGAAGTTCATGCTGGAACTCAGTCAGGAAAAATATATCTGAAAGATTATGCTGAGATTCCTGAAGAAACTTCAGACGTTCCTCCGGTTATAGCTTCAATACCAGTCTCTACTGAAGAGCCTTTAAATGTTCCTGTTGAGACAGTTCCTTCTAAACCAACAGCAGCTGACAAAGGCAAACAACAAGTCCGCTTCGACAAACCATTGAAGAAGTCATCTCCTACAGGACTTGAAAAGCCTTATAATTTTGATATATTGGCTCAACTAGCCAATACCCCAGCTAAATTATCAATCTTCGAGCTCTTACGCCTCTCTAAAGAGACTCGAGAAACTTTAAGTGAAGCACTGCTGCAAGCAGAAACCTGCTTAACTCTTCTCAAGAAATTGGAAACAGAACCTGTTTCTCATTGCCATAATGTATTGGAATTTATTCCAAACATTACCTTTACGCAGGACGATATGCTGCTAGAGGATAATCGACATGGTCGTCCTTTATATCATACAGGATATATTGATTCTATGAAGGTTGATCGTCTCCTGATTGATCCAGGATCTGCTCTCAGTATTATGCCAAAAGCTATGCTAGACGCACTGAAGATACCTGTACATAGCCTTTCCAGCACTATCACTACCATCTTGGGATTTAATCAAGGAAAAAGTGAGCCTTTGGGCAAGATTCGTCTCAAATTTCAAATAGGCGATCTTCGCACTAAAGTTACTTTTTACATCATCGACAATCATGGATGCTCATACAATGCTCTGTTGGGAAGACCATTCTTGCATGAACATAATGTCGTTCCTTCGACCCTTCATCAGTGTTTCAAATATGTTGATGATAATGGAGAAGTTCAAAAGGAGGTTGCAGATCTCTATCCATTCAAAGGAGTTGAAGCTTACTTCAATGACGCTCGCATGTACAAAGATGAATACTCAAAAGTCTTGCAAGCTATGGATAATGATGATGAGATAGCAAAAGTTGGCACTTTTGTTATTCCTGTAAAAGGGCGTATCACTCCTCCGCAGTCTGTTAAATCATCTGAAGAAGGTTCACTGATAATTCCTGTTAGTGGACGTATTACTTCATCACCTGCTCAGGCTTCACAAGATTCACTGATAATTCCTGTCAGTGGACGTACTACTCCCCCTCCACCTTCTCAGGCTAGACCAGATACTCTAGTCATTCCAGTTAGTGGACGTACTACTTATCCACGATCTTCTTCAAGGGAGCTCACCTCTTCTGAGCCTTTTGTTATCGATCTTAATCGAAACAAAACTTCTGATCGCTCTTCCTCTCTCCCTTTTGTCATTAATTTGACTAAGTCTGATAAAGCTCAGCCTTCTGTTGTAAATACAGTATTTAATATTAATGAAGCATCTCCTTTGCAGTATATTGATGTCTGTAATCATGTACAAAGTTATTTATAATTGCTAAATAACTTAGAGTCACTAACTATAGGGGTTGTTCAAACTCTTCATACAGACGTATCATTGGAATCCATACAAAAATCATACTTCGTGGTCCCTGCTAGAAAAAAAGGAGAAAATCCAATCTTCTTTTATAAAGGACCCCAGAATCCTCCTAACTTGGAAGAAGATGACATAAACGATGATACTGGAAGGTTACAACTGCATCGCTACAGTCAACAATCCAAAAATATCATCAAGAATATGGGTTATGACTTTAGAACCAGTCTCAATAATGGAAAAGGAAGAAGAATGCCTGTTCGAATTCCTCCATTAAAATACGGAAGGACAAAATGTGGTTTAGGTTATATTGCTCCTACTTCTTTTATCAACATAGTCCATGAAGATTCAAAGTCCGATGAAGACGAACGATCTGAGTCTTCTGATTCTCTCTCTTGGGATTCTGACACGAGTATTGGCGATCTTCATCGTTCTATTTTGTCCATCAATATGGTCTCTGTTGATGGCCCGCAGGAAAATGATGAAGATGAGGATGATTTTGAAATATCACCCGAATCGGAATATTGGGCTCAAAGATTAGATAATCAATGGGAATTCAGGTTCGAGCAGAGAGAACCTCCTACCGAAGATAAACTGATCCAAATTGATGTTGGTGAAGAAGGTTCTCCTAAACCAATATTCATCAGTGAAAGTCTTTCAGAAACAGATAAGCAAGACATGATCAAGCTTATTCGTAATTATATCGATGTCTTTGCTTGGAGTTACGAAGATATGCCAGGACTAGATCCGAAGATTGTAATGCACAAACTCAATATCATGCCAAATGCTAAACCGGTCAAACAACAACAGCGACGATTTCGTCCAGACATTATGGATGCAATTGAAGCTGAAGTCAACAAGCTTATGGCTTCTGGATTTATTCGAGAGGAACAACATCCTGAATGGGTGGCTAACATCGTTTCTGTCCTTAAAAAGACTGGCAAGATTCGGGTCTGTATAGATTTTCGTGATCTCAATGCGGCTTGTCCTAAAGACGAGTTTCCTCTTCCAATTACTGATGTCATGATCGACAACACATGTGGTTTCGAACGAATGTCATTTATGGATGGGTATTCGGGATACAACCAGATCAAAATGTTTCCAGATGATGAAAAACACACTTCCTTCAGAACGCCGATCGGTACATACTGTTATACAGTGATGCCGTTTGGTCTCAAGAATGCAGGAGCAACATATCAGCGAGCAATAAGCACTATATTTCGCGAACATCTTCGAAAAATAGTCGAATGCTATGTTGATGATATTGCAGTCAAAAGTCGACGAAAGGAGGATCATATCCAAGATTTGAAGACTATCTTTGATTTAATGCGTCAGCATCAACTTAAAATGAACCCTACTAAGTCCTTCATGGGCGTCTCTAGTGGTAAATTTCTCGGCTTCGTCATTACCGCTAAAGGTATACACGTGGATCCCGAGAAGATCAAAGCCATTCAAGAGATGCGTCCTCCACGCACCTTAAAAGAGCTACGAGGATTTCAATGAAGAATTGCTTATATCAGGAGATTCATTTCCAACTTATCAGGACGCTGCAGACCATTCAACAAACTTCTGAAGAAAGGTGTATCTTTCGTCTGGAACGAAGAATGTCAAAAAGCATTTGACGATATTAAACAGTATCTCATGAACCCTCCAGTTTTGGTACCTCCCGTCTCGGGGATACCATTTCTTCTATATGTTCGAGCCATGGATCATTCTCTTAGTGCATTACTTGCCCAGAAAAATAAAGATGGCCATGAACAGGCTATTTATTATCTCAGTCGCACAATGACGGGTGCTGAACCGCGTTATTCTCCAATCGAGAAAGAATGCTTAGCATTAATGTTTGCTGTTCAGAAAATGCGACATTATATTATCGGTCAAACGATTCATGTCATTTCCAGAGTGAATCCTCTCAGGATTATGATGAAGAAACCTGGTGTTCTTAACTCCAGACTAGCTAATTGGGGAATCTTGTTAGCTCCATACGATATGCATTATATTCCTCAGAAGTCAGTTAAAGGACAGGCTCTTGCTGATTTTCTGGCTGCTCATGCAATTCCAGAAGATTCTATATTATATGATGAGATTCCTGATGAAGTCTTGGATTCAAATATGATTTCTGAAGAAGTTCCTACCTGGCATTTATTCTTTGATGGAGCATCTAGAATAGGTCCTAACGGCGATATTGTCGCTGGAGTTGGGATTGTTCTTGTATCCCCAGAAGGACTAACTATTCAGAGGGCCTATTCTCTAGATCAATCATGTTCAAACAATGTAGCCGAATACAATGCATTACTCATTGGTCTTCAACTTGCTAAACATCTAGATATTCAATATTTGGAAGTTTGTGGAGACTCCAAGCTTATTGTCAATCAGATCAGAGGAACGTATGAAGTTCGTCATCAGGATTTGATACCTTATCATCGAGCAGCACTCTCTATAGCCTCATCTTTTGAAGACTTCTTTATTGAACATGTTCGACGAGCCTATAATGCAGAAGCTGATGCTTTAGCTAATCTTGCTGCTGTATTAGCTATACCAATCAGACGTCAGCAAGTGATAGTGGTTTATAACCGAGAACTATTCTGTGTTGAGAATAATTTGGCTTTGGCTTTTCTATATAAACCAGACAAAGATTCTTTCAACCTTGATGCTGGATTAAAGTTTGACAAAATATCCTCGTCTTCTTCCGATTCTACTATAGAATATGTCTTTTCTAATGAAACAGAAGCCATAATTGAAGACTGGAGACGCCCGTTTATAGATTTTGTTTTGTATGATATACTTCCTGATAATCCGAGTGAAGCAGCGTCTATTCGACGTCGATCTCTCAGATTCTATTATAATCATACGACTAAAACATTATATCGTCGGTCTTACGACGGTCTTCTCCTCCGATGCATTGCCGGTGAAGAAACACAACAGATAATTCGTGAAGCACATGATGGTGTTTGCGGAGCTCATCAACCAGGTCCTAAACTTCAAGATCGTATCCGACGTATGGGTTATTATTGGCCCACAATGGTGGCTGACGCTATTCAATATGCTCGGAAATGTAAAGCCTGTCAAATTCATGCAGACTTTATTCATCAACCGTCAGAGTTCTTACATCCAACAGCGGCATCATGGTCCTTTGAAGCTTGAGGCATGGACGTCATTGGTCCCATCAACCCACCATCATCAAGAGGACATCGGTTTATTTTAGCAATAACCGATTACTTTTCCAAATGGGCTGAAGCAATCCCGTTATCTGAAGTTAAAACTTCTAGTGTTAGCAACTTCGTCAAACATCATGTTATCTATCGATTTGGTGTTCCTCGGCGTATTATCCATGATAACGGACCGCAGTTCGTCAGTCAGAAATTTACTCGATTCTGCGACAATCATCGGATTAATAATTTAGCTTCTACAGCATATAATCCAGCAGCCAATGGATTGGCAGAAGCTTTCAATAAAACAATCATCAAACTCTTGAAAAAGTTCGTTTCCTCCAACAAATGCAACTGGAGCGAGAAGCTTGGTGAATGTTTATGGGCCTACCGCACCACAGTTCGCAATGCGACTGGATGTACACCTTTCTCTTTAGTATATGGGTGTGAAGCTGTTCTTCCCCTTGAGATCCAGATTCCTTCTCTGAGAATTGCAATCTCCAATGAACTGACAACAGAAAACAATGATCGTCTTCGACTTCAAGAGTTGGAAGCTCTAGATGAAAAACGATTGTATACTCAACAAAATATCGAGCTGTATCAAGCCCGAATCTCCAAAGCTTTTAACCGAAAAGTCAAAATCAGAGCATATCAGAAGGGAGAACTGGTCCTTACTGTCAGACATCCTATGACCATGACACATATGAGCAAAGGCAAATTTGATGCGAAATGGGAAGGCCCATTCGTAGTGAACAAAGTCTTCTCTAACGGAGCATACCAGCTTGCCTCTATGGATGGGAAAGTCATGATGATGCCTATCAATGGCAAATTCTTAAAGAAATATTATGTATAATATTTTTATCATTCCCCAGCAAATATAAAATTCTTCTCTACAAAAGTTATTTCGATATCATTATCCCCAGAGGAAATTGATATTCCACCATGTATCATCTTCCCAGAGAATTTGATATTTCGTCTTATTAGATCCCTAGGGGTTTTAATAAAGATCTTGAATAGAAAATCATGTCTATATTACCCCTGAATTTTCTATCTCAATATTATATTTTAATATTTAGTCTTTCTGATTTCTGAGTCTAAAGATCAGTGAATAAAGGCAAAATTGATGTAAAGTGGGAAGGATACAACGTAAACAAAGTTTCTTTAAACAGAGTTTATTTTGACAAATTCTTCAAGAAAAAGAGTACATCATCATGGAAGCTCACTGTCATCCCTCTCATACTTGGGACGAGGGCCACATACATAATCAGCAAAAGAATTTAATACATCTTTTCCTGACCGCACCAAGAACTGACAGACAGCCAGCCTCATTGCTTCTTTTTCTTCGGTTTCTCCTGGTTCGACCAGGAAGTCGAGGATATCTTTTGGTGGCTTGGGAGTAGATGAGCTTTCGCCCATTTCCTTCTTCTGCGGAGGTAGATGTTCTTTAGCACCTTAGTAACTTCGGAGACGACTTCAGCCTTCTTTGTATTCTTTTCAGAAGACATTGATGATGTGTGATCCTTCTACTCAAATATATGCTCTATTTATAGGCATATGGTTACAAGGATCGAAGGGACGTATTCTTTCCCGATATTCATTTCATCCATTCATTTCTCACATTCATCCGACATTTCACATGTTCATTAATACTTGACGGTTCATCCGTTCATTTATTACATTCACTCGACAGTTTATCTGTTCATCATTTCCTAACGGTTCATCCGTTCATAATTTTCTATCAATTTATCAAGTGGGGATTCGTTATTTATCATGTTTTCATAACCTCTGAATCAATTCCGAATCTATCTACTCATTTGTCATTTTTGACCTCTGCATAGAAATCAATCTATTTTCTTTTTGAGTTCATACATATTATCACGTCCATAATACCTCTGATAATATCATATACTTTAAAACAGAAAAGATGATTTTATTATCTATCATGTCCACAATTCATCCACAAATACAAATCATTGAAGTATAGAAGAAGTGTCATTTCCATTCCCATTTTACCACAAAAAGTCTATTACATTTTCTTAGACTTTCCTACAAATCATAATGGAAATCTATTACAAATCTTGGATTTTCATTCTACACCACAACGATAACCTAATAGAGATCTATCTTCTTCTTTGGATCTTCTCCGTCGGACCTTCTCCGTCAGGTTCGTTGTTGGTTGCAATTCCTGACTGTCTGGGTCTCAGTCACAACCAGATCAGCAGGAATCAAACTCTGGTCTTCTCTCTCAGACGAGAGGAGAACCACAGAGTATGGCAGCCCGACGGCGTGATTGCTGCCAATACAGCTCGTGGAGGAACGGCGGCACCTCAAGTAGGTAGGAATGTATCCAGCATTGGGATACGATTCCTAGTTCTGCCGTCAAAGGAACTCTACTACCCGATTTCTCGGTAGTAGAGTTAACTCCACCATCCAACTCTCGTGTATAAAGGCTCTTCCTACCATCTAAGGAAGACCCTTCTATCCCACGAAGAGTTCTGAGTTGTCTGATGCACGCGTCAAAAGCGTATGAGCTCCCTGATGTTGGTGTCAGAAGGACATTCTCCACAGCATCCACATCACCAATGCCAGTTCTGAAGAAAATCTTTAGCCAAGTTTCTGCGAAAAACAGCATGAAGAAGAGAATTAAATCAACAGAAATGTCATATGAAACGTACTGGTTGGTCAAGCACGCTCAGAGATAGAAAGCTTATTTTTAACAGCAAAAAAACAGTACATGTATTATGCCGGACTTACCTTCAAGTTTGACGCTAAGAATTGGCAAACTGATGTCTGACATATTGCTCAGAATTCGAACATTTAGAAGCATTTGCTTTCCGATTCGAGAGTGAAATCTCACGTTCATTCTCAGAGAAGAGAAGAAGAAAAAGAAGATGGGGATGAGTTCTGTGAAACTCTTCTGTCTATTTTAAAGTATGGAGCGCAAGCCTATTATTGGAAAGGATCCACAAATAACGCTCATAAAATATGCAATGAGTGCCACGTGTACTTTGGAAACCAGCATAGCCTTGAAAATATTCAAAGAGTGCTTTCCACAATATTGGAAGATAGCGTAACCTACAGCTATTTATTGGTGCATGCTATTCATTGATGTACGCTATCAAGCGTAACTTACAAACATTGGAAGACAGCGTAACCTATAGCATAATCTACAGTTATTCATTAGTGCATGTTAGTTTTCAACACAAAATTATACTAAACAGAGAATTCTTGAATATTCATTTCATTAAAGGCACTGATGGCCTTACAAAACAAAAAAGAGAGGGAAAGAAAGGGGTGCAACAAAGTCACGCTCTATTTTCCAGAGCGGCTAAGTTTGGCGCCTAACTCTTCTATGCTTTGGACCCCCATGCGGTGCAACAGAGCAGCGAGCATTTCACGCTTCTCTGCGAGGCTCCGCCCATCAGAAGTAGAGGAGCCGTCCAGACCGAAGTAACCCAAGAAATTCTTGGCTAACTGCGTGGGGTTATCTTTGAACTCGATGACGAAGGGCTCCGGTTCTTTGCCTCCAAAGGTGGGGTCACCATGGGCACAGAAACCTAATTTTCGTGCTTCTTCTTCAGCCGCTTCCTTTGGAGTCATGGTTACAAGAAATATGAATGTCAAAAACTGAATTTTCTCAGTTTATATAACAAAGCTTGCTGGCGGTTCATATTCCTCCATAAATCAGATTCAATCAGTCTCGAAAAATGAAGAGTCATCATAACATTTAATAAATTCATTTTTTGCATAAACAGACTTAATGCCAGCGTGTCAAGACTCATTCCCACTTTTTTATTCAAAGTAATTTCGAACTTTTGAAACTCATAAAGTTCGAAAACTTTGAAGGGGGTCTTGTAGGATGTGGAAAATTATGACACGCTGTCATACGCTCAAGGCCATACGCTTATCAAAAGCCATACGCTTAGTGGATATTTTATTATTTCTTCTTAAAGTGGCAGCACAGCATATATTAAATGAAGAATGAATCTGACGTCTCGTCTTTTCGTGCAAAGATAGTTGTCATGAAAAGAGCAAACCGTCGTATATGTATTCTAAGAGTTGGTTTTGTCTTTTACGAGGACAGCTCAGCAGATCATTAATACAAAGCCATTATTACTGTCAGTTTTGACAGTCTGTCAGCCGTCATATCTGCAGTCACGACGCTCGAGAAAATCTTTTGACAGTTATTTGAAGATATGGCGTATTAGAGAAGATTGATGATGGCCACGTTGCCATTTCTTCAGTGAGCGTATGAAGTCTATACGACTCCTTCCTTCTTCAGTGAGCGTATGAAGTCTATACGACTCCTTCCTTCTTCAGTGAGCATATGAAGTCTATACGACTCCTTCCTCATCAAGTGAGCGTACGACTCCTTTCTTCTCCAGTAAGCGTATCAGTTTTATTTTTTTTACATCATCCAAGTCAGCGTATAAATCTCCTTCAACGAGGGCAGCGTATTACAGCAACCATAACCAGGATTACAGTCAACACACGTTTTCACGTGTCCTGTATCCAGTTATCCACTTCTCTCTAAAAGTTATACAACGTGGCATCCATGCCATCAATCTCTCCTGAACATGCTCCACTACTTTCAACCGCATGCTAATGTGTCTCCATCAGAATTAGCCACGCGTCCCTGCAGTTATGCACACGTCAAGTAACTACCTGAGCGTATGCTTAAGGACAGTTATCCTGAACTCTATAAAAAAGAGTTTCTTCATCTTCATCCGAGACTACAGACAATTTCAGAGAGAACAGAGAGATTGCCCAGTTGCTGTCCAAGTTCTTCAAAGTTCGAGTCATCTTCATCGCATCGTCCAAGGGATAAAGTAATCGTCTTCTAGATTAGATTTCTACAGTTGTAATTTTCTCAGATACAAAATAAATAAAGTGAATTTATTTATGGAAAATAGTTACAGCTTCTCGAGAAAGTGTGCCACGTGGCTCTTCGCGCACCTTGACTCCAGCGCAACTTGGCGTTGGCGCAAACTGATGCTGTATTGGCGTTGGATCCGTACCTCAAGCACAACCCAAGACAAATCCTTGAGCATGTGCTGGTTGGATCCACACCTCAAGCACAACCCAAGACAAATCCTACAAACATTCTGGATATGTCCTTGCTTCTTGCAGTGATGGCAAATGGGCTTCGAATAGGGTGAGGACTTCTTCTGGAGCTGTCCTATGGGCCTCCTGATAGGTCCATCCTGAGTCGCACTAGATGGTGCAACTGCTGGTGTATGGCGTCTCTGTGTCTACTGTTGCTCCTTGCGAAGAAGCTCTTGGCTGTAGGCTTCCTCCAAAACAGTTGCATGCCAGACTCGAGACTGTGTGGTAGTGTAAGCCATGAGCTCTGGTGCAAGCCCTTGGTGGAATCTCTTCGCCTTCTTCTGCTCCATCGGGATCAATGCCGCCCCAAATCTGCTCAGGCGGCTAAACTCTACATCGTACTTATATACCGACATATTCCCTTGCATCAGATGCAGGAGCTGGTCGTAGAGAGCGTCTCGAACGTGGATAGGGTAAAATCTCTCATAGAATAGGTAATAGAACTCTTTCCATGTTATCTCAGTGCCCAATCGTCTTTCTTCAGCCTTCCACTAGTGGTGAGCGTTGTCTTCTAAGAGTAAGTCCACTGCTGTCATCCAATCATGTGCTGGTAACTGGGACACCTTCAAGAGCTTCTCCGTGCTAATAAGCCACACGGAGACCCTAATGGTTTTTATTCCCTCTGAAGGGCTTTGGGTTCATCTCCATGAAGTTCTTGATAGATCCCTCATAAGGATGTGGAGCTGGTGCTGGTAACGGTGCCGGAGGTGGAGGCGGAGGCGGAGGTCTAGTCAGTATTGTATATCATGGTTTGCCTCATCAGCTTAGTCTACTTCTACTGAGCTTGTATCATGACATACATGAACTGAGTAGTGGGGTTTCCATCAGCCGGTGGCGCAACATAATGTTTTGGCGCCATCAGATGATTGAGCACTTTAATAGGTGGCGCATCTTAATTTTTAGGCTCTACACTCTAGGCTAAGCAGCTCTAAGGTTACATTAGTAAAAAGGCAAAAGTCATATTACACTAGATTAAATAGTATTAAAATAATTAAAAATCACCATTAATCATTAACATGATTTA
>JANAVB010021600.1:28645790-28848722 GCA_029216955.1 Iris pallida
AGATATATATAGATATATATATATATATATATATATATATATTTATAATTAATATTATATATATATATATATATATATATATATATATATATATATATATATATATATATATATATATATATATATATATATATATATATATATATATATATATATATATATATAAATACAGTATATTATATATATATACTGTTATATATAATATCCTGTTATATATATAATATACTGTTATATATATAATATATACTGTTATATATATATAACAGTATATATATATACTGTTATATATATATAATATACTGTATATATATATATATATATATATATATATATATATATATATATATATATATATATATATATATATATATATATATATATATATATATATAAAATATACACATATATATAAACAAATAAAAACAAAACAAAACAAAAAAAGAAACAAAGGCGGGGCTCGAACTCGGCCAGGGGGGGCAGGGGGTTTAATCATGCTCGGGTTGGCCAAGGGGTCAGCTCGGGTTATGTGATAGGGGTAGGGTTTCAATTAATTTTATTATGGGTTTTTAGGTTAATGGGTTTTAAACCCGATAACCCAAACTAAACCCAATAACGTATACTTCGTGTCCTGACAGTTAAGGACACGAAGAACAGTCGAGTCCTGTGTCCGGGTCGTGCACGACACGCACGACTCGAACTAGCCGTGTCCAGACTTACCACGAGACTCGTCGAGACTCGGCGAGTCACATAGGTGAAAACGAGTCAAATTGGAGAAGAAAAAGCGAGGTGACACGTACGTGTCCGACTTCGAGTCGAATTGCGGGGCTGCTGTAGGGCGGAGGAGTCGTCGGGGCGGTCGAAGAAAAACGGAGGGGAGTTCGTCTGGTTGAGGCGAACTGGATGGGGATGGTCGCTCGTCGGGAAGTGGACGGTGGTGGTGGCTAGACTAAATCTAGGGTTTCGGCGAAGTGGCCGGAGAAGGAGAAGTGAGGGCGGCGGTTAGGCTAGGCTGGGGTGGTCGAAAAATAGATTAGGGTTAGGGTTTTGGGTCGAGGGGTACTTATAGAGAGGGTATGGCGGTCGAAAAGGGGGTTAGGTCGGCCGGGTCATCGGGATGGTGGTCAGCCCGGTCGTTGGTCGTGGAAGAGAGGAGAGAGAAAGAACGTGGGGGGGGGGGGGGGGGTGATGGGTAGTTTGCAGCAAGGCCCCCAAAGTTTGGGGTTTTGCAATATAATCCTACTCCTAACGGTTTGTAAAATATAATTTGCAAACCGCAATTAAAACAAATCATTAAATTGCAAACTGATATTAAAATAATTCAATAAATTGCATATTGATATTTAAATAATTCAACAAATTGCATATTGATATTTAAATAATTCAACAAATTGCATATTGATATTTTAAGCTATAAAATTCATTTAAAAATTATTAAAAATTCTAGAAAATTTCAGATAATTATAATAACTTATTTTAAAGCTATAAACACTATTTAAAAAATTTAAAAATAATATTTAAAAACTAGGGGCTTACAGCCTTTAAGGTGGCTTTCAACTGCTTGATATGACCATGGGTGGGGCGAGCAAAGGCGTGAGCAAGGGTATCCCAAACCTCTTGAGTGGTGAGAGATCGAGAGATAAGTGGAACAAGAGTGGGTTCCAAGGTACTAATAAGGGCGCCAAAGAGGAGTTTGTCTTGGCGAACCCATGCGAGGTAAGCTAGATTAGGTGCCAATCAGTATCGTATAAGACAGAGATTCAAGGTTTATGTCGTACATTTGGCAGATTCTTCATGTCACGCCCCAGAACTAGAATATTGGAGAGCGGGGGACAGACACAATCAGCTACATACACTGAAGTACAACCCACCTCACAATACGATCACGATTATCTAGATGCATGGGGGTTATCTACAAGCCAACAGTCTCTTATGGTCAAGAATAAGCCTAGTGTCTCAATCTCAAGCAGGCAAATAATTGTTACAAGATGTTAGATCATCAGACATACAAAGTAACGCATCCCAAACATTACATATTTAGATGATCATGAAGCTAGTCATATAAAATACGAAGACTAGCAAGAGTTTAAGTCATACATGATCAACCCTAGGATTTGCCAATCATGTATTAGCCCTTAAGAAGACATAAATTTAAGTTTCAACACGAGCTAACACTTGCTCGACGGCTAAACGCCTCAAAAGAATAATTTACAATTGAGTGGGAGAGCAAAATAAGAAACCCACTCGTTGCCAAGGTTACGCATGGTGTTCACCATCTGGCTGGAAGGCGAGTAGATCCTCGGGTGCCACTCCAAAATTTGGCCATGCAAAATTAGCTGAGTCAGACCCCAAAAAGAGCAAGTACCGCAAGGAAGTTTTCACTTAGGAACTAAAACCAACATATACTAAAAGAAGACCTGATAAAAGAGCATAGTTAAATAACATGAAAGACTGAGTTAACATAAGCTTGTAGTAGGAGGAACATGAGGTAAAATATAATTTCCATGTTAATCATAAGACAATTCATTCAAGTACGGCCAATCAAGTCCTACGGCTTGCTATTGTTAGCTAACTAGGGTTATCACAAGCTTAGTTACTAACAAGATGTAATGAGATATTCCTGCAGTCACAAGCCCTGCAGACTATCCAGGTTATCCAGGCGAGGGTTACAAGAGTTATCAAGATTACTGGTGTACTTTTGTTATGATTCAAGAAGTGCAACACATGATAGTGTGCTGGAAATGCGCCCTACTCGTCGGCAGGCTATACGTCCACAGGTGTGGCCGGGATAACGTGATCGCCTGTAACTGGAAAATCTCTATATATCAACTACTTGATTAATCTAGTCATTAATCCAGTCATTAACCTAGTCAGATTCGTTATGAATCCTGGACCATGGTAACTAGAAATCCATGTCCTAGACATGATTCAAGACAAGACATGTAGCTTGTACATGCACAATCAACCACGGGATCAAGGCAAGAGTTACACTAGCAAGACAGGAATAGTCGTCGCAATAGCAATCAAAATTTTATATGTCATGTCAGGTTTACTTGTCATGTCAAGAGTACTTGTCTGGAGTGCGCCTCGATGGGCCACCATCAAGAGTTATCAAGACGGGTTCATATTATCATGTTCAAGCCAAGTTCTAGTTCAAGTCAAGCTCATGTCATAGCCAAGTCATGTTGTGCTCAAGTTCAAGTCAAATTCAATACTAGTCAAGTCATACCATGCTAAGATCGTGTCAAAGTCCAGGGTACTTTCAGGCAGTTACAAAACATATAAACAAATGGCGCCATGATGGGCCAAGGTGGCACCAGGCCAGCATGGGCACCTGGCAACATAGGCGCCAGCTAGCTTGCGCACCAGGGCCAGCATGCGCCTGTATGCACCTAGGCCAAGAGGCGCCAGGGCCAGCATGCGCCAGGGCCAAGAGGAACCAGGGCTAGCATGTGCCACCATGCGCCTGGGACAGCATGCGCCAGCTTGCGCCTGGGCCAAGTGGTGCCAGAGCCAGCATGCGCCAGCATGCGCCTAGGCTAAGAGGTGTCAGGGCCAGCATACGCCTGGGCCAAGAGGCACCAGGGCTAGTATGCGCCAGCATGCACCTGCTCTTCTGCCAGGCCCCAAACGTTCATTAAACCCATGAACTAAAAAGGCCATAAATCACTCAAAATAAGTCAAAATTGGGACTTCAAAGGGTCTAAATTGGGTATAACCAAATTTTCTACAACATAGGACCATTAGATCTCGAAAATAATAAATTTTAAGAGATCAAACCAAGAAAAACCAAGAAAACTACAAACATAGATTTACAGAAATCCCTCCATCAAAACCAAAAACTCCAAGTTCTAAAGAGGCTTAGAATCAAGCAAGGAATACAACAGAACTATAAAATTTGAGATCCATCATGAAGCAAGTTGCACTTGCCTAGGGCTTGGTAGGTGGGAGGAGTAAATAAAGAAGATGAAGAAGTTATGAGAAATAATAGAGGAGAGAGAGGAGTTAGTTTTTTATACAAATCCTTCTCATCTCAAACCAAAAAAACCAAGCCAAGCCAAGTTGAACCAATCTAAATCAAAATAAACCAAGTCAAGATTAAACTAAGACTAGGCTAAACAAGATAAGTCAAAATACAGGTCATCTGACAAAAGTCAGAAATCCGTACACGTATACTGGAAATACGTATAACAAAAAATGGGAGTGACAACTTTATCTACCTTAAAAAATTTCCGTCCTCAGAATTTAATCAAGAGGCTAGAGGTGTCGGGGCAAGCTATACTAATTACGGGAAATCTATAACTAGCAGTCAATTAAGAAATCATTCATGCAACCAAGGATGTAAAAGCATAAGGCATAAGGAAGACATTATACCTTACGAGTCAAACAGGTATGGATATCGCGATCAGATATCATCCTCTTTTTCCCAAGTTGACTCACCCAAAGATTGATGATCCCAAACAATACGGACTAAACTAATAGTCTTGTTCTTGAGTATCTTCTCCTTTGGTCCAATATGGATACTGGCCTTTCCTCATACGAAACGTTGGTACCAACAACCAATTCCGTATGATCGAGGATATAGCTCAGATCCGAGATACCGTCATAATTGGGATACATGGAATACGTCATGTACCTCACGTAACAACAGCAGAAGAGCGAGACGATAGGACACATCACCTACTCGCTCGAGAATATCAAACGGCTTTATATACCTAGGACTAAGCTTTCTCCGTACGCCAAATCGAATGACGCCATGGGTAGGCGAGATCCTAAGGAATACGTGTTTACCGATAGAAAGCTTAAGGTGACGCCGATGAGAATCGGCCCAATAGTGTTGACGATCTTGTGCAACTCGAAGATGATCTCTGACTTGTCTGACCACCTCGATAGTCTGCGAAACCATTTCTGGATCAAGCATATGCCTCTCACCTACATCATCCCAGGCTAAAGGTGATCTGTACTTTCTGTCATACAGTGCCTCAAACGGTGCCATCTAGATACTGGCTTAAAAACTGTTATTGTAGGAGAACTCTATCAAGTACAGGTGATATTTCCACGAACCACCTAAGTCTAGTATACATGATCGCAACATATCTTCAACAGTTTGAATCGTGCGCTCTGACTGACCATCTGTCTGCGGATGATAAGCTAAACTAAACTTTAGATGAGTTCCCAAACTCTTTTGAAGACTCCGCCAAAAGTACGATATAAATCTTGAATCTCTGTCTGATACGATACTGACTGGCACTCCATACAATCTGACTATCTGTATGAGGTATATCTCTGCTAGCTGGTTCGTCAACTGACCAATCCTGAAAGGGAAAAAAGCTACCTTGGTGAGTCAGTCAACTATAACCCATATAGCATCTATCCCAGCTGGAGATTTAGGTAACCCAATTACAAAATTTATAGTAATATGCTTCCATTTTTATTCTAGGATTGGTAAAAGTTGAAGAAGTCCAGCTGGTCTCTGATATTCAGCTTTAATTTGTTGACAAACTAAACAATGAGATACAAACCGAGCTATCTCCCTCTTCATGCCATTCCAACAAAAAAACTGATGGATATCACGCTACATCTTTGTGTTACCAGGATGAATTGAATACTTGAACTGTGAGCTTCTGTCATGATCTCTTGTCTGATGTCAACAATGGGTACATAAAGATGCCTTCCATGTTGAAGCATGCCATCTTCGTGAATACATAACTCTGCTCTTCGTCCTGCCTCAAATTCTGCCCTAAGCCGCTGAAGCTTAGAATCCATTGACTGAGCTAGCTTGATCCTCTCAACTATGCTGGACTGAACTTACATACTAGCCATTAATGCCATATTGGTACGAAGAACAATATCTATTTCCATCTTCTAAAGATCTGCTAATAAATCGGGTTGTTTTGTTAAGAAATAAGTCCCTGCTCTTCGGCTCAATGCATCTGCAACAGCGTTGGCCTTCCCTGGATGATACTGCAGGTTGATATCATAATTCACTAGCAAATCTAGCCATCTTCTCTGACGCATATTAAGATCCTTCTGGGTAAACACATACTTAAGACTCTTATGGTCGGTAAAAATCTCTACTCGATCTCCATACAAGTAATGCCTCCAAAGCTTAAGGGCAAAACCACCGCTGCTAACTCCAAATCATGGATTAGAAAATTTCACTCATAATCACGAAGCTGACATGATGCATAAGCTACTACCGTGCCATGCTGCATCAAGACGCATCCCAATCCTTTGTCTGAAGCATCACAATAAAGTAAAAATCCTCCAGTTCCATCTGGAAGCGTGAGAATGGGTGCCATCACCAATCCTTACTTTAACTTCTCGAATGAACTCTGACACTCTACTGTCAAAGCAAACTGCACATCCTTGTGGGTCAACTGTATCAATGGCGCTGAAATCCGAGCAAAGTCTGATACAAATCGTCGGTAATAACCAGCCAATCCTAAGAAACTGTGAACTTCTACGATAGTACTGGGTACTGCCCATGTCTCTATAGCCACTATCTTCTAGGGGTCCAACTGGTGCTCTCTGAGAATCTGAAGGACTACTCGGAGATGTTAATCATGCTCTGCTTCACTCTTGCTATAGACTAAGATGTCGTCTATAAACACTATCACGAACAGATCCAAATAGGGTATGAAGATACGATTCATAAGATCCATGAATACTGCTGGTGCGGCATAACGAGAAACTCCCAATGTCCATATCTAGATCTGAATGCTCTTTTCAGGATGTCTTGCTCTCTCACTCTGATTTGATGGTAACCCGACCGCAAGTCAATCTTCGAGAATACTGCTGCTCCACCGAGTTGATCGAACAAGTCATCTATCCTTGGTAGGGATATATGTTCTTAATTGTTACAGAATTCAAGGTACAATAATCAACACATAATCTTGGCGTACCATCCTTCTTCTTCACAAGAAGCATCGAGGCTCCCCAAGGTGATCCACTAGCACGAATGAATTCCTTGGTTCTGAGTTCTTTAATCATCTTGTACAGGATCTCCAACTCTGGTGGTGCCATTCTATAGACTATCTCTGACACTGGTGTGCTATCCCTAGAATCAAATCAATAGTGAACTATATCTCTTTCTCTCTGGTGGCATGCCTGAAAGCTCTTCGGAGAATACGTCAGGAAATTCTTCTACTACTCTGGGAAACTGAACTATTGCTGCTACCGCCATCCGCAAGATTGGTGGAGAGGTTCTACTTCACCTCTGAAAAATTAAAACTCTTCTTCGTCGAGAACACAAAAAATAATCATGCCAACATGGCAGTCTATTCTTGCATATTGTGTAAAACTCCTAAATTTCTACTATTTTTTTTTAATTTAGTACTGATTTAAAATTTTTGTATTGTACGTCGCGTAATCGTATTTTACGTCGACGAGTGTGATTACGTGCAAACGTACATATTTATGAAAATATTATTTTTCTGTTCTCAAAAATTTCAAAATAATATACATAATAATTATTTTGTTATCGTTCCAAAATTTTTCAAATTGTTATTTTATTTATAAAGTCTTTCATTTCTCATCATTATTAATAATAAATAATATTTTTACTGTATGCTAGAAAAGCATAATTATGAGAACATCATTTGTACCTACATATATATTTCATAATTATTTATTAATCTATTTTAAATAAAAATAAATTTTTTCGAGATTTATTAATATTAATATTTTATTATAATAATGTATTTTTGAAATTAATTATTATAGTATTTTTGGAAAACGTATTTTTGAAATATTTGTGACAATTTAAATTTCGATTTGATTCCATGGATACAATTAAATAGTAAACTAATAACTATATTTGGAATTTGATTTTAAACTGGAGGGATAGGATTTAAAATTTAATTTGTATTTGGATATTGGATTTAAATTGATTTAAATTAAATTACGAATATCTATTTTGGGTTTAAACAATTCCAATCATTATCCTAATGGGAATTCCCACACCCTATAAATAGGCAGGTACTCCTCTATAATTCTTTCCACAACCAAATTTTCTACCCCATTGTGTATCGTGTCCGTGCATCCCATCTACTAATTTTTCCAATACAAATACATCATAATCCCGTTCCGTGTCCGACAGTCCCGAACACCGACTCGTCCCGTGTCACGCAGGACACGTGTACAGACTCCATCCACCGTGTCGGACACACCCGACATGGCCATACCTATCAAACCCTAATCCTAACCCTACCATCCTGGCTGCAACACTCCCCTTCACCTTCACCCGTCCCCGTCGACCCAATCACAACTACGGCCACCACCCATCGCAGTCACCATTACCACGCCACCATTGCCCGGCACCTCTGACAGAACCACCACCATGACCACCGGCCATCTCCCGAAAACCCGAAAACCCTACTCTCACCGTCGTCTCCCAAAACTCGACCAACACAGCGAAGCAACACCACCGCAACCACCAGAAATACAAAGAAGGAAAGGTGGGAACCCTCACCTGGCCGCCAGCTCCCGACGCCAGTCGCCCGGCGCCGTTCCAGCACCACCGACCCGCTTTATCTCACCGCGCCGACGCGGCGAGTCTTCGATTTCCCGCCGTACCACCGGGATCATGCCGGCGCCGCTCTCCGGTGAAGAACTCTCTGGAAACCCCCTCCGCGCCGGAATAGGGCGCTCGCCACCACGCCAGAGGCGCGTGCACCCGTCCCCACTTGAGAACGCCGTACCCGCGGTTTCCTCCCAAACCTAGCTCCTCCGCGACCGGAGCACCGCCCCTCCGACTTCCCTCTCCGCCGTCAAGCCTAGCCGTCGCCGCCGCAGGTTCCTTCTCCGCGCCCTGGGCCCGAGCCCTACCCGCAGCTGGCTGGATCTCTCGGCCGACGAGCTCGAGCGCCTCTCAGATCCGGCGAACAGCAGCTCCGGCCGCCATGGTCCGTCGTCGACCAGCTCCTCACAGAGCGCCCCCACGTCATCCGCCCTCGACCGCTTCTTCCGCCGCGCCACTCATCTTCGCCGCCCCCATCGGTGTCCTTCGGTACCACCGGCGTCAGCGCGCCTACCGCCACTCCGCAGGCCGGAGCCACCACAGCTGGTAAACCCTTTTTTCCCCTTTTTTCCCCTCTCTGTACTTCTCTCTCTCTCTCTCCTTTCACTGAAATTTGGGGAGAAGGGATTGCTTTTCTTATTTGTATATTATCATTATTATTATTATATAAAAAAAGGGGTAAGTTATTACCGATACTGTTACTGTCACTGTTTTTATAATTATTATTTTATATTACTGTTATATTATTATTATTATTATTATTATTATTATTATTATATTTATTATTATTAGTATTAGTATTATTATTCTATTTTGTTTTGATTCATACTATTAATTTATTATAAGAAAAAGTATCCATTTTATAATTACTGTTATTATTATTAATACTGCTATCGATATTAATGAAAAATGTTCATATGATTATTAGTAATACTTGGGTATATCAATAACAATTTTTTTTGGACTTATAGATTATTTAGTGCCTATATAAAATATTTGGAGTTTATATATCTATATATTTAGAATAAAATGTTATATATATTCAATAATGGCTTCTAAATAGTACTATTTATGTTATTTCTAAATATAAATATATATATATATATATTAAATATTTTTTTGAAATTTTATTTATGACGAGAATATAAATTTGGGCTACCTACATCTACTTTCAAATTTTGGTTTTTGCTTTAAATTGATTTCTCTAGATTTTTATCTAAAATTTATTTTGACTAGTAAAAATAAAGTTTTCAATAAAGGCAGATAAATCTAAAATAGTGTAAGTAGTTACTCTCCATAATTTTTCCTCTCCGATTATCGTCATTAATCACGACTAATTGTGTGTCCTATTTTCTCATGACTTCGAACTCCCTACATACTGGCCGTAGCTATTGGACAACCAGGACTTGTCGGATCATCGCACCACGCCAAGAGTAACACCAGGCAAGACACCTTGCCTTTACTGTTTAAATTTCTGCTCAATATCATGCATATCGCATTTATTTTTTTTCAGTTACTTCTTTCTAAATTATATGTAGTTGCAAATTACAATATTTTATAAAATTGGCTTAGAGTTAAGGGACTACCGTCAAATTTAGTGTGTCTCATTGACTTGGCACGATTATACACGAGTTGTGTGTGAGAGTTGTGAGTATCATATAGAGGTCACTTGCGTGTAGGCTGATCCCCCGTGCGCATGCGTTAAGATATAACTGTTAAAAGATTGTGTAGAAGACTTTGGCAGTTATTAAGGATTAAACAGTGTCGTGGAGTCGACACATGTAGAGTATCATGGGGAGGGGAGGAGACAGTTATTAGCGTAGGGGCTACCTGTTCAGTACACATATAGATTTGGGCCGATAGTGTCTCGGATGAGCCCTACTTACTGCCCCGGGGCCGATAGTTCTCATATGAGAACTACTTTTTGCCCATAGTTGATAGTGCCTCTTATGAGCGCTACCTACTATTACTCTCTCTCCATCTATGCTGAACACTATAAGCTCCTGCGTAAAACTTTGTCTTCTCAAGGCGTATATCACATAGAATGGTTAGGACCCTTTACGCATGTATATTTCTATTGAGCTCTTACTATTCAGTTATGGCATGATATTATGTGTCTTGTTACGTCCCTCTGAGGACCTGGTTTTTCCCCAGGTGTGTGCATTTTCGTGATTCCTTGCAGGTGCTCTAGCTAAGGCCATTCCTTCCTCCGTGATGATTGCTCTTGGACTCGTCACTTGCTTTCGCTTGCTAAATTTTTTCCTTGTATATTTTCCATATTTAATTTAGTTGGTAGTGGACTTTGTCTCCGCCCAACGATTGTATCATAAATATTCAAGTTGATTCCTATATTATTATTTCTTTCATTGTGGATGAGATTTAGTTGTCTTGGATTACTACATTTACAGCTTATGTATACATACGAGGTCCATGTATTTCGTATATATACAGCTGGCATGTCTACGTTCTTGGTCCTACGTATTTTGGGACTGGGACGTTACATGTTTTTGTGGTGGCCCATGCATGTCCAGTTTGTCACTTCGGTTACGTAATTGTACCGACGTGAGCCTGCAATATAGGATTAGAATCTAGGAATCTCATCCACCTGCTTGACATCCTTTCTTGACTTCAAAATTTTGAACTCTCGTTCGCCCTTCTTGATTTGCATCTTGCGTAACTCCTTCTACCGTAAATTCTTAGTTTCGTGCTCAGTGACAATTAGAAAGATGACTACACTAGTATATGCCCATAGGTCAAACACATGGCTAGAAGGATTTTATTGACAAATAATATCCATTGAGGTTATATTTGAGCATAAAGGCATTTATTTTTCCTAGAGATATAATTGAAGGATTGGTTAATTCCAAGTTGGGTAGTAGCATATTACCGCTTCCAAAAGATATATAGAAATTTTAAGTTGATATTACAAGGTGATATACACAAGAGGAAAGCTAGTTCGAGAAAACAAATTGATTTGACTTTGTATTTTAATTTTTAAAGGCCTTTGAACATTTATGACTTACTGAGTTATAGCTACACATCTTTTGGAGGAATATCAATTTGATTTGAAAAGGATCATAAAATTTTAAAAGTGGAAATGTTGAGAAATCTTGGTAAAATATTTTTGGGTTAAATTATGTCATATGATCTATGAGTTATAAAGTTATTTAGATTTCGAGTTTAAGGCCTTGATTATGGTTATTTAAATTTTGGTAAAAAAAAGAAAAAGAAAAAGAGAGGGTAGTATGTTCAATTTGCAATATACAAGGACTATTTCGAGATTTATTAGGAATTTAAATTTTGACTAGACTTGGTAGCTTAAGATAATTAGAAATTTTTGGTAGGGTATCTCGAAAATTTTATTGAAAAACTTCGAGGAACTTGAAATTTAGATTAGATCATATTGGTAGAGGACCAAGAAGCAAGAAAGGTTACCCTAGTGAGATAGAAGTATTGTACATTAGATTGCCATGCCACCTATGATTATGATATTGTATATACACAAGTATAGTTAGTCATCGACCAAACCGATGATCTTTTGACTTACTCGACCTTCCCTCAATTCTAGATCTTTTGTCATGACCATCTAATCATTTGAAACTTGAGAAATGATTGGATTGTTCCTTGATCATACACCATCTAAGTGGCTATCATATCCCTAGAAACTGTACTCCTAATTTATTTTACCTTGATTTGTTAGAATCTAAGTTATCTTTATTTCATGTTTTAGCTCGATCATTTATTTGGGTCGTTAATCATTGTCTCATGAACTCCACTTTCTATTTTAATTTCTTTTGTGTCCTTTACCGTGACTTGGGTATTTGGAGCACAATATTAGACGTTTCCTTCCTACAACTTTCATATGCAAGACCTACACGAGTCCACCTTCATGTAGGTATATCATGTGCCACTAAAACACGTCTCCTTGTACTCTAATTTTATATTACGACTTTCGGGTCAAAAAGACTCGACTCTAATCCCTACCGTGAAACCAATATACTTTTTAAACTATAGATGAGACTCGACCTCGACTCAATTCTTTCGACCCGATATATGATTTTGTTCTACTTAATTCCTTACATGCTTAACCTTACATTTTATCTTGATTACTGGACCTATCACACCATTAGTTTAATTCTTGTAAGTTGAGTAGAATATCTCATGACCTAACCAACATTTTTGTGGACCACATTGATAGGTTCACTCGGACCAGAGGATTCAGTAGACCCTAACTTATCTAGTCAACCAAGCCAACTGCATAGGCCCAAATTTTGGACGAAACTTAGATTTTATAAGATCTTGGACTAATTGATTTCTTTCATCATTACCCTTTACTTATTATTTTTACCTATGATGCTAAAATAGCTTAGTTTTGCAAGCGTATTCTTTATCAAGCTTGATCATGACATATGTTTTATTGGGTCGCTCCCACTAACATATTGTCTAATCAGAACCGGTGCATGATGGTATGATCAACCGAGTGCACTATGGTTCGCCCTTTTCATATATCAATCTACGAGGATGGGATGTAGTTGAACTTCTCCTTAGAATTCCATCCACGACTGCCTTGAAAATTCTTTTTAAATTATACGGTCGCCTTTGAATAACGTATTCGTATTCGATAAAATCGTCATTGAACTCCTTATTTGCTTTCGCCTCTACCTATTTTAGAAGGACGGAGGCGTGGTACTAGAAATTCCTCTAGCTGCCCTATCACCCTCAACCTACTCTCAAATCATACCTCCTAGGTATTTAATCCATTCTCTCTAACCTTTATAGCATACCCCCACTTATTTTCCTTCTGGGGTTAACCCATTATTATCCTTGCCGTTGTTGAAATCGAGATTTCCTAATGCATCTTTCGTTGAGCATTGTGAATTGTTTTCTACCTTTTCACCCCTGCAAATCCTTAATTTCGAGGACAAAATTCTTTTAAGTTGGGTAGGATGTAAAACCCCTAAATTTCTACTATTTTTTTTAATTTAGTACTGATTTAAAATTTTTGTATTGTACGTCGCGTAATCGTATTTTACGTCGACGAGTGTGATTATGTGCGAACGTACATATTTATGAAAATATTATTTTTCAATTCTCAAAAGTTTCAAAATAATATACATAATAATTATTTTGTTATCGTTCCAAAATTTTTCAAATTTGTTATTTTATTTATAAAGTCTTTCATTTCTCATCATTATTAATAATAAATAATATTTTTACTGTATGTTAGAAAAACATAATTATGAGAACATCATTTGTACCTACATATATATTTCATAATTATTTATTAATCTATTTTAAATAAAAATAATTTTTTTCGAGATTTATTAATATTAATATTTTATTATAATAATGTATTTTCGAAATTAATTATTATAGTATTTTTGGAAAACGTATTTTTGAAATATTTGTGACAATTTAAATTTCGATTTGATTCCATGGATACAATTAAATAGTAAACTAATAACTATATTTGGAATTTGATTTTAAACTGGAGGGATAGGATTTAAAATTTGATTTGTATTTGGATATTGGATTTAAATTGATTTAAATTAAATTACGAATATCTATTTTGGGTTTAAACAATTCCAATCATTATCCTAATGGGAATTCCCACACCCTATAAATAGGCAGGTACTCCTCCATAATTCTCTCCACAACCAAATTTTCTACCCCATTGTGTATCGTGTCCGTGCATCCCATCCACTAATTTTTTCCAATACAAATACATCATAATCTCGTTCCGTGTCCGACAGTCCCGAACACCGACTCGTCCCGTGTCTCGCAGGACACGTGTACAGACTCCATCTACCGTGTCGGACACACCCGACATGGCCATACCTATCAAACCCTAATCCTAACCCTACCATCCTGGCTGCAACACTCCCCTTCACCGTCACCCGTCCCCGTCGACCCAATCACAACTATGGCCACCACCCATCGCAGTCACCATCACCACGCCACCATTGCCCGGCACCTCTGACAGAACCACCACCATGACCACCGGCCATCTCCCGAAAACCCGAAAACCCGAAAACCCTACTCTCACCGTCGTCTCCCAAAACTCGACCAACACAGAGAAGCAACACCACCGCAACCACCAGAAATACAAAGAAGGAAAGGTGGGAACCCTCACCTGGCCGCCAGCTCCCGACGCCAGCCCCCCGGCGCCGATCCAGCACCACCGACCCGCTTTATCTCACCGCACCGACGCGGCGAGTCTTCGATTTCCCGCCGTATCACCGGGATCATGCCGGCGCCGCTCTCCGGTGAAGAACTCTCTGGAAACCCCCTCCGCGTCGGAATAGGGCGCTCGCCACCACGCCGGAGGCGCGTGCACCCGTCCCCACTTGAGAACGTTGCACCCGCGGTTTCCTTCCAAACCCAGCTCCTCCGCGACCGGAGCATCGCCCCTCCGACTTCCCTCTCCGCCGTCAAGCCTAGCCGTCGCCGCCGCAGGTTCCTTCTCCGCGCCCTGGGCCCAAGCCCTACCCGCAGCTGGCTGGATCTCTCGGCCGATGAGCTCGAGCGCCTCTCAGATCCGGCGAACAGCAGCTCCGGCCGCCATGGTCCGTCGCCGACCAGCTCCTCACAGAGCGCCCCCACGTCATCAGCCCTCTACCGCTTCTTCCGTCGCGCCACTCATCTTCGCCGCCGCCATCGGTGTCCTTCGGTACCACCGACGTCAGCGCGCCCACCGCCACTCCGCCGACCGGAGCCACCACAGCTGGTAAACCCTTTTTTCCCCTTTTTTCCCCTCTCTGTACTTTTCTCTCTCTCTCTCCTTTCACTGAAATTTGGCGAGAAGGGATTGCTTTTCTTATTTGTATATTATCATTATTATTAGGGTGCGGCTATCCGCACCCCATAGATTACTAAGGATACCCCATGTAAAAAAAAATTTGGAATTCCTATTCTACCCCCCTCTTTCCATGCTGCTCCCCCCCTCCCCGACGCCGACCGGCCTCCGTCCCCCCCGTCTGCTCCCCCGACCCCCCTCTCCTCCCCGACGCCGACCGACTTCCGCCCCCCTCCCCTGCTCCCCCGACCCCCCCTTCCCTCCTCCTCCCTCCTCCTCCGACCCCCTCTCCTCTTCCTCCGGCCCCCGACCCCCCTCCCCTCCTCCTCCCTCCTCCTCCTCCGACCCCCTCCCCTCCCCTACGCCGACCGACCTCTGTCCCCCTCCCCTGCTCCCCCGACCCCAACCCCAACAGTCCGACCTCCGCCCCCCCTCTTCCGGCACCTCCTTCTCCGTCCCCCTCCCCTCCTCCTCCCTCCTCCACCAACCCCCTTCCCTCCTCCTTCCTCCTCCTCCGACCTCCCTCCCCTGCTCCCCCGACCCCCTCTCCTCCTCCTTCGACACCCCTCCCCGCCTCCTCCCTCCTCCTCCTCCGACCCCCCTCCCCTCCCCCTCGCTCCTTCGATCCTCCTCGGGTTGAGCAGGGGAGAAGGGGGTCGGAGGAGGAGGAGGGGAGGGGGGTCGGAGGAGGAGGCGGGGAGGGGGGACGGAGGAGGAGGAGAGGGGGTCGGGGGAGCAGGGGAGGGGGGTCGGAGGAGGAGGGAGGAGGAGGGAAGGGGGGGTCGGGGGAGCAGGGGAGGGGGGGTGGGTGCGGGGAGCAGCATGGGGAGAGGGGGGTAGAATAGGAATTTTAATTTTTTTTTATTTTTTATGGGGTGTCCTTAGTAATCTATGGGGTGTGTATAGTCGGACCCTTATTATTATTATATAAAAAAAGGGGTAAGTTATTACCGATACTGTTACTGTCACTGTTTTTATAATTATTATTTTATATTACTGTTATATTATTATTATTATTATTATTATTATTATTATTATTATTATATTTATTATTATTATTATTAGTATTATTATTCTATTTTGTTTTAATTCATACTGTTAATTAATTATAAGAAAAAGTATCCATTTTATAATTACTGTTATTATTATTAATACTGCTATCGATATTAATGAAAAATGTTCATATGATTATTAGTAATACTTGGGTATATCAATAACAATTTTTTTTGGACTTATAGATTATTTAGTGCCTATATAAAATATTTGGAGTTTATATATCTATATATTTAGAATAAAATGTTATATATATTCAATAATGGCTTCTAAATAGTACTATTTATGTTATTTCTAAATATAAATATATATATATATATATTAAATATTTTTCTGAAATTTTATTTATGACGAGAGTATAACTTTGGGCTACCAACATCTACTTTCAAATTTTGGTTTTTGCTTTAAATTGATTTCTCTAGATTTTTATCTAAAATTTATTTTGACTAGTAAAAATAAAGTTTTCAATAAAGGCAGATAAATCTAAAATAGTGTAAGTAGTTACTCTCCACAATTTTTCCTCTCCGATTATCGTCATTAATCACGACTAATTGTGTGTCCTATTTTCTCGTGACTTCGAACTCCCTACATACTGGCCGTAGCTATTGGACAACCAGGACTTGTCGGATCATCGCACCACGCCAAGAGTAACACCAGGCAAGACACCTTGCCTTTACTGTTTAAATTTCTGCTCAATATCATGCATATCGTATTTATTTATTTTTCAGTTACTTCTTTCTAAATTATATGTAGTTGCAAATTACAATATTTTATAAAATTGGCTTAGAGTTAAGGGACTACCGTCAAATTTAGTGTGTCTCATTGACTTGGCACGATTATACACGAGTTGTGTGTGAGAGTTGTGAGTATCATATAGAGGTCACTTGCGTGTAGGCTGATCCCCCGTGCGCATGCGTTAAGATATAACTGTTAATAGATTGTGTAGAAGACTTTGGCAGTTATTAAGGATTAAAAAGTGTCGTGGAGTCGACACATGTAGAGTATCATGGGGAGGGGAGGAGACAGTTATTAGCGTAGGGGCTATCTGTTCAGTACACATAGATTTGGGCTGATAGTGTCTCGGATGAGCGCTACTTACTGCCCCGGGGCTGATAGTTCTCATATGATAACTACTTTCTGCCCATAGTTGATAGTGCCTCTTATGAGCGCTACCTGCTATTACTCTCTCTCCATCTATGCTGAACACTATAAGCTCCTGCGTAGAACGTTGTCTTCTCAAGGCATATATCACATAGAATGGTTAGGACCCTTTACGCATGTATATTTCTATTGAGCTCTTACTATTCAGTTATGACATGATATTATGTGTCTTGTTACGTCCCTCTGAGGACCTGGTTTTTCCCCAGGTGTGTGCATTTTCGTGATTCCTTGCAGGTGCTCTAGCTAAGGCCATTCCTTCCTCCGTGATGATTGCTCTTGGACTCATCACTTGCTTTCGCTTGCTAAATTCTTTTCTTGTATATTTTCCATATTTAATTTAGTTGGTAGTGGACTTTGTCTCCGCCCAACGATTGTATCATAAATATTCAAGTTGATTCCTATATTATTATTTCTTTCATTGTGGATGAGATTTAGTTGTCTTGGATTACTACATTTACAGCTTATGTATACATACGAGGTCCATATATTTCGTATATATACAGCTGGCATGTCTACGTTCTTAGTCCTACGTATTTTGGGACTGGGGCGTTACATATTGATCCTTCAACTAATCCACTCCTAGGACCATATTATAGTAGGCCATCAAAAACTATCAATCTTGCAGAAAAATCTCTACCGCTAACTATGATTCGACACGAGAAAAAGACTCTATCTACTCCCACAAGACCATTTTCAGTAAGTATATTGAACCTTATTGATAATGACTCGGGCTCCAGTCTTATCCGTGTTGCAAATCGTGTAGACATAAATGAATGTGATGCACCCGAATCAAATAATGCTGATGCTGAAAAAGAGTTAACAAGAATGGTACCTTCCACCACCTCATCTGATGCCAATTCCTCTGCTACCGTCAGAGCCATAGCTTGACCATGTCCTCTTGGTGCTGGTTCCCTCTGCTGGTGACCTCTCTGCCTGTTCTGAATCTGAGCTTGGGCCTGAGCATATTGTTGAGCCTGAGGCGATAACAACCTCGGAGGTTGGTACTGCTGTTGCTGCTGTTGCACTGGTGATGGTGCCCTAACCGATAGGCTGGTTAGGGTTGATGAAGATGAACTGACTCTATGCGGATAGGACCCAATTTTGTGATCCGGTACCCCACAAGCCAAGCACAATCCCTGTTCCCTGAGACACTCTGAAACTATGTGCCCTGGCTTCCCATAATGAGAGCAGCCCATTGCGGAAGGTTGCTTGTGTTTCTATTGCTGAGGGTATGTCGGTGGCGAGTGCTGAACCGACAAAACTGTAGTCGCCTTTCTAGGAGCTCCAATGTCAAAGTCCTAGCTATCGGGGCTGGTGCTGACGACTGAGATAACTGACCATAAGATCTTTTCCATCCTCCAGTTCGATCTACTATTCTCTGGGAGTATATTCATGCCTTCTAACTGCTCGTAAAACAGCATCAAACGTTTGGTTCTCAAACTGCTCCACAGCTAGAATGATCTCTAGGTGGAGTGCCTGCTGGAATTACTCCGCTCGGTCCAATTGGTCACCCCCAATGTGGTAGAAAATCAACTAAGCCTAGAAAACTTGGCCGCATATCCATCGACCATCCTTCCCATCTGCTTGAGATTGCTGAATCTTGTCTGCAGATCATACCGAGCTACTGCATTAAAATACTTCGTCTGGAACTTGTCACTGAATACCACCTACAGGACAGGCATCACCAAACCAACTGCTAGCATCGCCCACCAGCTGCGGGCTAAGTCCAATAACTGTAGGCGCACAACAGCCACCTTGTCTTCCTCTGGAATCCTAGCTGCCTCAAGAATAACCTCTATATCCTGTAGCCAAGCATCGACAGTAATAGCATCTTCACTGCCGTCAAAGAAAGGAGGCTTCATATGCTTGAAGCTGTTAGCCACATTATTCCTTTAATAACCAACTTTGTCCATGACTTCTCGTACTGTCTGCTGCAGGGAATCGCCCCAACGATCTTGTGATGCAAGCAAGTCCTGGATAAGTCCCATCAGGGGTTTGTAATGCCCCAGTCCCAAAATACTTAGGACCAAGTACGTAGACATGCCAGCTGCATACATACGAAGCATACTCTAATATACAAAAACCTCCTCTGTATACATAAGCTGTAAAATGCAGTAACCATGAAACTAATCTCATCCACAAACCAAAAATCATAAAATCACTTATAAATGTCATTATTACAAAATAATAGGTGGAGACAAATCCACTACCAATAAAAGAGAAATACAAAATTAAGAAATTTGTCGAACGATGCGAAGACGATTCAAGTGCATCATCCTCGATAGAAGAGAGCAAGTCATGGCCTTGCCTAGAGCACCTGCGAAACATCACAAAAGTACCCCTAGAGAAATCACCAGGTCCTCAGAGGGATATAACAAAATACAGGAAGAACATGCTAATATGAACTATCAAAATAATAAAATAATATACAAAAGTATAACCTATACACTAATATGCAAAGGGGATTCTAACCGTCTAATTTGCAATTTAGAGGACAACTTTTATTGCGCATGGGTGGGATTTAGGCTATAAGTACGTAACAGGCATCCAGTCATCCGCATCTGGCTGTAACGTCCAAAATGTCAAAGGGTATCTGCAAATAAAATCTCGCCATAGTTCCTTTTGAAAACAATAGTTTACCTGTTAGGCTTTCCATTCTTACTAGTGTCTGTCCTCCCCCAAGATTTCCATACTGACCAAGTCATGTCCATGACCCGTCCAGTTTTGTAACTGTTCGAGTCTCTATACCTTAATCGTATCAGTTACGATCTATCCATCACATGACAATAGAGATGGCCACTCCATAAGTCGTGCCGCTAGCAAAATATCTCAAACCGTGTAGTGTGAGTTTCATGGCCAAAGGAGATATAAGGATATCTCCCAACAAGAAGGTAGTATTCTAAAACTAAGTCAACAAGCATAAAATAAAGTAATGACTAATAGAGTTGCTTGTACCTAAGTATGGCTTGGACGCGCAATTTATAACAAAGGAAACTAACAAAATAAATAAATAATATGACAGTAAATATAGCAAGGTATACTTGCCTGGTGGGGTCGCCTGGTGTGGTGCGATGATCAAGGTGGCACAAGATCGACTTCGGTGCTATAACTACGCAAAATAGCCTCTAATGATGGCACATGCTGTTCCATCGGGTCCAGAACGGTCAGTTTAGTTCGGGTCGACAGGAGGAAGTACAGATTTTCAGAAGAGGATAGAGAATATGTTTTGTCATGATCAAGAAACGGATAGTCGATGAGATTTGGAGGAGAAAATACTTATATTATTTTAGTAAAATATTTATACTATTTAAAATATTATTTTTAGATAATACTTTGAATAATACAATAGGTTTTGAAATCCTAATAAATTATTTTAGGGCTAACACTCATAATAAAACTTTAGGTAAAATATATATATATATATATATATATATATATATATATATATATATATATATATATATAATGGTCTAAAAATACTACAACAATATATGTAAAGCCAAATCCTAAATTTAAAATTCCAATACTATATTTTGTTACCCAAATAATTTAGGAATATATATTAAAAATATCAATCAAATTTTAATGTATATATTGCCATTAGCAACCAAAATAATATTAATACAAAAATAATAAAAATAAAGTAGTAATAATAACAACATAACAGTAAACAGAGTAGTCTATATATTTTTTACAAAAGATCAATTTACTAATGTACCTACATAAATACATACATACAAATATCTTTAATAATAATAATAGTAATAATTATAATAATAATAATAATAAAACAACAATAGATGAAAAAGAAAAAAACAATTAATAAACAAAACCACAACAACACAAAAAAACAAATATTTAATAAACATAACAATAACAAATGCTACTCCTATTATTGGAAACAAGTGAGAA
The DNA here is from genome assembly GCA_029216955.1 of Iris pallida. Taxonomy (NCBI): domain Eukaryota; kingdom Viridiplantae; phylum Streptophyta; class Magnoliopsida; order Asparagales; family Iridaceae; genus Iris; species Iris pallida. The sequence continues at coordinate 28,667,231 of JANAVB010021600.1, forward strand.
AGAGTGAGAAGAAAAGGGGAAAGGGAAGAGGGATCGGGGTGGAGTCTGGGAGAGGGATGGTGAAGGGAGAGGAAAAGGAAAGAGGAAGGCGGAGAGGGGTCGAGCAGCGAGCGGTAAGCCGGAGGCGGGCACTGCGGGACGGAGAGAATCGAGTAGCGCCGACCGCGAGAGGGCGTTGGTCGCGGACGACCTTTGGCTGGGGCGCTCGGCGGGAGAGATGGTTCTGGCCACGACAGCATGGAAGGAGCTCAGGTCGGCGCTCAAATTCCCGGTCGGCGGTGAGCCCTCTTTCCTTCTCTCACTCTTGGTTCTCTCGGGTGTTTGGTTGGGGCGAGAGTTTTGGGGGTCGCCGGCCTTGGGAGCCGATGATGGGGGTGACGGTGGTGGTGCTTGGTGGTTTTGGGGTTCGCCGATGGTGGCGACGATGGATAAGCGTGGTGGTTCGACGACTCGGGTGGCCAGGTTGGTGGTGATTGGGTTCTTGCTGGGTTTGTGGTGGCGAGGCTGGCAGTGAGTCGGGGATAAGCGGCTACATTGGTGGTGGTTGGGACTACGGTGGTGGAGTCGTTGTTCGGTCGGGATGGAGGGTTGGCCGTGGCAGAGAAGAGAGCTAGTGTGGGTAGTTGCGGAAGATGGTCGACTGTCTCGGGGTTAGGCTTAGGTTTCGTATCGTCGTGTCGGGGCCTGTCCGACACAAAAAATAATGTATTTGTAAAATATGGAATAAGAATTTGGATGGGGGAACATGGACACGATGCACGTAGGTGGGAAAATATTTATGGAGAAAATTTTTGGTTATGGTAAAAAGAACATGGAGCCTCTCCTTATATAGGAGGTGGTCTCCTAGATTGATAATGATTAGGAAAATTCAAAACCCCTTTAGATAATTAGTATTTAAATTAAATCAATCAATTCAATCAAATTCCAATCCAAATCAAATTTATAGATAGATAAGTTTTATCTATCAAATCAATAATATTTTATTTTAAATTTCCATAAATGGTTAAATCCATGAATTTCAAAATATCTTCGTAATAAATAATAAATATAAATAATTTCGAAAATATAAATAAATATTATTAGAAAATACTTCAAAATACCTTTTAATTAAATTAAGATAATTAATAAAATAATTTCGAAATAGAAATATTTATATCAATTAAATTTTTATGTATCTGCATGCAACTAGTACAAGATATAAACGTAAATATTATTTTTGAATCGGTATAAATAAATAAAAATTGCCACTAGTGCGACGAAAATTTCTATACTAATATTGAAATGAACTATATGTTTTCTATATTAATAAAATCCATAAATAATATGTTTTCAAAATATGTACCTCGTACATATTCACACTCGACGAAAAAAATGAAATAAATACCAATTTCAAATAAATAAAACAAAAATTTGTAGTAAAAATTTAGGGGTTTTACAAGGTTCTATTGTCAGGTTCTGCAGGCTGGGCTGACTGAACTGGCGGCTCTGGATCCCCGAAAGGCATGACTCGGGATGTTGCCCCTGAGTGCTGGGTTTGGTCCCCCAGTTGCTGCTGGTTCACTTGTTGTACTCCATCCGACTGATCGGTAGGACCAGGAACAATGCCACTAAAGAAAATGACATAGGAAACAATAAGGAGGGACCAGGATAGATCAAGGATATAACCATGTTATCAGGTCAAGAATAGAAAGATTAGAAGGTATGAGTAAAAATCAAAGGCGAATGCTAATTGAGACATCTATTCAGTAAAACCCTCACACATCTTAATTTTTAAGACCTACATGGGCCACCACTTAAACCGTGTCACGTTTCAGAACCAGAACACTGGAGAGTGGAGGACAGACACAGCCAGCTAAATACATTGAAGTGCAATCCACCTCGTAATATGGTCACGGCTATCTAGATGCATGAGGGTTATCTACAAGCCAACAGTCTCGTATGGTGAAGAACAAGCCTAGTGTCTCTATCTCAAGCAAGCATATAATTGTTACAAGATATTAGATCATCAGACATACAAAGTAAGGGATCCCAAATATTACATATTTAGATGATCATGAAGCTAGTCATAACTAAGACCAGCAAGAGTTTAAGTCATACAAGATCAACCCTAGGATTTGCCAATCATGTAATAGCCCTTAGGCAGACAGGAATTTAAGTTTCAACACGAGTGGGAGAGCAAAATAATTTACAATTGAGTGGGAGAGCAAAATAAGAAACTCACTCATTACCAGGATTACGTCTGATGTTCACCATCTGGCTGGAAGGCAGGTAGATCCTCGGATGCTACTCCGAAATCTGGCCATACAAAATCAGCTGGGTAAGACCCCAGAAAGAGCAAGTGCCACAAGGGAGGCTCCACTTAGGAACTAAAACCAACATATAATAAAAGAAGAACTGATAAAAGAGCATAGTTAAATAACATGAAATACTGAGTTAACATAAGCTTGTAGTAGTAGGAACAAGAGGTGGAATATAATTCCCATGTTAATCATGAGACAATTCATTCAAGCACGACCAATCAAGTCCTACGGCTTCCTATTGTTTGCTAACTAGGGTTATCACAAGATTTGTAAACCCCCTGGTTTTAAATTTATATTTTTTTTGTGTTTAGTATATCTTAACCTTGTAACCAATTATATGATGCATCTAACAGGTAGGTCATATTTTATAGGAATGGTTAACAAATTTGGGTTAAACGTTTTTACAAAAAATTTAGGAAAAATTTCGTAAATTAGGATCCTCTTAGAAACTTAATTAAAGCATTTAGGAAGTATAAGGTATTTTAATTATAAATTTATTTATTTTAAATTTCTTTTGCCTTATTAAAAATTTCAAGAATAACAAACATTTTTACATTATAAGTAAACTGGTAAAAAAAATATTTTATAAAATATTTAAAAATAAGTATAGAGATTATTTTGGAAATTATTGCATATTTTTAGGCTTGTACTAGATTATTAAAGATTTATAAGTATTAGGTAAAAAAAACCCTTCAGTTACTGTTCTTATGAACAATAACTTATGAAGGGCCGAATGTCCAGTGCAAAAGGAAATCCGAGACTTGGAAGAGTAAATCTTCAAAGAAGATTTACATTCAATCCTCCCCAGATTTGAATCAATACTAACCTAACCCCTAAACCCATCACCTAATCTTAATCGAATCAAGACAAACTAAACCCTACATAAGGCCTCGGCCATACGAACGAACGAGAGGAAGCAAGAGTATTTCAGGAATTCTCGAAGAGTGCAACCTCCTCCTTCCAATTCCCAAACCCTCGCAGGAGCCTGACGAACCACCACGACCATCTACAACCGGCCTTCACCGCCGCAGGCGCTGTCGTGAACCAGGCGACCGACCCAAACTCGGCAACCCGAGCGCTGCTCTGTGAACAGGCGACAGCAAGGTACGAACTTTGCGACCGAAATTCTCCATGTGTATTCCATCAAATTTTGATCTTTATGATCCAATTAGATGACAATCTAACCCGCTATAGTCCTTACAAACTGGTTCAAATTGAATCAGGCTGTGGTTGACAGTAAACCCTCGAGAAATCAAGGAAAAACCGTGTCCATCGAACTGTGGAGTGGCCGCCCAATCCCCAACGTAGAAGACGAATACAAAACCAAATACTATGGGTTTTGAAAAAAATTAAATGTAGACGGTCGCAGACCACATATACATAACGGAATCCCTTTCGTAAGTTTGTGAATTCATTACCTAAATGCAAAACTATTCAGGATTAAAAATCAAGGAAAACTTGTTTCAAAAAAACTAAATTTTGGAAAAACTGATCGATACGGCGTGCGCCGTGACAAATCGGGCGACGTGGTCATACACTATACGCATCGAAAGGCGCGTATGAATGTTGCCGACGTGTGGGAACAGACGAAACTCAATTTCGTTGTGCGTGCGCGACGAAATCAGTACGTATCCGTCGAGATATCCCGTATCGATCTTTTTAAACTTGGCCATAACATCGTGCACGTTCGTCGGATCGATGCGAAACTTGCTCCATCAGGACCGTATCGATTTTCTGGTCCTGTATGCCATGTTTGGTTTGATTATGAGAAGGTTGATCGGAATGCCTATTGGGTGGGCCCGCGACCCGATCTAACGGGTGATTTTGTGTACGGCTCATCGGAATCCAAAATTGGGCATACCGTTGAGTTTGTCTCCTCTAACCAGACCGTTAGACAGGTAGTTTGACGACTTTAGAGACCATAGATATTGACACGCATTTCGGTGCAAAATGGATCCAACGGCGGACATCATTTTGACCTAAAATTATGATTTTGCCCCTATTTCAGAATTTGACTTTTGGATAGGCGTTCTCTAGGTATATCACTTATTTGGAGTACATTCTTGATGTTTGTTTCAGAATCCGGAGTTGTTTGGAGACTGTCACATTTCTTTTGCGGTATTGTGATTCTTGGACTTGCCACCTTCGCACTACCAGGCAAGATACCTTGCCACCTTACTCTGTGATTTTTATATTCTTATCTTCAGATGTTATTTTTAGTAATTCTTATTGTTAATATTATAAAACTGTGCGTCCAAGTCACACTTGGGTGCAAGTGACTTTATCGATCGTTTTCCTCGCTTTTATTTATTTCTCTTGCATTGACTTAGTCTAGTGACCAACCCTTTGTTGATGAGGTATCGGTATATCTCATACGGCCTTGACACTTTCTTTACCACGTATTGTGAGTCACATCTAGGACACGTGCTCGCATAGTCGGCTGGCCACCGATACGTATGAGGCGTGCGACGGATAGGAGTAACTGCCAATAGAGTTGTATGCTAGTAGACTTGGCAGTTACTAGAGGTTTCATAAGTCATAGATGTGACCCTACTAGGCATTGGGTGGGAAGAATAGCTTCCTTAACGTATGGGCCACTTATGCACTTTTCTATTCTTGATCCTGCTGGCCACTGACGTTCGAGGGATGTTATGCTTTGAGGTCCCTGGTATCCTGATGGGACCATACCTGAGTTACCTTCACCTGAGCCACATTCCCATGCATTGAAGGTCTGTTCTTAACTACATTATCACTGTAGAACTGGTAGGCACCCGATTTACATTCACATTTTCTTATATTATATATCACAGTTTATATGGCATGTTATTTTTCCTGTATCTTGTTACGTCTCTCTGAGGACCTGGTTATCTCTCCAGGATTAGACGAATTTTCGTAGGAGTATGGAGCATCACTGGATCCATCCTATATTGACGATGAGGCATCTCCCACTGACTCCTAGCTTATTGATTTCCTTGAGACATTTTAGTGGACATTTTTACATCTCTTTACTTTCTATTTTGCGGAGGTTGGACTCCGATCATTGTGATAAGTTATCATAGCTGTTTGGAGTGGGAATGACCATCCGGCTATCTTTTGATACACTCATTTATTATCTGGACTTTATTATCTTCTGTGTTGAGTTGTGATGAGATTAGATTATATTATTCTGGCCTGTGATAATTTATTATACAACTTATGTATGTATATGAGGGATCCATATATTGGAGTATTCTTTATATATGTGCAGCTGGCATGTACAAGTACTCGGTCCTATGTATTTTGGGACTGGGGTGTTACAAGATTAGTTACTAACAAGATGCAATGAGATGTTTCTGCAGTCGCAAGCCCTGCAGACTATCCAGGTTATCCAGATGAGGGTTACAAAAGTTACAAGAGTTATCAAGATTACTGGTGTACTTTAGTGCTTATGATTCAAGAAGTGCAACACATGACAGTGTGCTGGAAATGCGTCCTACTCGTCGGCAGGCTACAAGTCCACAGGTGTGGCCGGGATAACGGGATCGTATATAACTGGGAAATCTCTCTATATGAACTACTTGATCAATCTAGTCATTAACCTAGTCAGATTCGTTATGAATCCCTGATCGTGGAAACCAGGAATCCATGTCCTAGACATGATGCAAGACGAGACATGTAGCTTATACAGGCACAATCAACCACGGGATCAAGGCAAGAGTTATACTAGCAAGACAGAAATAGTCGTCGTAACAGCAATCAAGATTTTATATGTCATATCATTTTTACTTGTCATGTCAAGAGTAAATTTCTAGAGTGCGCCTCGATGGACCCCTATTAAGAGTTATCAAGACGGGTTCATATTATCATGTTCAAGCCAAGTTCTAGTTCAAGTCGAGCTCAAATTAAGTCAACCTCGTGTCACAGCCAAGTTATGTCGTACTCAAGTTCAAGTCAAATTCAATATTAGTCAAGTCATAACATTGTTTCACTTAACAAAATGCCTGGAGAAAATTGGCTTTTGAAAATAAAACGAGAAAAAGTACAAGAAGTACAAATTTGATTCTGAGAAAGTATTGCTATGGAAGTCTGATCTATAAATGATCACTTTGTTTCTTGGACCATATGATGATGATGAAGATCGCTGCTTGAAGTTGAACAACCGAAAGAACTAAGTCACCAGAAAGGTATCGACACACTTGGGCACTGATGGCGAGGGCGAATGCTTTCCTGCTTTGCTTCACTCTGTTCTGGAAGAAAGGTTGAAGAAGAATGCTCTCGAAAATCAAAATCTCTAAGTTCTGATCTCTGTATTCTCTCATGTCTCCGTCCGTGTGTCTTGAGAAGAATAAGTCCATTTATAGGCTTGGGCTCTTGTACGTAAAAACTCAGCGAAAGTTCCGTCTTTACGCCAACAACCGCCACCCACGACCAAGGTCATCCTCTGTATATGTTGACACGTGTTCCATCATTTTATTAAGAATACGATGTACGTACACACGTTCTTCGGGATGTGGGGCATGAAAGCCATGTAGGCAAACCACGTTCCAAGCTGGTCAGAAGAATAGGGCGTAAAACAACCCCAATGTACTCTGAGCGTAAAGCAGTAGACTAGGCGTAAAGTAGCCCTGACATAGTCTTCCCGCGTAAAGTGGTTGTTAAATAACCTTGAGCGTAAAAGTAGCTCAAATAGACTTTACGCACACGTCAACTGTTGAGCGTAAAAGCTCGTATAGTCTTCATGCGTAAAAGAAGCCATAGTGTGAGCATAAAGTAGCTCAATCCACATACTAAACGACAACATTGGTCTCTGTGTAAAAACAAATCCCTTTGAATTCTGTGATATATGCCATCATTAATATCTCCATGTCAGAGTTTGCATTAAATACGAGACTTGACAGCTTTGTCCAGCGTAAAAGTGGCTGATCTGTCCTTGGCGTAAAATCATGGATGTAGACCCGAGCGTAAAATGATCTGCCTGCTTTAGGCATAAAGTGATTAGCCTTGTCTTGGGCGTAAAGTATTTAGCCCCTCTGCAGCGTAAAGTAGATCAATTGGAGTGGAATGATCTATCACTTTGACTCTTTCTTTGAAGCACTTTTTACACTCCTACAAGACCCCCTTCAAAGTTTTCAAATATCTCCAAAATTTGGAACACTTTGAACAGAAGCGTAAAAATTGAGTTTTGGCCAGTCAGCGTAAAATTCGGGATACGCAACAGTCATCCGTGTAAAAGCGGGGGCATCCAACAGTCGGCGTAATTTCTGGAATTTGAACCGATTTGAAATCTCCCTATAAATAGGGTTCATCGGAGAGAGAAAACACTTTTACTCATCCTTTTGCAATCTCGAATTCCTTTGCTCTGTCTTTCTTCGAAACACTCACTTTGATCCGATGGCTCCCAAGAAATTATCCGCTGCCAGCAACAAGGGGAAGAAACCTGCCGTTGATTCATCGTCGGCTCCCATTCAGTCGTCAACACCACATCGACAACCCAACCCGGCCGTAGCTCCGCCTATGATGGGTAAAACCCTATTCTTTGGCTGGAAAAACTCGTCGAGGAAGGAAAAGATAACCCAAATCCTCAGTTTTTACGCCCACGTCGTACGTGTTAGCGTAAAAACTGAAATGACAATATACGCCCACGTTGTACGTGTTAGCGTAAAAATAAAAAGAGCACGCCCACGTTATATGTGTCAGCGTAAAATTTGGATTACGCCCACAATTAATGTGCTAGCGTAAAACTTAACTATGCTCATGTTCATACATGCCAGCGTAAAAAGTTATATTACGCTCACATTAACATGTGGTAGCGTAAAATTCATCAATCACTGAGAGACTTTGTAAAACAAAGACTTCACAAACTCTTATCAACTTTTAGTGAGCGTAAAAGTCATAAAACTTCCAAACTAATTTGATCTCTTTTGTCCTTTTGTCAGTGGATTTGCAAGTTCACCCTCTCGCCGAAGTTTTCAGATCGTCAGTTGGCATGGTGGGTTCGAACTATCTGGAAGATTTATCTCATGTCCAATTTCCTCAGTCGAACCCTGAATATCCAGTAGAGAGGGCACAACTGATAGCAGCTCAAGGGGATAGAATATTGTTATCCATGATAGATGGGGAAGTACTGATGTCGCTAGATAATCAACAATTCCTAAAGCCAGCTTTCTTATTTGGAGATACGATAGATTACAAATCACAGACTCATCCCAAAAAAGAGGCTTGGGTATTTAAATCTGGAGAAAGGGTAATGTATCTCCCGGATATGGACAGGGATTACCCTATATCTGCTTTCGTCCATGCTAGCCATTACCGTCAAATGCTGTAGAATTTGACTCCCAGTAGCTATGGTAGACCGGGCAGAATCATTTTTAGAAGAGAGAAAGCGAATGACATGGGTTATCATGTTAGTACTCCTTGTGGTGGTGTTATGCCATTTTCTGGACTAATGCCTGGGTTTACACCGAGCGAGGATTCATCTCTCATCCAGCCGATCCAGGTTCCCATGTTTATAAATAGATTCATAAGGGAAGGAGTCTTATATCCTCAGACTAACCCTAGGCTGACAGGGTGGCTGACCCCTTATAGTAGTAACTGGATCCAGATCAGCAACTGGGTCATGACATACTTTAAAACAGAATTGGACGACATCGGTTTGTATGAAGCAGTAGCATCTACTAGTTATGGCATTCCGCCGAATGGCAATCTGTTCTTGGCTTTACTGGAATTGTATATGAGTTTGACGGAAACTTTCGCAACTCTGCATGGTGAGATGGGTCTGGCCCTACATGAGATGCAGTTTATCTCGAAGCTACCAATGGGCGAATTCCCGTATGAAGAATATATTCCCTCCAATCGGGAATTGGCAGAAATTCGGGAAAAGAATCCCGAGGTGGTGCAAGTCTACGAAGAACTCATGTGCCATTATCTGATCTGTACCAGTATGTATGAAACCGGATCACATTTGGCATATATTACAAAATTGACAACTTATCTATTTTATCATAAAAATAGAGTGTCCAGGACAGAGAAGAGCAGGTTTCGAGAAGACAAGACTCAGGTCATCAAGCCTTGCTCTATAATTCCTGCAGATTTAATTCAGGAATTGATGGTGTCGCAGAAAGCTCGCGACCGATATCTGTCTACCAAAACTGGAGATATCCCTGCGGGGACTGAAGCTTTAAGCTACCTGAGGCAGGGTAGTCAAAAGATGTCAAAGAAGGCCTTGTTGGCGGGCTTCTTATCCTTATGGCTGTGCAGATGGGTCGTGCCAGGGATCAGACTGTGGACCGTATACACCGCAATGTATTGTGGCCAGCGGTCCGTCTGGTATTCAAGAACAGAATTAACCTGTTATCGGCAATGGTATGCCGAATAAATACAGGTCTACGGATTTTTGGTGAAGAACTGATCAATAATGCTCCTCACAATTTTCCACGGGTAGAGTTACCATTCACCTATCTGATAGGTTGGTTACTACACCATAATTGTAATTTGTTGCCACCAGGCCCTGAGGATGAAGCTAGGATTTTTCTTCAAAAATTTAGCAAATCTACGTGGAGAGTTACAACGTTGGCAGATACCCGAGCAGCATTAAATTATTCGCATGGCTGGAATTTTTTCTGCACCAGACCACCAGTTCCGGCTGACTGCCTTGGTGTGCAATTTGAAGATAGAACAGATAAATTGGCCTTATTGCCGAGATCTGTTTACCGATGGTTAGTGTACATCAGACCCTCTCATCTGATGTACAGGAATGAAGATAACTGTGCATTCGAGCCTTATCTGCCGAGTAGGTTCGCTCTTCAGTTTGGATATGACCAACTTCATGTTGGCAATCCTTCCACTAGCTTCTATCATTATGGAAAGCTGATCGACGGAGCACGAGCATGGAGATATTTCGGAGCTGCATGTACTGGCACTAGATTCACCATCTGTACAGCCACTAGTACCACTGAGCTACGCATACTTTATTCGTATGCTCGTTTCTATACATCTATCCGCTCTTTTGAAGACAGTTATAGTATGCAAGGAAGTCTTCGGTGGGCTCAAGAGGGAAATGTCGAAGAACCTATCAGGATAACCCCAGATATACCAGACAATACTGCCACTATAGATGAGTTTCTGGCAGTTATTCCTAGGGGAGCTGGGGAGGTAGCTGCAGGACCAATAATTATTGGAAAGACCCGCAAACGAAAGCAGAACACAACTACCGTTTCTCCGGTGAAGTCTCCAGAGAAGAAGAAAAAGTCTACCACCAAAGGGCCTTCCAAACCAAGGACCCACACTCCAGAAGGCGATACTTTGATTGAAGAGGATCATATTGTCAGTTCTTCCTCAGTCCATCCAGGAGAGGGATCTTCAGCCCCTCCATCAATAGCTGGATCAGGAGCTATAACACTTTTGTCTCCTGGGCATCTTAGCACTTCACTCCATTTATCTTTACCAACCAAGGCACAGGTTACAGAGGGTGCTACTACTGTATCCACCACTGATCAAGACTATATCTCATCAGACGAACCGGCTCTTGACTTCGAGGATGATGACTGGGATGGTGATTATGACTCATATCTTGAAAAAAACGCACATATTCTATGTATTACACAAAACCTATACGGAATTATATACCATGATTTTGTATATTAACTTATTTTGTTCATTTTTGCAGATGTCATAATTGCACCAAAGCCTATGGCTCCTCCTCCTCAAGAAGAGGATATTTATGAGGAAAATAAGGAATCTGCTGATGAGGCTTCTTCTTCTAGCGAAGAGGGTGCTGATGAAAAGGGAGGACGACAACCCGCGATGGAGCATCAAGAAGCACATCCTGAACTATCCTCTCATGTTGAAGATCAGCACCAGAAAGAGGTTGCAATAGACCCCACTATAGGTGATGATAAACCTACTGGAGGAGATTCGGTCTTAAATAAAGAATCAGCTATAGAAGATTTTACTACAACTGAAGCAGTAAAAAATCCTGTGGAGCCGACAGTTGAAGAAGGTGCTGAACCCAGGGAAGTGACAGCATCTTCTACTGTAGCTACTGATTCAATATCAGTTTTTGATAAGTCAATACCGGAACCTGCACCAGCTCCTGCAATTGTTACCAAATCTGCCAATATCACCGCCACCAGAACTCCAGAAACGGCTGGAGTAACAGATATTGAAGAAATTGCTCCTGAAGTTCTTGGGAACCAAATAACAGCAGTGACAACAACAACTCCTCCTTCGTCTGTTGTTACACCAATGGTAGATATAGGCGTTGGAGATACAATCCCTGAAGCTCTTAGGGATAACTTGGCCATGGCAACAGTCACAGCAACAACCTCGTCTCATCCTACTATCGTGCCAACCACACCTGCTCCCGACCTCCGAAGAAGAGATTTATTAGATATTGCCGCCACGCCAAGCTCCAGCGTAGAAATGAATCTCCTGGTTGAGATTCATACTGAAACTTTCTATAAAACTCTGGCAACTTTGATAAAGATGGTCCTGAATAAGGGTCTCAGCTATGAGATTTTGAAGACGGCAATGGCTCTGACTATCAAGAATGTTGCCATGTTCAATGATGTTGAGAGAGCTGCCACAGTGGAGAAAATTGTGGAGGACCTTGAGCAGCCGATTGGAGAATATCTCAGGCTATCAAATGAGAATGTTGAAGGCCTCATTTAGGAGGAGTATGATGCCTTAACAGATGATTATCGTGCTCGAGAGACTACATATAATGTAGCTCTCCATGAACACAGTCTGAAGGTTGCCAAAGAGAAAGCCTTTTTGGCTGGGATAAAACCTGCACTGCATAGTCACAGAGTGGCTTATGATGCTTTAAACATAGATATTCAGAGTAAGAATGACAAGATCTGCGAAGTCGAGGCAGAGTTAGCTTGCTTGAAGGCTGAAAGGGAGAAGATGATCGATGCTCAAAATCTGCACCTCATCCAAAGCTCAATTTTAGAAGAACAAGCTTTTGGGACTGAATCGACCATCAGAACCCTTGATAAAGCCAAGGACAATTTGTTAATCACCTTTGCTGAACTTTCCTGTATTTGCACCCCCGAAGCTCGACGTGCAGAGGCTACCAAGAAGGTTATGAGTTCTCGTGGCAGGCGACTAGAAGAATTAAAGAAGTTGCTCCAAGATGTTTCCACTCCACCTTAAGAGAGTGTTTTGTCATCTTTTGTCTTATTCATTTTATAGTGTTTCCACCAGAAATGAATGAAAGATTTGTTTCGTGATCCTATCGTTTATTTGGAATTTAAACAATAGGTATGAGATAGAAAACACTTATCAGAGGTAATATGGACGTGACAAGTCTTTTAAACTCAACGTATTATATCTATCCAGAGGTAATATGAACATGATAGATAATGAAATCGCATTTTTTGTTTTAGAGCATAGTACTATCAGAGGTAATATGAACATGATAGTATATAAGAACTCAAAGAAAAGCAGATTAATAACTCTCTAGCAAATTTAATATTTATTCAGAGGTTATAAGAACGTAATAAATAATAAATTCAGCTTTCTATATCAACTGATAAGATGGAAGATAAAAATTTCTCTCAAAAGAGATGAGTAATCAGCTTAACCAAACTTTGGTAGCTGGGGATTAAGAAGACAGACATTATGAGCATATATATGTCAAATATCGATAAAGGAAGTGGATGACCTAACCTATTTTATGGGAGAGGAAAGGAGGTCAACTCAAGAATAAATCCTAATGGAAAGTTGAAGATACACGTTCGAATTCATCATTGAAGAACGAGATATATCCGATTCGATGAATTAGTTTTCTTCCGAATCAGATGATTGTGAGGAATTAGAAGAGAATTCTTCTTGTATATCGTTAGTAAACATATGGGATGGATTATATCACAATCCATGACGAGTCTTCTGATAAAACGGATCACCATATAATGGGAGTCGTCTACCTTTGCCTTGATTGAGACCTTGCATAGTCTTCAAATCATATCCCATGTTCTGGATAATCTTGATAGATTGTTGACTATACTTGTCAATTCGGATTCTTCCTTTGTCTTTATCTTTCAGCTCATCTGCTTGAGCAACAGGGATATTTCTAGCCAGCCCAAACACAATTTGGTGCTTGTTTTTCTTATTAGACGGAACCACGAAATAAAATTCTTCGTGACGTCTAAAAGTTACACAGGCTTGTGATGAAGTGGCTACAGGTAGAAGATAGGGAGAAGATGTCAGAAACCTTTGAGCATAAGGTCCATCATCTACATGAGGAGGAAATTTTTTTTCCTTATGATCAATGTATAAAGTTTCTTCTGGCTCTATGTCGCCTTTATATTGATGACTTTGTTTATCCGAAGATAAAGTCATTCTTTCAATAAACTTGACAGCCATATACTTGAAAAGAAAATCTTCATTGATATCAAGAAGTACAGAATGATCAATATTTACATCATTTACACTCTGATTGCTACGCTTCGGATTAATCAATAGTGGACCATTATCCATCTTCTGCGTAGATTTGCCAAGATTAACAATCAATGGTGGTTCTGGATCATTCGTACAAGAGGTACGCCCTTTGACCTTGATCATAAAAGGTTGAACTTGGTTCTTAACAGGAATATTTATTGATTCCTCGGATGAAGTTTGAGTTCTTCCTTTAACCTTGATTATCAAAGGTTGATCATTGACAGGTTGGGATTGGATTCGTCCCTTGACTATGATCTTCAAAGGTTGCTCTTCTGGTGGATCTTCATTAAGAGACTGATTCTCAGTAGATGATTGATCCTCAGCTATGTCTGATATCTTTTTCATATGCTCTTGTTTATAAAGCCTTGAATCAGAAAAATAGGCTTCGACACCCTTGAAAGGATTGATATCAGCAAACTCTGTCTTCACAACTCCTCGGAAATCCACATACTTGAAGCATTGGTGGAGAGTTGAAGGCACGATATTATGCTCATGTAACCATGGTCTTCCAAGAAGGATATTTTAGGATACATCTGAGTTGATAACATAGAAGGTTACCATAGTTCGGAGATCGCCAATCTGAATCTGCAGACGAATCTTCTCCAGTGGTTTACTCTTGTCAGAGTTAAAACCGACTATTGTATTACTAGTGTAAGTCAAATCACTAGTAGAAATCCTCAGGGGTCTTAGCATACTTTGAAGAATTATGCTAATTGAAGACCCAGGATCAATGTAAATCCTGTCAATTTTAGTAGATCCAATATATCCAGTATAGCACAGAGGCCTATCATGTTTGTTATGCTTCAACAGCATATTTTCTTGTGTAAAGGTGATGTTGGGAATTGCTTCCATCATACTATGACATTGCGGACATGAAACTGGAGTATTATCAGGACTCATGAGTTGAGCCAAGCATGAATCTGCCCGAAGTAGAGCTTCACTCAAAGTCTTCCTGCTTTCTCTAGAAAGGCGAAGCAGTTCAAATATAGATAGTCTAGCCGGAGTATTGGCTAACTGAGCTAGAATATCAAATTTATAAGGTTTCATCACCACACCCTGACTGGAAGCAGACTTCAATAGAACGTCGAAATGTACTGCTTTCTGTTTCCCCTTTTCAACCACCGAGGGTTTAGCAGGAACAGGAGAAGGTTGAGCTGGTAGTGTTTCCACTACATCTTCTGTTTCTTTAGAAGATCCTTCATAATCTTTGTGGTACTCTTTCCCGGATCTTGTACCAGCAAAAGTTTCTTTCTCAGACTCAAGAGAAGGAAGTACCATATTACAGGATTTAGTCTTCCTCCCTTTCGCCTTTTTCTTGTAAGGTTTGTTGTGAGGAATTTCAGAACCCAGTCCAACAGTGAATTTTTGATTTTGAATTTGTAAAGGAAGTCGTATTCCTTTATCATAATTCAAACCTTCTGCCTTCTGAAAGTCATAACCCATTTTCTTCATGAGAAGGACAGATTGCTGACTGTATAGATGAATTGGCAGTAGACTTTTAGCAAATGGTTCCACAGAGGAAGAAGAAGAGATCTCTGTATCTACAGGAGAATGAAGAATAGATGTCTCTGTAGCCATAGGAGGAGAAGGATTCGGGATACGAAGAAAAATTCCTGCGGAGCTTTTTCATAAGCAGCGAAGAATTGTTGTGCCCGGTATAAAGGAACACTATTCATGGCTAGCCACTGCTGGTGAGTAAGCTTGAGCTTGGTAGGAGGAGCTAGACTTGGAGGACAGATGTTCAGTCCTCTCAATCTATCTTCTAGAGGAAAGTCATCCCATAGCCGATCCAAGTCATCAGGATCTGGAATATCATGAGAAATCATGTTGCAGGTTTTGACCTTCTTACCCTTCTTGGATTTTGAAGTTTTACCTTCATTTTCCAATTCAGGCACTAAGTCAGGATGTACCCACATGATTTCACCTTTTTTTAGTGTGAGTGGCAGCAATCCTGCATTTTCTTCTCTGGCCGGCGGGATATTCATGATCTTCATTATCGCCTTCAGAATTGGGATAATTCCATCTGGAACTTGCTGTGGAGGAAATCTCCAAATTGAAGAGAAACCATATTGGTTGTAACCGTATGGTCATCATTAGTTAAGGCGATAGCACCACCATTTATCAGCTCCTAGATTTTCTTCTTCAGGACATAGCAAGTGCTGGTAGGATAATTAATGTATCTATGATAGATACAATATTTAGGATTATCAGTCAAATTTACCTCATTAGGCCTCTTTGGCTCTGGAATCTAAAGTTTGCCACTCTTCACCAGACACTAAAATATCCCTGGGATATCACTCTCATCAAAAGAGTATTCTTCCTTTGGCCTGGAAGATTCTTGACTATTCGGCATCATTTTATTCTTGGAAAGATTAACCATGAGGGTATCTTTTCCTTTCACATTACGATTACCGGGGTTATTACCAGGATTACTTTTCTTTCCTCTATCATCTGAGGCAAAAATCATCCCATGTTTACGAGCCAACCTACCATTGGTCTCGGCAGAAACCGCTGCTATGATGAACGAAGCCCAATCTGTGAATTAGGAACCCGTGAAAACAGCGATGGATGGTCGCAGATTCATCTTGCACGTATCAATCAACGCTGAATCTGGCATACCAGGAGGCATCTTTAGAGTAACCTGTCGGAAACGTTCGATGAATGTCCGAGTATCTTCTTTCTCCTTTTGTTTGATTTCTATCAAGGAGGACATGTTCATGTCCATACCTCCTTCATAGAAGCGGAAGAGAAATATTGCCTTAAATTCATCGAAAGACGAAATGCAATTGTCGGGTAAACTTCGATACCAATCATAAGCCGAACCCGTCAGGCACCCGATGAACACTCGAGTGAGAAGAGCGTCATCTTTCTGCAGATGTACAGTCATAATATCAAAGTAATTGATATATTGACTGGGAGATGCTTTTCCATCGAACAAAACCATAGATTGTGGCTTGAATTTCGGTAGAAAGGGTACATCATTCCAATGAGGAGGATAAGGTTGCTTAATACCTAACCTCTGGAGTTGATCCTTGTGCCTCAAGACTTCAAACTGTGCTTTGAGCTCACGCACTGCTTGAATGGCTTTACTGGTTTGAGGAAGCACATTTGATTGAATGGTTGTTGGATGTACCGTAACCCCCACTGGAGGTGGTATGTCTTCAGGAATGATGGAATCTGGAGATACAGAATTTTGATTAACAGTAGGCTCCTGAATATTCAAAGGTATTTCAGCCCCTTGACTATCTTGAGTTGGTGCTGCTACTGGTGCCGGTGTCACTACCGTCGGCTGAGCAGTTTGCTGATTCAATATTATCTGATGCATGTTTTGTACCATGTTAAGCATGTCTTTCAGTGATTGCTCAACGGCAGTGAGACGTTGTTCTGTATTAACAGATGAGGTCTCTGGTTCATCTCCAACAGCGTAGGATTCAACCTCTCTTGAAGATATAGAAGGATCAGTATAGAAGTATGAATCGACACTGTCGGTCTCGGACTCAAGAGATTGAGTACCCCCAGCTTCTGAATCAGAAGTCTGCATTTGTCTTTGTCTTCTTGATCGAGTATTTTGATATACTCCCTCAAAAGAATCAAAAAGTCTGTTGAACTGTTGCTGACCTGGAGTTTGAGACATATTCCGTCTTGGACGTCGTCCTCTGTTAGTATGAGACGCCATGTTGACTGATGCATATGACAGCTCATGTTCTTGGTCTTCAGCTTGATGTTGAGGCGAATTAAAACTTAATCGATCAAAAACTGATCGTTTTGAAGCCGAACAACAATAGTTGATCACAACCTGGTGATAATCATAATGATATTTTTCTTGGGGAAATGTCACCGGAGATTGTCTATTCTTACGCTTTTGCATTAGCAATTCACGTAAGTGAGAAGGAGTGGAGAGAGTAGTCTTCTTTATTACATTAGGGGTAGAAAAAGTTTAGTACCCTGTGTATAAAGAAGATTACTGGCAGCATTCGCAGAACCAAATTGTATATTTCTACGCGTTTGGAGTTGTGTGCGTAAATCTTGAGATTTTTTAGCACAAAGGACTCCATTTTTATTGCGTGTAATTTGTAAATTTGGTACTTTGCGTAGAGCAGTATAAGAAGGCTGTTGGTGTAGAACTGAAGTTTTACCAACATCATTTTTACGCTGTACACGTTTAGGTACATTCATATTAGATGTGTAAACATCTTTGCAAATTTTATCTACACTGTCACAGACAGGAGACTTACCTTAATGCGTAGAGCGTAAAAATTGGTTATCTACCACGTCACAGACGGAAGATTTTCCTTTACGCGAAGAGCGTAACTTGTGTGTGTCTACCATGTCACAGACGGGAGACTTATTCTTACCCCCAGAAGCATTAGAGCCTGTCACATTACAAATGGGAGACTCATCTTTATGTACTGAGCGTAAAAGTTGGTTTTTATCCACTGAGCGTAAAACCTGGTTCTTACGCAGTGAGCGTGAAACCTGATTATCTTTACCGTTACAAACGGGAGATAAATCGTCACACTTTGAGTGCAACTCTGAAGTAAGGACTGCCTCGTTACGAACGGGAGCCCCTACGACAGGAGTGGGAAGAATTCCCTTGCCACTAGCAGCAACAGAGAGATCAGAAGCTATTTTGGATTTAGGAATCCAAACTTTTCGTGCTTTGCGAGATTTTTGAACATTGGAGTAGCGAGAACCACCCCCAGTTCGGAGCATTTCTTCATAGGCAGTCTGGTCGAAGTGTACAACCAGAGTCTTCTTGGTCGAATCGACCGAAACATCATCATATTGAGCAATTGCCTTCTCGTCAGAGGAGAAGGTCGTCCCCAGCAGAGTCGCCATTTTTGTTTCACTTAACAAAATGCCTGGAGAAAATTGTCTTTTGAAAATAAAACGAGAAAAAGTACAAGAAGTACAAATTTGATTCTAGAAAAGTATTGCTATAGAAGTCTGATCTATAAATGATCACTTTGTTCCTTGGACCATATGATGATGATGAAGATCGCTGCTTGAAGTTGAACAACCGGAAGAACTAAGTCACCAGAAAGGTATCGACGCACTTGGGCACTGATGGCGAGGCCGAATGCTTTCCTGCTTTGCTTCACTCTGTTCTGGAAGAAAAGTTGAAGACGAATGCTCTCGAAAATCAAAATCTCTAAGTTCTGATCTCTGTATTCTCTCCTGTCTCCGTCCGTGTGTCTTGAGAAGAATAAGTCCATTTATAGGCTTGGGCTCTTGTGCGTAAAAACTCAGCGAAAGTTCCGTCTTTACGCCAACAACCGTCACCCACGACCAAGGTCATCCTCTGTATATGTTGACATGTGTCCCATCATTTCATTAAGAATAGGATGCACGTACACACGTTCTTCGGGATGTGTGGCGTGAAAGCCATGTAGGCAAACCACGTTCCAAGCTGGTCAGAAGAATAGGGCGTAAAACAACCCTAATATACTCTGAGCGTAAAGCAGTAGACTAGACGTAAAGTAGCCCTGACATAGACTTCCCGCGTAAAGTGGTTGTTAAATAACCTTGAGCGTAAAAGTAGCTCAAATAGACTTTACGCACACGTCAACTGTTGAGCGTAAAAGCTCGTATAGTCTTCATGCGTAAAAGAAGCCATAGTGTGAGCGTAAAGTAGCTCAATCCACATACTAAACGACAACATTGGTCTCTGTGTAAAAACAAATCCCTTTGAATTCTGTGATATATGCCATCGTTAATATCTCCATGTCAGAGTTTGCATTAAATGCGAGACTTGACAGCTTTGTCCAGCGTAAAAGTGGCTGATCTGTCCTTAGCGTAAAATCATGGGTGTAGACCCGAGCGTAAAATGATCTGCCTGCTTTAGGCATAAAGTGATTAGCCTTGTCTTGGGCGTAAAGTATTTAGCCCCTCTGCGGCGTAAAGTAGATCAATTGGAGTGGAATGATCTATCACTTTGACTCTTTCTTTGAAGCACTTTTTACGCTCCTACAACCATGCAAAGATTGTGTCAAAGCCAAAGGTACTTGTTGACAGTTACAAAACATATAAACAAATGGTGCCAGGATGGGCCAGGGTGGCGCCAGGCCAGCATGGGCATCAGGCAACATGGGCGCCAGCCAGTATGGGCACCATGGCCAGCATGCGTCAGCATGCACCTGCATGAACCTGGGCCAAGAGGCGCCAGGACTAGCATACGCCTGCATGCGCCAGCATACGCCTGGGTCAAGAGGCACCAGGGCCAGCATGCGCCTGCATGTACTTGGGCCAAGAGGCGCCAGGGCCAGCATGTGCCTGGGCCAAGAGGCGCCAAGGCCAGCAAGCACCTAGGCCAAGAGGCGCCAGGTGTAACGCCCCAGTCCCAAAATACGTAGGATTAGGAACGTAGACATGCTAGCTGTATACATAGGAATTACACTCCAATATATGGAAACCTCGTATGAATACATAAGCTGTAAAATGCAGTAGAACCACAACTAATCTCATCCACACAAAATAAAAGAATAAAAGATATTATATAATCAACTATGAATTATCATTGGTATATGTAGTTGGGCGGAGATAAATCCACTACCAACTATGAAAAGAAATGCATGATATACAAAAGAATGATTTTTGCGAGCGAAGCGAAGATGATCAAAGTGCAATCATCCTCAAAGAAAATGATCATGGCCACGGCTAGAACACCTGCGAAAGACAAGAGCACACACCTGGCAAGATAATCAGGTCCTCAGAGGGACGTAACAAGACACATAATATTATGCCATATCAACTGAATAAATATTGCTCAAATAAATCAGTCAATTGAATTATAACATGGTCCAATACACACATATTAAACTAGCTTACCATCCCCCAACCAAACAAGGACAGGAGAAGGTAAACTAATTCACGGTGACGTATCATTCTACGTTATGAATCCAATATGGTATCCGGACCCCAATAAGGTTCAATACCTTCTCATCGGAGTAGTAAGTTACACCTACAACCAAACAAGGACAAGATGTGACGAACTAATACGCGATAAGTTATTGTTCCAAGCCACGGTCAGATACAAGTACCCAAACTAAGAGTACTCATACCTAACGGATAAGGGCACCTAACCAAATCTAAGTGAATGCAGTTTTAAGAACAGTTCATGGTCGCATGACTACCGGGTCAAGTCAAGAAAATATCAATACAGTACTCAGTAGCTAGTCACGACACCATATATTATTCCTCAGTATCGAGCGAGTCTATAGCATATAGTCTACCTATCGTTCCTCAGTAGCGAGCGAGTCTACGATAGATAGGGTGGTAGTCAACTTCCAATCACGTTCTCCCTACCCAATTCTAACTCATAACTACTAAGTCTTCTAGTATGCAACTCTATTAGCAGTTATTTTCTAACGCACGGCTTGTACGTACTGGTGGCCAGCCAATTACGTATGTCCGAGTCCTATATATGACTCACAATAACGTGGTATAAATGTGTCAAGGCCTATGAATGCAACACACAAGGTGGTCCCTTAAATCTAGGTTTAATGTATAAGAAAAATAATACATAGCAGGAAATATAACTGAACAGTAAGTTCTAACAGGTTATGCCATGTATCACAGTTTATTTTGCATAAAGAAAATAATTAATAATGCATGAAATATTAGCTAAAATAAATAAACGACAAATGGCAAGGTGTCTTGCCTGGTAGTACGCCTGGTGTGCTGCAATGATCAAGGTGGCACGTACTACAACTTCGGTGTAACAACTACACAAGGTAAACTCGGATGGTGGCACGGACAGTTCTATTGGCTCCAGAATGGTCAAATTAGTTAGGGTCGACATAGGGTAGTCTAGAATTGGTGAGAGAATATGAGTAATGGGATTTAGTCATGGACAAGGATTTATAACCGGAGAAAATTTGAGGAAATAATAATAATACATATACTATTTTTTTAAAAATATTTGTAATGCTTCGAAATATATTCTATAGTTAAAATAATTTTTGGAAAATACTTGAAAATCATAAATCGTTTTGGGGCAGAAATAATCCTAAATTTATCAAGATAGAATTTTTATAGGAAGCTATATTTTAATTAGATGAAATATCACAATCATGGTTTATAAAGAAATTTTGAAAATAGACGTGAGGCTAAGTGCAAACTATATAAAAAATTTGCTACAAAATACCATGTAGAAAATATACCTTTATTTATAAAACAATATAAATAATAATAATGAATATAACTAAATGCTAATAAAGTATTGTTATTATTTTTAAAATACTAATAAAGTTTTACAATTTAATCCACCCAAATATATACTCACCAAAAATGCTTATATACTAACACATATACATACATACATAATATTAAAATATAAAGTATTAAATTACACGAATATCTTCATTTCAGGTAATAAAATAATAATAATAATAATAATAAAACAGAATATTAATAATAATAATACAATACTAATAACAATAAATCAATAAATAAGTATTTAACAAAAATTAATAACTAATTATTTAACGTATTTAATGCAGCAGCAGCTGCTGCTCCTTCTCAATAAAGCAACAAAAGAGGGGTGAATAGAAGTTGGTGAGGAAAGAGGGAAGTGTGGTGAGGAAGAGAGCGGCGATGGTGAAAGAGGGGACGAGCCGGAGGGAGAGAGGCGGAGAAGAGAGGAGAGTCGCGGAGAGATCGAGAGGGAGAGAGATGGAGAGGGCCGGAGGGGTAGGCAGTCGAGAGAAAAGTGCGGGCGGAGGAAAGGAGGCTCGACTGGGCATTCCTCGGTGGGGCAGCGTGCGGGCTCTCCAAAGCGCAGCGGTGGCGCGTTCTCCAGCTCGATGGCGGTCCCAGCACCGAGCGGGAGGAGCAGGCGGAGCTGCGACCGCCGATGATGGCCGTACGGGACTCGCCGTCGGACGGGCGCGGCAAAGCACGGCCAACCGTGATGAGGCGACGCGGGAGGATCATCGGAGGAGGCGGAGACCGTGAGCGGCGGACGAAAGAGTGGAGTGCGGGGAACGAGGGAGAGAGTGATACACGGGCGGCATATCCAGCCGACGGATGCAGGCGGCTAGAGCACGCCAGCGGCCACGGTGAGTGGGTCGGTGGTGGAGGTGGCGTGTGTTTTAATTTTTTTATTTTTTTCTCTGGGATTTTGGTTGGGCTGCCGATTGGTGTGGCAGCCGGTCGCGGTGGCGGCGGTGGTGGTTTGGTGACAGTGGTGGCGGAGGTTGTGGGAGAGTGGGTGGCTGTCAACCCCTTGACCAATTTTATCCTCTGATTTTTTTATGTATTTTATTTTTATCAATTAATTGTCACATACATTTGTTATGTGTTATATTGGTTTTATTTATATACTATATGAGGGACCAATTGGTAATATAGGGTTTTAGCAGGGACTGGAATGAATAAAGTTGAGATTTAAATCTCAACTGCTTTTCGAACCAAATCCCTGTGTTCAAATTCAATTCAAACTAGAGATCAACCTTCGCCCAAACCCGTAGATAAGATCAACAAAATTCTTCTCTATCTCTCCCAATCTATTTTAAAACAGATTTCCCTCTATCCTGATAACTTGAATTCCCAGCTATATATTCATATGGAGAGTTCGATCAAAAGAAAACCCTAGAAATCTTGCACTCACCTGTTATCCTAGTCGAAATCAATCTCGGATACTTCGGAGAGGAGGAAAGGTTCGAGCTCTTCAAACAGGTAATCACCCTCCACGAATTATTAATCCTTCACTTTTAATCTCAGTATGGACACGATTTTACACTCATTATTGGGGTAGGTGACTGTGTTAATGCCGAGGAGAACTAATGGATATCAATATAGGAGTAATCCTAATATCTAGTAGACTTTTGACATGGTAATTTCCTTCGTGCATAAAAGCTTCCTACTACTGCTTGCAGTGCAATAGAGGATCTCCATTGTATACGATTAACTGAAGACCAACTGTTCTTTCCTGTCCTTTGGGTAACAGCTGTGAGATAGGGCTTCAGACTGAGAAGGTATTAGATGGCTGACCACTTTAGATTGGCCGATACAAATTGCCTAATCTCTTATACAAGTGTAGGGAACTTAGTTAATAACTTTTGGTTGATATGACTAGTAACAGCCTTAGTCTTGTTGCTGCAAATCTTGTGCCTCATATCACCAGTCATCAATAATAGGATGTCTATGATATTGAGAAGCCACGGCTGACAGGACAACTGGGTTTGCCTGCTACCATTGGAAAGTGACCAAGGCTTTCCTCTGTACACAGAAAATCTCGAGCCATGAGTTCACAGGTCCGGGGGGGCACAAGCCTGATGGGTACTAGGGTAATAGACCAAAGGGATTTCATTATTCAGTTTGCATATTATTTATAGTTCAGATATTTGAATGAGAGTGTAAGACTGTATTTGTACTTAGTCTCTAACTTTATGAATTTAGGTTCCTATATACATGTGCAATCCTGTCCATTGTATTGTTCAACTCACTGCATATATAATCTCAGTCCTCATACTCGACTTGTTCTGTTCTTTGAAAGTTCAGACTATTCATTAGCGGAGTATATCACATACTGGGGGTGTGCCATATAGGTAAATCTGGATGAAACTTTCAGGGTATTAGTTCAAGTCAAATCAACCATCATATAAGTTACCTGGGTTCGATTTTGGGTTGAGTATATACCCATCAAATAGGACTTGATTCTGGCCAATGAACCTTGGTATCAAGGGTGACATTCGAGCTTGATCCCAATAGCTGGGACCACGGTCCTGGTATCAAGCAGCACCCAGTCCTTAGTGCACCCTGAAATTTGTACAGCTTTATGCACAACAGATAGTATCAGTCCTAGCTTGGGACTTAGGTTGATGGGTTAAGAACAAGTTATCCAAGGATTGCTACAGGTTGGTATTCCCAATATTTTAATATCCTGTATATAGTGTTATAAGAACACCACTGGCCCTCAAAGTCAGAACATGCAGATGCAGGGGAGGTTGGGTTAGTTGGCCTGTGTGGTGCACATGAAAGTATAAGTAAGGTTAAGGTGGAAATATAGGCAGATAAGTAAGAGAAACACTGCAATTGTGTCCTACACTAATCTATTTCATGTGATTGCATATCATTAAATTTTAGATCCTACATATTGCCTTCTTGCCTTCCCAAATAGGTATTCCCATAGCTTGCATTACCTTGTCTTGAACCTTCCTTTTTCATGCATACCTTCACGCATCAGGACACCACCTGTCTTGCATATTGCTGCAACCCCTTAGGCCCATTTATGCAATCATTGGATACATTGTCTTGTCCACTGCTCGACTAAAGTGCAACTCAAATTGTTTAGCTACTGAACTTAGTTCAGTTCCCTTTCTGAGACCCTTATTCTGACCAATTGTTAAACCCATTGCTTGTATAGGTTCAGTCATCTATACAGTTAAGTACACTTACCTACTAACTATACATTACAGTGAGGAAGAGTGGGAGCCTTGAGTACCTGTGGTATCTGCACACAGGGGTGCCAACCGTCAGTAATATAGACCCTGATTTATACTAATAACAGGGTACAGGTACCATCCTAGGAGTGCATCTAGTGTTCAGGTTTTCAGTAACTGTAGGTGAGGGGGGTGACTGTTACAAATGGAGTCACCCAATGGCAGGTACATATCCAAATTAGACATTCATCTTACTGGACTATTGTCTACTATATTTTCGAAAGAAGAGTATTGTCTTTTGATTTCCAAGTCAGCATATGATATTTTAAGTACTGTTATGCCAGAAGCTGTCTTTATTTACTTGTGAATTTCCATTAGAACTTTGCAGTCCTGCAATAGGCAAGCCTATGAAATGAATCTGGAACTTGCATCAGTCCCTGGCAAATGAAAGTCTTGGCAGGAGTATGCTAGAACAGGGTATAGCTTAAATGATTCAACTTGAATCTGGAATGAAAGGGGATTTTGGGAATAACCAGGGTGGAGAGATGCATATGATGGAATACATGGAATAACACTTAACAAATGACTATGATAACAGGTACATGTATGCACCAGTATTAGAACCCTAATACAATACTTAACATGTTGCAAATAGGAAGACTCTTATAGGGCATGTACAAATGGATATTAGTATGGTCAGGTGGGGAATAAAGTAGGTAAAAGATATCTTATTAGTTGAGTCACAAATGGTCAAAGGAATTTGACTTAGAAAACATAACACCTAGATATGATATTCTTGTTTTCAACTTAAGCATTGACGTAATAGATGTATAAAACAGGTTACTTGGACCAAGATACGGACTTGACCTGTGCCAACAGCTCAGGACCTAAGGCAAGTATACCTTGCCTTTCTACACAGCTTTATTTACATTCACTGTCTCTTTATTATTATCTAGTTTTTCTCATATTATTGATATGTATCTTTCCTATCTTGCTTGTATATTTGTATCATTACTATATAGACCGTGTTCACAGTTAGTTGTATCGTGTTGGATGTATTCATTCGAGCCTTGATCAAGTCGTGCCGTGGGTCGAGAAGTCGTGAACTGTACTGCTTTACCTCTGTGTCTTGAAATCTTGATGCTAACATGTGAGTCCACATTAGGGACGAGGGTTAGTAGTTATCTGTGTCTTAAGCTAACCTACGAGTCCACACTAGGGACGAGGGTTAGTAGTATATGGTTCACACCTGCGAGTCCACACTAGGGAAGAGGGTGATGCTAACCTGCGAGTCCATATTAGGGACGAGGGTTAGTAGTTATCTGTGTCTTAAGCTAACCTGCGAGTCTACACTAGGGACGAGGGTTAGTAGTATATGTTTCACACCTGCGAGTCCACACTAGGGACGAGGGTGATGCTAGCCTGCGAGTCCACACTAGGTACGAGGGCTAGTAGTTGTTCAAACCTGCGAGTCCACACTAGAGACGAGGGTTTGAGTATCGATTTGGTTATCTGTTGACATCTTGATATCGTGTCCTCTTGTTCTTCTCCAGCAGTTTATTTATGTGTAGAAAGTGTACAGAATCGTGTTTATTCCTTGCTCAGTTTTACTTGTTTATTCTGTATTTTTCTTCATGCATAATAAACTGTTAGAAAGGCTCATTTTTATGTATCTTGCTAGTCCTCTGAGGACCTGATGATCTCTTCAGGTTTAGCCGAGTTTGAGCCAGGAGCAGTTGAGCAGGTTGAGTCAGCACCAGATCGCGGAGCTTGCCATTGAGGTTGCCTTGATTAGCAGGTTGTATTCAGTTAGTATATTTCATGTATTTATTTCTCTTTCCATCTATTGGTAGTGGATTTGTGTCCACCGGACGTGACATTGAATCTTGGATACATTCAGTTATATTATTCAGTTTCTTTGGTATTTCATTGTTCTTGGTTGATTCGTTAGTATTCTGTGGATGAGATATAGTTTACTATGAGATTCTAGATTGGCGTGACTTGTATATAGACAGCGCACTACCACCGATACTGCGGTGTAGGTTGGGCTTGGACACGTCTTGTATCCGAAAAGCGGGTGCGGGTCGTGACAGTGGCTCCGGCGGACATAGAGGGGTTTTAGCGAGTTATCGGTGATGGGCGCCAGTGATGACTGATGGCGGTGGTGTCGATGATGGTGATAGGCTATGGATGTTGAGTTGGTGGTAGACAGGGCTACGGCCGGAGATCAGGGTTAGGTTGTGGCGAGGCTGGTGTGATGGCGGGTGGTGAAATCGGTGGTGACGAGGCCGGCAGGCCGGTTCTGGTGACGTCGGTGATGAGCGATGGGTTTGGACGGCGTCCGCCGCGGTTTGTAGGGGTGGAGTGGCTGGTCGCGATGGTTGTGATTCGGGTGGTTGGCGGTACGGTCTGCGACGGGTGGCCGCGCCATTGTGGTGGCGTTGGCGGTGGTGTTGTTGTGGCCATGGCGGAGGGACGCTGGACAAGTCGGAGGGTGCTGGTAGCGGTGATGGCGAGGCCGAGGTCGATGGGAGACAGGGAGCAGTGGTGATTAGACTAGGGCTAGGGTTAGGATTGGTTGTTTTCCGTGTCGGGATTGTCAACACGGAGGAGATGATGCGATGTACATGTACAATTATCATATTGGAAAGACACCCGGGGTTGGACCCGAGGCCGTCACGGCTGACACGGAAACGGTTGTACACCGACACGATGCACAGATTTTGTTTGTGGAAAAATTATTTAGAGATGGTTGTGGAGAACTCAAGGAAAACTCCCCTATATATAAGGTCGAGGAAATCCGTAGTAGATAAGGACTGGGACCCAAATAGATAATTACCTTTAATTCAAATAATTTTTAAAATAATCCAAATCAAATCCAAATTCAATCCAATTTAAATATAGATAAATCTACCTTTACATTAGATACAAAATCCATAAATTCAAATTTGTAAATCATCATAATTAATTTAAACAAATATCAACCGTTTTAAAATATATTTTTATGAACACTAAAGTTATAATAATAATTAATTTTGAAAATTACATTATTATTTATAAGTAAACTAATAAATAATTATGAAATATATATGTATGCACAAATAATATTTACATAAATAAACTTTTCTAGTATACCATTTTATAAGAATATTATTTATTATTATAACCGTATAAATGAAAGTCTTTTTATAAATAAAATAAATAAAATAATAACTTGAAAATTTTTGTACGATAGCTAAAATAATTTTTATATATTATTTTGAAACTATAAAAATAGAAAAATGTTTTTCAAAAAAAATATGTACGCTCGTACATATTCGTACTCGTCGAGTAATTACGAAAAACGAAATTTTGCGCGCAACGTACAATACAACTACGCGACGTACAATATAAAAAAATCAGTACCAAATTTATATATAAAAAAATAGTAGAAATTTATGGGTTTTACACCAGGCCAGTATGCACCTGCTCTTTTGCCATCCCCAGAATGTTTATGTAAACCCATGAACTAAAAAGGCTATAAATTAGTCAAAATATGTCGAAATCGGGACTTCCAAGGGTTTAAATTAGATAGAATCAAAATTTCTACAATATACGACCATTAGATCTCGAAAAATAACAAAGTTTAAGAGAGCAAACCAAGACAAACCGAGAAAACTATAAACTTAGATCTATAAAAAAATTTCCGTCAAAACCAAAAACTTCAAGTTCTAAAGAGGCTTAGAATCAAATAAGGAAGACAATAGAACAATAAAATTTGAGATTCATCATGAAGCAAGTTGCACTTGCCTAGGGCTTGGTAGGTGGAAGGAGTAACCAAATCAAAATAAACCAAGTCAAGATTAAACGAAGACTAGGCTAAGCAAGACAATTCAAAATATGGGTCACCCGACAAAAGTCAGAAATTCGTACACATATACTGGAAATACGTATAACGAAAAATAGGAGTGACACTTCAAGAGAGTTTGGAAACTCGTCTTAAGTTTAGTTCAGCTTATCTTTTGCAGACAGATGGTCTGTCAGAGCGCACGATTCAAACTCTTAAGGATATGTTACGATCCTGTATACTTGACTTCGGTGGTTCATGTGAAGATCACCTCATCTAATGGAGTTCTCATATAATAAAAGTTTTTAGGCCAGTATCTAGATGGCACCATTCGAGACACTGTATTACAGAAAGTGTTGGTTACCTTTAGTCTAGAATGATGTAGGCGAGAGGCAAATGCTTAGTCCAGAAATGGTTATACAGACTATCGAGGTGGTCAGACAAGTTAGAGATTATTTTCGGGTTGCCTAAGATCGTCAGCGCCATTGGGCCGATTTTCGTCGACATCTTCTTAAGTTTTCTATCGACGACCACGTATTCCTTAGGATCTCGCCTACCCATGGCGTCATTCGATTCAGCGTACGGGGAAAGCTTAGTCCTAGGTATATAGGGCTGTTTGATATTTTCGAACGAGTCAGTGATGTGTCCTATCGTCTTGCTCTTCTGCCGTCATTACGTGAGGTATATGACGTATTTCATCTATCCAAATTATGACGGTATATCCCAAATTTGAGCCATATCCTTGATCATTCAAAATTGGTTGTTGGTACCAACCTTTCATATGAAGAAAGGCCCGTAACAATATTGGACCGAAGAGAGAATGTATTAACCCAAACTAGATCGTAGTCAACCTAAATTAGAGAATTAACAAAATAATATTTGACATGATCCAATATGACATAATGAACTCAAAGTCAAGACCATCGGCTACAAACATATCAAGCTCAAGACCGTCATCATCAACAAATTGATCATTACAATTGTACTTGTACGGAGTCTGTACTTTTCATTTTTGAGTCTAGGATTATGTATGTTGAGTTGAAGTTGGTGGGCAAGTTGATGACGGTCTTGAGCTTGATATGTTTCATATTGGATATCAATCGGCTACAAACGGAGTCTGTACTTGCCTACCAACGGAGTCTATACTTTTCATATTGATCAATCGGCTACAAACATATCAAGCTCAAGACCGTCATCATCAACATATTGATCCTTCTATGAAGCAGATTCAAAGGAAAAGAAAATTGTACTAAGAGCTCATCGCCAAAAGGTTGCTCCAGAAGATACTGATGACGACAATTTTGAAGGTGATGATCAAAATTATGACACATGAGCTCATGATAGAAACGTTGGTGGGCAAGTTGATGATGCATGAGCTCGATCTCAAAGACTTTGAAGAAGAAGATCCAAAGGAAAAGAAAATTGTACTAAAAGCTCATCGTCGAAAGGTTGCTCCAGAAGATACTAATGACGATAATTTTGAAGGTGATGGTCAAGCACTAATGGTCCGTAACTTCAAAAAGTTTTTTCGCTTCAACCAAAGAAAGAAGGAACAACACGAAGAAGACGAGGAAGAGCCCATCTGTTTCGGCTGTAAGAAGACAGGGCACGTCAAGAAAGATTGTCCTACTGTAAAGAAAGGAAGCCGATATGAAAGATCGTATAAGAGGCCAGCCTCTCAAAAATATGTCAATACAAGCATTTGGCGCGAGCGCAAAGCCAGTGACTCAAAAGAAGAAGAGGACTATCTCCAAGATTTAGCAAACGTCTGTCTAATGGCAACGTCCGAAAAGGTAACAAACGATTCTTTTGATGACTTTACCTTTGATGAACTTGGTGATGCCTTTAGTGACTTGCTTGAAGATCACAAGAAGTTACTTGGCAAGTACAAACATGCAAAGGATAAGATCAAAACTCATGAAGTTGAGATACATAGACTTGTACGTTTACTTGATAATGTTAGCGACACATCACCAACGGATAACACTAAGGAGGTAACCAACCTTAAATTAAGCTTACACGATGCCGAATCTCGCATTGAAAAACAAATACATGATATTACAACACTCAATAAGGAACTTCTTGATGAGAAAAAGAAGTATAATATTGCTATTATAAGAATTGATGCTCTAACTGCCAAGTATAATGATATGTTCGACACCTCTAAAAGATTAGAGATCAAACTGGGAAAACAAGATGTTCAGCCTCAAACCCAGTCTCACAGTCACAACAATACACAAAACAAAAGGTTGTTGAACACAAAAACATACGTCACAAGAGAAACACATATACCCATGCTGCTCATAATCATTCTTTTATGTACACTTATCCACATGCAATACGAAGAACACCTACACATACTCATGGCACACATAGACATACTCCTATGCACACACATTCTCATAAAGTACATCAAATACATAGACAGTACTATTATCCTATATCTAATACGAATATACATGCTACATGTCACTACTATGGTAAACATGGACACACTTCACCACAGTATAGAATTAGAAGATTAGTTAATTTAAAACTGTATGCATAGGTACCAAAGACTAACCCTTCAGGACCCTCAAAGATTTGGGTACCAAAGGTCACATATACTCATGGGGACCTTCCTTCATCCTTTATAAGCAAGTGGATTCTCGATAGTGGATGCTCGTGATACATGACTGAAAATGCAAATCTATTCACAACACTATCATTGAAGAGGGAGGAAGCATATGTATCCTTCGGAAATAACTTGAAAGGTTATATCATTGGTAACGGTACTATTGGTAATCCTCCGTCTTTCGTCATTAAGGATGTCAGTTTAGTGACCGAGTTAAAGTATAACCTGCTCAGCATTAGTCATCTTGATGATCATGGATATGATACTAACTTTGGTAAAACTAAATGCTTTATATATGATAGATCATCTGGAGACATCATTTTTGAAGGGATAAGAGAAGATAATATATATATATATATATATATATATACTAACAATGTAGGAAGATGCCTCTACGCTCACAAAGATGAAAGACTACTTTGGAATATGCGTCTTGGTCATACAAATATGGATACCATATTAAGACTGTCAACCAAGAAGCTAGTGAGAGGACTACCTGACATTACCTTCAGGAATGATACGGTATGTGTCGAATGTGAGAAAAACAAAGCCACCAAATCCTCCTCTAAATCCATTAACTCTGTAAGTACTACTAGACCCTTGCAACTACTTCACATAGATTTATTTGGTCCTAGTAGAGCAGCCAGTCTTAGTAGAAAACTCTACGCTTTTATAATTATTGATGATTTTTCTAGATTTACCTGGATTTCTTTTTACAAATAAAAGTGATATAATTTCTGTTTTCAAAGTTTTCGCTAAAAAGGTTCAAAACAAAAAAGGCTTCATGATTACTCGAATCCGAAGTAATCATGGCAGCGAATTCAAAAATTCCAATTTCAGAAAGTTTAATGAATCAAATGGTTTTAATCATGAATTTTCATATCCTAGAACTCCTCAACAAAATGGTGTTGTGGAGCGGAAGAATAGGACTCTTTGCGATATAGCTAGAGTCATATTGAATCAATTTTTTCTTTCGAAATACTTTTGGGCTGAAGCTGTCAGTACAGCATGCCATGTTTTGAACAGGGTGTTGATTCGACCTATTTCGAAGAAAACTCTCTATGAACTTTGGTTTGGTAGGACACCAACTATTTTTTATTTTTGAGTGTTTGGTTGTCACTGCTTTATCCTAAATAGCAAAGACAACTTAGGCAAGTTTGATGCCAAAGCTGACGAAAGTATTTTTTCTGGTTATACTGCCAAGAGTAAATGAGACAGAGTGTTCAACAAACGCTCTATGATTGTTAAAATTTTTGCTAACATCATATTTGATGAGAATAATAGTACAGTTGCTATTCCCGATAAGGATGACAAGCACAACAGACTATCAACTTCTACACCCATGGATACAACACCTATAACCAACTCTCTAGAAGGCTTACCAAAGAAGTTTCAATTTACACCATCTCATCCGAAAAACCTAGTAATAGGTGAAGTAACGAAAGGAGTAAGTACTAGATCATCTTTAAGAGACTCTATAGCTAGCACTGCTTTTATTTCTCAAATAGAACCCAAAAAAATTTTAGAAGCTTTTTCGGACGAATTTTGGATATCGACAATACAAGAAGAACTCAACCAGTTCGAAAGAAATCAAGTTTGGGAAATTTTTCCTAAACCTGCTGATCATTCGATCATCGGTACTAAGTAGGTTTTTCGTAACAAAGTCAATGAGGATGGTTCAGTCATACGCAACAAATCCTGTCTCGTAGCTCAAGGATACAACCAAGAGGAAGGTATCGACTACGATGACACGTACGCTCCTGTTGTACGACTTGAATCAATCTGCATGCTTTGTGCATTTGCAAATTTCTAAAATTTCAAACCTTTTCAAATGGATGTCAAAAGTGCTTTTCTTAATGGCGTTATTAAAGAAAAAGTTTTTGTTAAGCAACCTCCTGGTTTTAAAAAATACAAATTTCTCGATCATGTTTTTTAACTTAAGAAAGCTCTCTATGGCCTCAAACAAGTCCCTCGAGCTTGGTATGAACGCATTAGCACTTTCTTACTTGACAAAGGTTTTTCAAAAAAAAAATTAATATGACATTGTTTATAAAATCTCTTGATGACACCATTCTCTTAGTACAAATTTATGTGGATGACATCATATTTGGGTCTACTAATGAGGTCTTGTGCCAAGAATTTGCCAAGTGTATGTAGAATGAGTTTGAAATGAGCATGATGGGAGAGCTTAACTACTTCCTTGGACTCCAAGTCAAACAATACTGAGAAGGCGTCTTCATCAGTCAGTCAAAGTATACAAAGGATATGCTGAAGAAGTTTGATCTTGACAACATCAAACCAATTAGTACTCCTATGGCTACTACAACAAAACTAGAACCTGATGAAAGAGGCAAACATGTTAATCAATATAAGTATCGAGATATGATTGATAGTCTACTTTATTTAACTGCTAGTCGTCCCGATATTATGTTTAGTGTTTGCTTGTGTGCTCGGTATCAAGCTATCCCTAAGGAATCACACATGACCGCGGTTAAGCGTATCTTTCGATGTCTTAAAGGGACTGTTACGGTGGGCTCGTGTATCCCAAAATCACTTTCTTTGACTTAATCGGATATTTTGATGCAAATTTTGCGGGATACAAAGTCGACCGTAAAAGTACTAGCGGAACGTATCATTTATTAGGAAAGGCTTTAGTCTCGTGGTTTAGCAAGAAGCAGAATTCTGTCGCACTATCCACAACAGAAGCTGAATATATCACAGCTGGTCGTTGTTGTGCTCAGATTCTATGGATGAAGCAAACCCTTAAAGACTATAATTTACTATTTAAGCACAAACCAATATTCTGTGATAATACTAGTGCAATCAATCTGACCAAAAATCTAGTATGTCACTCACGCACTAAGCACATAGAAATTAGACATCATTTTTTGCGTGATCATCAAATGCATGGCACTATTAACTTAGAATTTATTGACACTGATCATCAGCTAGCAGACTTTTTTACATAACCACTAGCCGAAGAGCGTTTCAACTTTCTTCGTCGAGAATTAGGAATTTTGGATAAAAATGTCGTACAATATTTGTACCTGCATAAATAGTTGTTAATACAACATCGTACATGGTGAAATTGCTTTGGGTACAAGCCGAAAGGGCCCTTCTGACCACAAGGCGTAAAAGCCTAAGCGAGTCGGTATACTAGTCTTCATACTACCGGTAGCTGGAAACCGGCCCATACATCTCCCCTGAGGCGAATTCACCTGTGCTGATAATTGTTTAACAAATTAATTGCAAGGTATATATTATTCTATGGTATATATAATTCATCATCTCTAATTTACGACAATTCTTGTCATGTGCTATATTCATTATTCAGTCTTTTGGAGTTCTGGAACCAAGAACACAGAACTCGGGCTAAACTCTGTCACTCTGTGTACTTTGTGACAGAACCTTCAGCCACTTTCAGCCACTCATCTGATTTGATCCAAGGGCCACGTTTTAACTAACCCAGCCGGCCCTACTCTTTATATACATGAATTTGGAGTCTCTCTCTCCATTGCTACCACCTTCAACCTCTCTCCAAAGCTCTTTTATTCAAACCCTAACCCTAGAAACTCCATAGTTGGTGCCCTCCTCCTTCCAAACTTGGAATTTCAAGGTTTTTGAAGATTCTCTTCAATTCTACTTCATTATCTTAAGGTATAAACACTTGTTCTCCATCTACTCTTCCATTATTTTCTTGCTTTTAGTTATCATATGGCTCCTAGGCTCTTTAATCGTAGAAAGAGGGATCGAACCGAAGGTTCCTCTTCATCAAACCCTCCTTCTCCTCCTCAAGATGTCCAACCCCTTCATCCTTTATTCAATCATCTTCCACCTCCCAATGCCAACACCTATAAATAAGCAAGTTTTTGTCTCATTAGAAGCATCTAACGAGTGGTATTCAGACTTTTGCTCTAGAAGTGTTGTGGTGGGACACTTGATAAATTTTATGATATTTTCCGACTTTGATCCAAATTTCAAGGATCTTTGTCTCGATGAATTTGTTTCCACTCATTCTGTCATATATCTTAATGTAATACAAATGTTCTATTGCAATATGACTCACGACGACACCCAAATTTACTCTCGGGTTGCCGGTAATGATATCATGTTCGATAATTTTGATCTTGCCGAATAACTTGAACTTCCCAATCTCAACTCTTGGGAGAAAATTAGTGATGCCCGTGATTTCCAATTTGTTGGAGATATCACTCTTGAAGATTTCAAAGACATGATGTGTGAACCCAACACCTGCCCTCGTAAACTTAGGGCTAAGTATCTCAACAACCATTTTTATGAACTCCATCAGATTATCTTCTCCTCCATCCAGCCCAAGCAGGATCTACCAGTGAGGTCTCCTATCATGAGATTACTGCCCTCTATTTATTTTATTTTACCATTCCATTTAACTTTTCTCACACGATGATGGATTGGATGATTCATGGAAGAAAGAAACCCAGATCGCTTGTCTATGCGATGTATCTTTCATTGATCTTCCGTGCCTTCAACGTCCCTTTGGACGAGTGTCAGATCTTACCTGCTCCTATCTTTTTTTCCAAGGCCCGTAGGACTGCCCCTACTCCTGTTCCTCCTACTCCAGTTGAGGAGGAATCATCTGACTCTGATGCACCACAGCCCGAGCCACCAGCCACCCTCGATTCCATTCGCGACATCTTGCACAACCGCTTTCGTTTGGAAGACGATCGCTACACTCAATTGGACTACCGGACTACCTTGCAGATAAGCCATCAGCAACACTCTGCATGATATCCATTATAACATGGCCCGGCATCATACGATGTCATTTCATATGGGTCGGGACCCTTCTCACGAAGGTTACCGAATTGATGACCCATGGGCCAGGTGATACTTGGATCCCAATACGGCGTTCGTTGATCCTCAGCGCTCTGCTAGTGACCCTTTCGAGTCGTCTGGTCCATCCCGTTCCCATGTTCCATGATGGTGGTGGTCCTCTACCTGCTAGTGCTGCTACTAATGTTCACTTTAGTTATAGTTTTATATGTTTTAGCACTCTTTGCACTATGTTCTTAGATTTCAGTTTGTCTTGTTATGAACTTCTATTTTATTTTAGGTTTATCAAAACTGTTTAACTGTCTCTTATCATATTTGGTTATGGTTATATGTTGTGTGTTTGCTATCCTTACTTTATCATATTTGTCTCCCTTTACGAGGGGGTTATGTTTATTTTTGCTAAATAACAAAGGGAAAAAAATATGGATATTTGCTGTGATCTGTGATCTTATATGTTGTTGGATATCATATGATCTTGAATATTATGTTGTGCTTGGAAAAAGATTTTTGTATCAGGACACAACCGAAATAGTTGATTACGGGGGAGCAGACATATCGATTTATGGGAGAGCTACTCAATACAAACTACTCCCTTCAACATGTGTCCAAGTATGAATATTGCGACATGCAAATATCGTTTTTGTCAATTATCAAAATGGGGGAGATTATTGATCCAAACTGGATTACAGTCAACTTAATTTAGAGAATTAACAAAACCATATTTGACATGATCCAATATGACACAATGAGCTCAAAGTCAAGACCATCGGCTACAAACATATCAAGCTCAAGACCGTCGTCATCAACATATTGATCATTGTAATTGTAATTGTACGAAGTCTGTACTTTTCATTTTTGAGTCTAGGATTATGTACGCTACGTCGCATTGAGCTATCTTGAGCCTAGACTTACTCTACCAAACAAAACAAGATATCACCAAACCAATCCAATACATCCGAAGCCTATTTCATAGTTCTGGCCCCTACTAAATAGAATTCGGACCGAACTCTGTCTCCTAAAAATTAGGACATTAATTTTTAGGGCCTGCTTGATACTAGATGTCCAACGTTCGAAAATTTGAATTATTGGGACAGAATTTAGGCCGAAATCTGCTTCCTTATACTAGTATAAATAGAGCTTGAATTCTCTCATTTCAAACCATCTCTTACCTTCAAATATACAAGTATTCTAAGCTCTACTACTCTAAGCCCCACTCTTTCATATCTCCTAAGCCACAACTCTCCTTAGCCTAAGGTGCTCAGTGCGATATCAGCTAGAAGTTGTGTACAAGAGTGAAAAAAAATCACTGGAACAATTCCAAGTTTCGTCTCTGCAAAGTTGAAAGAAGTTGGCATGCTCTTCTGATAAAGGCACGTAGTTGTACCTTATTTCACAAATAGTGAATTTCAATCCTGAGCAAGAGTTATCATGCCTGGACTAGTCCTCCACGAGGGAAACCAGGTTAAAATTGCTGTGTTTGTGTAGGTTTTCCTGATCTCTATTTATTCCACATTTATCTCTGATTACTTAATCTCTGAATAGTTGTTCTGTGGATTTGATATAGGTTATTTTTTAATTGGTGATTATTGACAAACTCTATTCACCTCCATCTAGAGTTGCCTACACGTTACTTCAGAAGGTACTAAAAAATAAGACTATTAGTTTAGTCCGTATTGCTTGGGGTCATCACTATTTGGGTGAGTCAACTTGGGAATGTGAGGATGATATCCGATCATGATATCCACATATGTTTGACTCGTAAGGTATAATATCTTCCTTAGCCTTATGTTTTTAATTCTTTGCTTGCATGAATGATTGCTTGATTAACTGCTAGTCGTAGGTTACCTGTAGTTAGTTTAGCTTATCCCGACACTCTAGCCTCTTGATTAAATTATGAGTACGAAATTCTTTTAAGGTGGGTAGAGTTGTCACTTTCGTTTTCTGATTATACGTATTTTTCAGTATGCGTGTACGGATTTTTAACACTTGTCAGGTGATCTGTATTTTGACTTGATTTAATTTGGTTTGGTTCAACTTGGAATGGCTTGGTTTGGTTGAGTTGGTTCATCATGAATGAGCTTTGTATTTAAACCAACTTTTATCTCTCTCTTCCATTATTATCATTTACTTCCCCACCTTCTTCTTCTTCTTCCTCTTCATTTCCTCCCACCAACCCAATGCAAGTACAACTTTCTCCATGAAGAACATAATGGACCTCCTTTTTTGTTTTTTTCGATTCTCTTCCTCGCATGATTCTAAGCATCTTTAGCACTTGAAGTTTTTGGTTTTGACGGTTACATTTTTGTAGATCTAAGTTTTAAGATTTTTTTGTTTTTCTTGGTTTTGATCTCTTAAAGTTTGTTATTTCCGAAATATATTTGTTCTATGTTGTAGAAAATTTTATTCTACCCAATTTTGATTTTTGAACCGCTTGATTTTGACTTATTTTGAAGAGGTTATGACATTTTTGAGTTCATAGGTTCCTTATGCTCTTCGATGATGATTTGGGGAATATGAACAGCATTTTTCTGCACAGCCTGTGTACTTTTTGTACAGTCTGCACACTTTCCTACACAACCTAAACAGTCTGTGCACTTTTTTGTACAGCCTGTGCACTTTTTTGCACAACCTGTGCACGTTTCTGCACAGTCTGCACACTTTCCTACACAGCCTGCACAGCCTGCATACTTTCTTGTATAGTCTGTACAGCCTACGCACTTTCCTGCACAGCCTGTGCTTTCCTACACAGCCTCCACTTTCTGCACAGCCTATGTGTTTTCCTGCACAGCCTGTGCGTTTTCCTGCACAACTTGCGCATTTTCCTGTACTTGGCCTAACTTGTAACGACCTGACTTGATAACTTGTTAATATTGAACTTGACTTAAACTTGAGCATAATAGAACTTGATTGTAATCAGAACTTGACTTGAACATGACAATATAATCTCATTTTGATTATCTTGATAGTGGTCCATCGAGACGCACTATTGACAAATACTCTTGACATAACAAGTAAACCTGACATGACATGTATAATCTTGATTGCTGTTGCGACGGCTATTCCTATCTTGCTAGTGTAACTCTTGTCTTGACTCCGTGGTTGATTTTTTTGGTTGTTCCTGTACAAGCTACATGTCGTCTTGTATCATGTATAGGACATGAATTTTTGGTTACCACGGTCAGGAATTTACAATGAATCTGACTAGGTTAAACGACTAGATTGATCAAGTAGTTCATATAGAGAGATTTTTCAGTAACAGGCGATCCCGTTATCCCGGCCACACATGTCGACTTGTAGCCTGTCATCGAGTAGGGCGCATTTCCAGAACACTGTTATGTGTTGCACTTCTTGAAATCATAAGTACTCAAGTACACCAGTAATCCTGATAATTCTTGTAACTCTTGTAACCCCCGCCTGGATAACCTAGATAGTCTGCAGGGCTTGTGAATGCGAGAATATCTCAACTGCATCTTGTTAGTAACTGGGCCTGTAATAATCCTAGTTAGCTAATAATAGCAAGCCGTATGACATGATTGGTCGTGCCTGAATGATTGTCTCATGATTTACATGGAAATTATATTCTACCTCTTGTTTTCTTAATGCAAGATAGTATGTTCTTTAAAGTATTTCTTTTATGTTATTTAATTATGTTCTCGTATTTGTTCTCCTATTCTTTATATGATGGTTTTAGTTCATAACTGGAGCCTCTCTTGTGGTATTTGCTCTTTCTAGGTTCTGACCCAGCTGGTTTTGTATGGCCAGATTTTGGAGTAGCACCTATCACGACCCGTACCCTAGAGTAAGGGCACGAGACGTGGGTACGTCCAGCCTACGTCGCAGTGTCGGCGGTAGAACGTTGTCCTAGGTCTCATGCATCTAACAGTATAAGGCTAAGCAGTTTATACTCCCCGAATGGGGGTGACATAGCAGAATGTAAACTCAATCACAACTAAGGAAGAAGAAGCACGATATGATATAGAACTCAAAATGAAATACAGATGATCAGAAGAGTCTAAGTGTCTAAGATAACAACTCAGCAAACATCCAGAAATACAAGTCTCAATTACTGAATATGAAAGAATATATACAATCCAGATCTCAAATGACAGAAATAGTAAAAACCTAGACTAGGGAGCCTCAGTCTCTATAGCTAGTGGATCCGGCTGGAAATCTGGATCACAGGTATCATCTAGAGCTGTCCAATAAAAAGTGACAACACCAGCCTCATCCTCGTCCTCTGTAAACATATCAACGGTGCCCAATCAGGACGGAGCGAGCATAATACATCTCAACAGATCATAGCAGGTTAAAAAATATAATCATGCAGTAAAGGAAGATACAGAAAACTGAAAGAAAGTACAGAATGTAAACAGAGAGATAACTGTAATAGAAATATCTACTATAAGTAGAGAACTAATAGTGGCTAGTGAGTCAGAGTACAATATAAACATGTGAATGTCATAGGATGATTCTGATGCTACACTACGGAATGATTCTGATGCTACACTACTTGGATATTATTCACATGTCCACTTCTACTCTCCTGTACCCCCAATCAATACACAAGGATCCAACCAGGTTATGTTATGATTCATGTAATGGCCCCCGAAGGGTGATACATGATAGTCCCATAAATGGGGATTCTAGGAATGCCCAATAAATGGAGGATTCAAGAAAGACTCTGTGATCATGAGAGTACATGTCACAAGTGATTTAATGAACCATGAAGCATAGTGATACACAATGTAAGTGAAACGCACAGAACATGTAGTATCCGATGTTCCCTGAAAGGATAACATCTCAAGAAAGGATCCATATAGTACTAATCCGTGTGACCAACGTGACAGTATCAAGTAAAGTAATTTAAAGCAGGAGAATAATTCTAACAGGATATGAAATGATCAGAGAATGTACTCGCCTGATAACCTAAACAGCTGATAGGTATAGAGGTCCAAACTGAAGCCATAGAGTCCTATTTAGAGAAACACAGGTCAAGATGTATACGAGAGATGATAAATGAAATGTACAATGCATCTGCATGCTGTCTAGGTCAAACTAGACTAAAGTCAACACTTGGTAACCTCTAGTCAACCACACTAGTCAAATTAGGTCAACTAGGTCAAGTCCTAGCCCAAACAAGTCTAACAAGTCTTACTAGGCCTAACCAAGCCTAGGCTAGCACTCACACAATCACAAGACAATGTGAACCACAACAATGCATAATATAAAATAGATAATATATATAAATACATACCTTCATACATACATGTATATCCACATTACATACATATTTATATATATAGGCATATGTTACATCATGCATATTTACATAGTTACATAGATATATACATTCATGCACATTTACATACATACTTTTATACATTATATATATTAACATTCATTACAATGCATTATATTTTACTTATACCTTTGATTGATTCATTCATTCATATATGACATTCATTCATGCATTTATACATTCATTCATATCCCATATGCATGCATATTTCAGTTCAGGCATTATATCCATTCACATATCATTAAGTTGCATACATATACTTATTTTTATTACATACATGTCATTCATGCATATTACATACTTACATGCATCTATACATTATATACATTGTATACAACATGTAAAAATAGAAGAGAAAAAATGGAAAGAAACTGAAAAGGAAAGGGAAGGGAAGGAAAAATGTAAGAAAAAGGAAAACAGTGGACATATACATACTTGCATCATATATTCTACATTACCATACATGCTATCATTATATATTGTATTACATTATTTATACATTATGCATTCATATCTATCATTACATGTATATCTTGCATTCATATCTAGCATTCATTATATACTTTCATGCATACATTATATATCATTCTTTCATTCATGCATTTATGCATTGCTTACATACATTATATTGATTGCATTCCTACATGCTTGCATTCAACCATATATATATATATATTAATTTAAAGAGGATATATATCATATATATATATCATTTCATTCATCTAACATATTATGCATTA
The DNA here is from genome assembly GCA_029216955.1 of Iris pallida. Classification (NCBI taxonomy): domain Eukaryota; kingdom Viridiplantae; phylum Streptophyta; class Magnoliopsida; order Asparagales; family Iridaceae; genus Iris; species Iris pallida. The sequence goes on from JANAVB010021600.1 coordinate 28,709,627, forward strand.
CATACTCTACATTCATTTCATATCCATACTACATAGGCTCATAGGTTACACAAAATGCATATATCGTATAGTCACTCTTCTACTTAAAATCAATACTATACCAATTGGGCCTCTACTAAATTCTAGAATTAAAGTATGTTGTAGCCCTTCGTGTTAGCTTTTCGAAACTTCAAACGGATCGTATTTTCATGTCCGGAAGCTCCCGAAATCGCAAAAATACCGAAACACGTTCGTCTTTCGTACAGCTGACACTCAAATAATTCTACAGAAAGTTACAGAAAGAATTTGGTTTATTAAAATATATATTTGGAAATCTAACTTCGATACGGTTTTTTTTTAAAAAAAGGGAGATAAATCAGAGTTCTAAGCTAAAGGTTATGACATTTCTAAGTTGCTTTGGTTAATAAAAACGTGGATGAATATTATGACGAATTTGAGTTATTTTGGACAAAAGAACACATATAGGCCAAGATACTTGGATACAAACATAGGTATCCAAATGAAACTCATTCTAACCATCCTAACTAAGATCAATCCACTCTCTAACGATTCTAAAACTGAATTTAAATATCTATTTAAACTATTATCATACATACATACACATGGGATGTCCTAATTTGGGATCTATCAAGTAGGACACAAGACACATATCTAAAATCCTTAAGAGAGCTCCAAATGGCCTCAAATTTGAATCTAAATGGTACACATGCATGAGGATGGATCCTACGGATTCAAAACTAATTTATATGCAAAGGAAATCGATTTAGACGATGAGTTTTACCTATTGGGAGTGGAATCCCAATGAAATCCTTTAGGACACGACTCCGATACGAAGATCCCTCAAAGTGGATACTCCTCTTTGCACTCCTCTTCCAATCCTTGGTAGCACCCTTCCCTTGGAGAATGTGAATGATTGAGGGAAAGTTTGGTGAAGGAATGATTTGATTTGGAGATCAAATCAATGGGAAGACTCTCTAAAATTAGGGAAGAACAAAAGAAAAATAAAAGAGGCAAGATTGTAATGAATGAAATGAATCTTTCTCCCCTAAAGGGGGCTGCCATAAAGAGTCCATTAGGGCTAATGGGAAATGTCCTAATTGCCCCTCTCTAGTCTCATATGGTTAAGTCTAGACTAGGTTCAAGTTTGGGGTCAAAATGATCTAGTTTTGAGTCTCTAATTTAACCATTCTAACATGATAAAAATTAGTTTAATTAACTAACTTAAATGTTGGGTCTTGTGAGCCATGCTTAACTTAATATTGGGTCCCATCTAGAGTTTAAGCTACCTGGGTCACAATACAAGTCGAAACGAGACGAAACTCAAACCCGACTAAACAAATCCAATAAAAACAATATTAAAAACATAAAATTTTTCCAAAATATTAAAATATAAAAAATAACCAAAATCATAATACATCAATTTAAATATTATTAAAATAATTTAAAATTCACCAATTAATCAAAATCCTAAATAATTCAAAAGTCACAAAATAACCAAAATATCCTTAGCCTAAAAGTTGTAAATAGTCATTCTAATCACATGGTTAGGTCCCCATGGTCATGGTTAGTCTCTAGGCTCAACATTTCTAGAGTTCACTAGCTAACACATCAAAATTATAATTCACCAATTTTAAATAGTATTAAATTAATTAAAAATTCCCATAAATCATAAATCCTATTATTAAATAACAAACTTTTACAAAAGTTCAAAATTATCCACATTTTAGAAAAGTAGATGTTACAGGTCTACCCTCCTTAGAAAATTTCGTCCTCGAAATTAAGATGGTCATACTTCTTCTAGAGTCTCGTCCCCAACAATCAAAGTCTCAGAACTTACCTAAATCATACAATTTAAAAGAATGGCATACAGGGTCATGGCATACGGTGGTAGTGTAAGTCACATCTAGGTATACTAGTTACACTAGACCAAAACAATCATAGGGTATCAAAACTTACAAGCAATCAGGGGTATTAAACTGGAAAAGATACAGAAATAACAAATCATCAAACTGTAAGGCAGTCTACCATCCTATATGAAAACTGGTACTTATCAAAAAATAAAATAAAGATAACTACCAATTATCTATAAAGGGGTACTATTCAAAGAAAAATCAAAATCAAAAGTTAAAGAATGAAAGTCAATTGCATTGAAATCCAATCACAATATATATATATATATATATATATATATATATATATATATATATATATATATATATATATATATATATAGAGAGAGAGAGAGAGAGAGAGCGTTAGAGAGGGAAAAGCTAGCATTATATAAAGGTTATGTGGCTCATGTGTATATGGGTGTATGTGGACATGTTCGTATGGTTAGATAGTAGGCATGTGTGTATGTAAAATATACATGAAAGTGTATATGAGGATTTCGGTTTCAAAACAATAGCTATCCAATTACACTACTCATGGCATATTGGTTAACAATCTACAATGCACAACCTATTTACTCATAGCATGCATATATATATATATATATATATATATATATATATATATATATATATATATATATATATATATATATATATATATATATATGTAGAAGCATGGAAAATAATAAAGAAAGATCCATGCGGCCAGGGAGCCCCATGCGGCTCAGAGAGTTCATGCGGCTCAAGGAATCCATGCGGCTCAAGCGTCTATGCGGCTCAAATAAGTTCCATGCGGCTCAGAGGGGAGCCACGTGGTCTGCAAACAGCTCTTCCGTTTGTCCTTTACCGCATTAAATGCCTTAACGGCTAACAAGCTCTGACACATGACAGCCCTGACACAAAAATACAATTATGACTCCGTCATAATGGCAGACTCCTAGGGAAATAAAGAAAATTTCTGACACAATCTCCCGAAATCCAGAAACCTTCATAAGGACTTGACACGTGGACAGTCGCATGCAGCTCAAGTAGAGACCACCCCATGCGGCTCAAACGGAGGCTGCCCCATGCGGCTCACGAAGACTATCCCCATGCGGCTCACGAAGACTATCCCCATGCGGCTCACGAGGACTATCTTCATGCGGTTCACGAAGAAGGCACCCATCATGCGGTCAGCTACACTCATGCGGCTCAGATCATTACCATGCGGTCCAAATATTCAGAGGGCTACTCTCAAGCAGCCTTGACACGTGGCCAGCCTTATGCAGCTTAATGAGGAGCAACCTTCCTGCGGTTCAGATTTCTGTAGTGGCTCATGGTTAAGACACGTGGCATGATAGCGGGACACGTGGCATCAAATTGATCAAAATCCCTTAGCAAATCCCAATAAAATATTGGGATCAAATCAGATCATTTGCAATCAAGCAAATTAATGACACGTGTCGAAAAAATCCGAGGTTGGCATGACAAATCAGGAGGATTTATGTCAATCGTCATTAATTACCCACAAAAGATTTGATGCAATCACATTTATTGCTCAAATCTCGTATATTCAAGATGAACGGCCCAGATCCAGTGATCCTTAGCCGCCGACTTTTAAGAATGGCAATCATTGCAAACCCTAATGATGCCCCCACTCTTATAAATAATAAGGTGTCATTCTCTTGCGAGAGGACACAGAGAGAGAGAGAGGGGACATTCTCAGACAAAAAAAAAGAGACAGAGAGCCAGAGAGAGAATATACAGAGCCTGAAAGGAGAGCATTTTGTAGCACCCAGTTTTCCAAATGAGGGCAATTTTGAAATTTCGTGTTTATAATTATTTTAATAATGATATTTAATTCATGATATAATTTTTGGTGATTTTAAATTATTTTAAAATTATTTAAATCAATGACTTGTGGTTTTGACGTTTTGCTAGTGAAACCCTAGAGACTATTTGACCTAGAGCCTAACCATGTGATTATGATATTTTAATATCATTTCTGGCCTAAGGATATTTTGCATTTAACCTCTTTTAATTATTTTGATATTATTTTATTATTTATGATATTGTTTTGGGATTATTTGAGTCGGGTTCGAATTTCATCTCAATCCGACTTGTAACGGGGACCCGGGGTAACTTAGACTCTAGTTGGACCCATGCATTAGTTAGCCATGGCCCACATTTTAATTAGTCATGTTATAAAGATTAGTCATAATCCTAATTATTAGGTTAACCATTTAGAGTTTTTATTTTGACCTTTTTTACCCCCAAACCCTAACCAAAATTGTTTTAAACACTTGTAACTAAGGGAGGGGCAAACTTGTAATATTCAATGAGGGGGGGATAACCATTGTGGCCGGCCCTAATAGGACTCCCATCTTATTTCCTTTCTTTAAAAAGTCTTCTTCCCCAAGTGCTCTCAAGCTCTCCCAAGGAAGAAGCCTTTCTCCTTGGATTTTCTCTCCTTTAGGTAATATTTCCTTCTCTTTTATTTCTCCATTTTGTATTTAGAAAAGTTTTAACCATAGGAATGACCCCCATTGTTGTGTCCCTATTTTGTGTCCTCTTGTGTCCATTATGTGTCCTTTAGGGATTTCTATTGTATTATTGTTGTGTCTTGTGTTCATGGAGAAAACTCCCAAACTTGGACACACTTTATATTTAAAATATTGATTAAATGAATTAATTCATATTAAATCTCAGATTTGAATATGTAGAGATGTGTTCTTGAGTACTTTACATTTCATTCATGTATCTCTTATAGATGTGTTCATGTTACATATATAGATTTGTGTATGTATATATATATATATATATATATATATATATATATATATATATATATATATATATATATATATATATATATATATATATATAAAATATATATATATATATATATATATATATATATATATATATATTGTAGTGAGAGTGTATCTATATTTATATATGTAATAAATGGTTCATGATGATTATATAATCAAGTTTATGAGTGTGGTTCCTCATATTATTATTGTCATTATTGTTGTGGATAATTAGGATATATATTATGTATTCTTTTGGCTCAAACTATCTAAATCCGTCATGATTTTTATCCACGTTTTTAATTTCAGCCCTAACTTAGAAATGTCATAACTTCTAGCTCAAAGCTCGATTTAATCTCCCATTTTTTTTAAAAGAAGCATATTGAAGTTAGCTTTCCAAAAACATGTATTAATAGGCCTATTTATTTCTGTAACTTTCTGAAGAATTATTTGAGTGTCAGCTGTACGAAAGATAAACGCGTTTTCGGTGTTTTTGCGATTCCGGGAGTTTCCGGAAACGAAAACGCGATCCGTTTGAAGTTTCGAAAAGCTAACACATAGATCTATAACAACTTTAATCCTAGATTTTAATTCATGCTGAGATGGTACAGTATTGATTATTAGTAGGAGTTACTATTCGGCATATGCATTTTGTGCACCCTTGTGTGTAATATAATGTTCTATTTGATCTTAACCCATGTTAATGTATATACATTATATAATTAAATAGAGAATGCAAGCATGAGTAAATATTTAAATAAATGATGTATGAGGTGTAAGTATCCTATCTAATGTATGCATGTATAAGTATGGCTTGTAATGAATATGTAGGTTCCATAGTATGTAATGTATGGTGCATATAGTAGTGCAAGAGAATAAATGAATGATGAATGAATGCAAGCATGAATGTAATGTAATAATAGATGTAATGTATGCAATATACAAGTTAATGAGATGTAATATTTTATGTTAACACAAATCCTATATTACCTCATGTACCCCTTACACTATGTTGGCACTATCACACTTGACACTTTGTTCACTTACACTTTGACACTCTTTGATATGTATACACTATGTATGCCCATTTAACCCTCACTTGCCCCTTTGCCATATTCACATACACACACATAGCCTCTTAAATAAGTATTTATGAATGTAGTTAACTTAGCTATGTATGTATATTATATATGTTAGCATATTGTGTTGTAATATATAAGTTTATATAACCATTTGAAATGCCATGATTATAGACCTAATGTTGAATACCAATATATGCATGTGTATATATGTGTAGACATATATATAGCTTAAAGTAATAGATTACCTAGTGTATATCCAATGTGAATTCTTGCATATTTGAGTATTGAATAATTGCATGTTATATAGAGTTGGGTGTATGTTGGCTTGTATAGTCTTGTATTGATGTGTGCTTGCTAGGATAGTCTTGGTTAGGCCTAGTAAGACTTGCTGGGTTAGGATATGACCTAGTTTGACTAGTGTAGTTGACCAGAGTTGACCAAGAGTTGACTTTGGCCTAGTTTGACCTAGATTCATGTAGAATGCATAGTAGAGCTTTATTTTATCATTTTAGACTTGTTGTGACTTGTGCTGTTCTAATAGGAGCCAGACACCACTCCTCGGACAGTACTTTTTAGTTTGACACTCAGATACCAGGCGAGTACATTCTCTGATCATTTCATATCATGTTTAGGATTATATTTCCTGCTTTAGACTATCTTACTTGATGCTGACACGTTGGTAATACGGATTGGTACTATATGGATCCCTTCATGAGATGTTATCCCTCTCGGGAGCATCAGATACTTTTGTCATATGTGTTTCACTTACATCACGTATCATATGCTTCTATCATCATGAATCTTCGGGAATCAGCTAGTGACTCATGTACCCTCATGATCACCGAGCCTTCACAAATCAATTCATGAATCACCCTTTATGGGCAACGTAGTGTAGTCATGAATCTTAACGTAACTTGAATGGATCCCTGTGTATTGATTGGGGTACGGAGGAGTATGAATGGTCATGTGAATAAATATCTAAAGTAGTGTAGTCATGAATCACTCTTAGTGTAGTCATGAATCAGTCCTAAGCCATTCACATGTTCATCTGTACTCTAAATTACTAGCACTGTCTCTCCTTATATATATCATAGATATTTACTTACAGTCTCTCTTTTACATTATGTTATTTCTTCAGATCCTGTATTTTATTCTCTAGCATGATTATATTTCCTTTCATGTTATGACTTGTTGAGATGTATTGTGCTCGCTCCAGTCCTGACTGGACCTGTTGATAAATTTTACAGATAGCCTGGAGGTTGCCTGCTAGTCTAGAGGAAACAGTAGAGGTTGTATAGATAGCTAGGGTTTTGCTTATAGTTTATTCTCAGTTGTCTTGAGATGTATTTATGGATTACTGTATTTGAGTTTTGAGATATATTCTGAGTTTATATATCTTAGACACTTAGACTTCTATCTGTTGTATCTCTTGGATTTCATGTTTTATCTATCTTCCATTATGCTCTATCTTAGATGTGATTGAATTTACATTCTGCTATGTCAAGCCCATTCGGGGAGTATAAACTATTTAGTCTTATACTGTTAGATGCATTGAGACCTAGGACAACGTTCTACCGCCGACACTGCGGCGTAGGCTGGGCGTTGTTACGTTCTCGTGCCCTAACTCTAGGGTACGGGTCGTGACACATTTTTAGTGGTGGCCCATGCAGGTCGAGATTCGCATTAGTGCGATTTTGTAGTAGCGCAACGACTTAGTTGTACTACTACGAACCTGCTATAGGATATATAAATTAAGATGTTAGGATGAGAGGATACTCAATCACTTTTAGGATTCCTTGAGAGATTCCTGGGACGACCCTTGAGAATCTCATTTTGAATTCCGATTTAAACTCCTTTTCCTTGTTTTGATTCACCTTTTTCCTTGATTTGAATTTGATTTTGGGGATTCATTGTAGAACTTTGAATCCTGGTATTAATTGATGATTTTGATAAAATTTTGTAGTTGTTGATTTAATTTTGTATTTAGATTAATATTTTCAAATCCAAGGCACTCAATCACACTTAGGATTCTTTGATAGATTTCTGGGACGACCCTTGAGAAACTCATTTTGAACTTCAATTGGAATTCCTTTTCCTCTTGTTTGGATTCACCCTCATTCCTTGCTATTGAATTTAAGCTTGATAGGTTCCTCTCGTTTGAACCGATGAGAAGAAACATATCTTCATTATTCTTTCTCGCCATTATTCCCTTGCATTCTTATTTACCTCTTATCTTAAACTCTGTCTCATTACATTAATTACCCATATCTTGTCATCCCTACCAGATGTACTTCGAAACCCTTGAATCTTCGTATCTTTGCATGGGGAAGGCTAAGGAAGTGACGTAAATTATGTAGCTCAGAGAAGACGTAACTGGTTATTTTATGATGATCTAAAGGAAATCAAATGTGGAGTGTTCCATATGGAAACTTGAGATAGAAATGTGGTAAAGGTCTCGAGTAGAATAAAGAGATGTATACTGCCAATCTGGAAACAATTACATTTAGAGAAATTTTGGGGTTATGAGATAGTTTATAGGTGTATTCAAAACTAATGAGGATATCAGAGGTCAACCTAGTTTTGAGAACTTAGAAAATCTTGGTTATTGATTCTGGGGAAAACTTTTACTCTGAGGCTATGTAGAAGGTTAGTAATGGAAAAGAGAAGTTAATTGTGTTTAATAAGGATATTAAACAAGATGTTACGAGGAAATGACTAGGGATAGAGAGAACACAAAGTTATGGAAGTTTAGAGATTGTTGTGAAATATTTTTAGGAGAATAATATTCAAGGGTATATGTCGAAGAAAATACGGAAGTTGATTTTATGATGGAAGATAAGTTTTGTAAGGCCTAGAGATTTAAATTAAATAATACGAGGAGAATAATTTAAACAAGTTCAAGGAATTCGTAAACGGGATTTAGAGGTTTTTGGTCAAATTTAAGACAAGGTGAAAGAACTTGGAAATTTAAATAAATGGTTAATGTTGATTCCTAAATGTGAGGGCCGTGCTTCAAGAGTGATGTTTGGAAATTGGGAATTGCCTACGATAGTCATGGTAAGGGTTTAAGTAAAGGTTAAATTTTCATATGGAGACTGGTGAGGTAAAGATATGATTGGCAAGTTATGACCAGATGAACTTAAGAGTATCAGAAGCAGATGACTAACTCGATCTTCATTATTTTTGTGCATTAATTACCACCTCTTGAACTCCCACTTTCTAATTGAGATCCTTGACGTTCCTTATCGTGACTTTGATATTCGGAATGTAGTAGTAGCTGTTACCCTCCAACAAATCTTATATGCAAGACCTAGACGAGCTCACCTTCGTGTAGGTATATCATGTCCCACTAAAACCCGTCTTCTTGTACTCTATTTTCTTGATATGATTTTCTGGTCAACTGGCTAAACTATAACCTCTACCATTATACTAAATTTCTTCTTATTTTAATTAGAAATCCAGCCTTGACTCAATTCTTTCGACCCGACATGTGATGGTGTTCTGCTTGTTTCCTTAGATGCTTAACCTTGTACCTTATCTGATTACTTGACCCGTTGGTTAAGAAACTTGGACTATGTAATTCCTTTCATCATTACCACCCTTATATCTTGTGCTGCTAAATTAGCCTTAGTTTTGCAAGCTTATCTATTTTCGAGCTTGGTCATGACATATTTTATTGGGTGGCCACCCACTAACATATTGTCTAATCAGAACCGGTACATGATGGTCTGATCAACCTATTGCACTTTGGTTCGCTTTTTTCATGTATCAATCTACGAGAATGGAGACATAGTTAAACTTGACCCTAGAGTCTCAATCGCGACAGCCTTGACAATTCTTCTTGAAATCTTTTCATCGCCTATGAACCTCGTATTCGTACTCAGTCGAATTAAATTTAATCATGACCTGAACCTCCATCATTGGATGCTCGTACTGATACTTTGATTTCATTGATTTTCCTTCTTGCCCAAATCTCATTTTATCCCGAAATTGATCAACTTAGATCGTGTCAAGAAAAAAAAATCTATTTGTGATTTGTTGTGCCTAAATTTTCAATTTTTGCCATTTTATAGAATAGTAACCTTTTAATAATTTCTTAGTCGCTTGTTAATGACCAATTTTTATATAGGATGGTAGACAGCCCTACAACCTTGATAATTGTTGTTCCCTTACCTTCCCAATTAGGACACCCTAGATTGTTTGTGTGTTGATACCATAGTACTGTTTTGACCTAGAATGATTAGTGTACCTAGGTGAGACTTCCAACTGCTACGGTATGCCCTGACCTTGTATACTATTCCTTCAAATTGCATGATTTAGATAAAAAAAATTTAGACCTTGATTGTTGGAAAATAGGGACGTCACCCCATTAGTATCAGTTGTAGATATATATAGGTTAGTCCTTGATGTGGGGATGTGTGTCTATAAACATGTAGCTTATGAGATTTATGAGAGATTATAGTATCAGCCTTGATAGGATGTACTAGTCTTTTGGTGAGTATAAATGTGTTATGAGAGATAGGGGCCTATATGTCTTAGTAATGCATCGTTCCTATGGTAATAGAATGTATTAATAGATGGTTAATAGGAAGATAATAGTTTGAGCATACCTATAGCCTATGATCAGTTCCTTTATATCCTTAGTTAAGACCACTTTAAAATAGGTCCAGTCCCTCGGATATAGTTCCAGTTCATATTTTATTGAAGTTCCATTACCGCCGTACAGCAGAGCAGTATTGGAGGTATTCCTAGATTGACACTATTTAGATGTCCGTTTATTATTCCAGTGTTAGGAAGTGTTACCTTAGATATTGGGTAGGTTAGAGGCTCTAGAAGGAGTACTATCGATCTTAAATTTCGAGGACGAAATTTTTCTAAGGTGGGTAGAATTATAGCACCCAGTTTTCCAAATGAGGGTAATTTTGAAATTTCGTGTTTATAATTATTTTAATAATGATATTTAATTCATGATATAATTTTTGGTGATTTTAAATTATTTTAAAATTATTTAAATCAATGACTTATGGTTTTGACGTTTTGCTAGTGAAACCCTGGAGACTGTTTGACCTAGAGCCTAACCATGTGATTATGATATTTTAATATCATTTCTGGCCTAAGGATATTTTGTATTTGACCTCTTTCAATTATTTTAATATTATTTTATTATTTATGATATTGTTTTGGGATTATTTGAGTCGGGTTCGAATTTCATCTCAATCCGACTTGTAACGGAGACCCGGGGTAACTTAGACTCTAGTTGGACCCATGCATTAGTTAGCCATGGCCCACATTTTAATTAGTCATGTTATAAAGATTAGTCATAATCCTAATTATTAGGTTAACCATTTAGAGTTTTTATTTTGACCCTTTTTATCCCCAAACCCTAACCAAAATTGTTTTAAACACTTGTAACTAAGGGAGGGGCAAACTTGTAATATTCAATGAGGAGGGGATAACCATTGTGGCCGGCCCTAATAGGACTCCCATCTCATTTCCTTTCTTTGAGAAGTCTTCTTCCCCAAGTGCTCTCAAGCTCTCCCAAGGAAGAAGCCTTTCTCCTTGGATTTTCTCTCCTTTAGGTAATATTTCCTTCTCTTTTATTTCTCCATTTTGCATTTAAAAAAGTTTTAACCATAGGAATGACCCCCATTATTGTGTCCCTATTTTGTGTCCTCTTGTGTCCATTATGTGTCCTTTAGGGATTTCTATTGTATTATTGTTGTGTCTTGTGTTCATGGAGAAAACCCCCAAACTTGGACACACTTTATATTTAAAATATTGATTAAATGAATTAATTCATATTAAATATCAGATTTGAATATGTAGAGATGTGTTCTTAAGTACTTTACATTTCATTCATGTATCTCTTATAGATGTGTTCATGTTACATATATAGATTTATGTATGTATTTATATATATATATATATATATATATTGTAATGAGAGTGTATCTATATTTATATATGTAATAAATGGTTCATGATGATTATATAATCAAGTTTGTGAGTGTGGTTCCTCATATTATTATTTTCATTATTGTTGTGGATAATTAGGATATATATTATGTATTCTTTTGGCTCAAACTATCTAAATCCGTCATGATTTTTATCCACGTTTTTTAATTTCAGCCCTAACTTAGAAATGTCATAACTTCTAGCTCAAAGCTCGGTTTAATCTCCCGTTTTTTTTAAAAGAAGCGTATTGAAGTTAGCTTTCCAAAAACATATATTAATAGGCCTATTTCTTTCTGTAACTTTCTGGAGAATTATTTGAGTGTCAGCTGTACGAAAGACAAACGCGTTCTCGGTGTTTTCGCGATTTCGGGAGTTTTCGGAAACGAAAACGCAATCTGTTTGAAGTTTCGGAAAGCTAACACATAGATCTATAACAAACTTTAATCCTAGATTTTAATTCATGCTGAGATGGTACAGTATTGATTATTAGTAGGAGTTAGTATTCGGCATATACATTTTGTGCACCCTTGTGTGTAATATAATATTCTATTTGATCTTAACCCATGTTAATGTATATACATTATATAATTAAATAGAGAATGCAAGCATGAGTAAATGTTTAAATAAATGATGTATGAGGTGTAAGTATCCTATCTAATGTAAGCATGTATAAGTATGGCTTGTAATGAATATGTAGGTTCCATAGTATGTAATGTATGGTGCATATAGTAGTGCAAGAGAATAAATGAATGATGAATGAATGCAAGCATGAATGTAATGTAATAATAGATGTAATGTATGCAATATACAAGTTAATGAGATGTAATGTTCTATGTTAACACAAATCCTATATTAACTCATGTACCCCTTACACTATGTTGACACTATCACACTTGACACTTTGTTCACTTACACTTTGACACTCTTTGATATGTATACACTATGTATGCCCATTTAACCCTCACTTGCCCCTTTGCCATGTTCACATACACACACATAGCCTCTTAAATAAGTATTTATGAATGTAGTTAACTTAGCTATGTATGTATATTATATATATGTTAGCATATTGTGTTGTAATATATAAGTTTATATAACCATTTGAAATGCCATGATTATAGACCTAATGTTGAATACCAATATATGCATGTGTATATATGTGTAGACATATATATAGCTTAAAGTAATAGATTACCTAGTGTATATCCAATGTGAATTCTTGCATATTTGAGTATTGAATAATTGCATGTTATATAGAGTTGGGTGTATGTTGGCTTGTATAGTCTTGTATTGATGTGTGCTTGCTAGGATAGTCTTGGTTAGGCCTAGTAAGACTTGTTGGGTTAGGACATGACCTAGTTTGACCTAGTTTGACTAGTGTAGTTGACCAGAGTTGACCAAGAGTTGACTTTGGCCTAGTTTGACCTAGATTCATGTAGAATGCATAGTAGAGCTTTATTTTATCATTTTAGACTTGTTGTGACTTGTGCTGTTCTAATAGGAGCCAGACACCACTCCTCGGACAGTACTTTTTAGTTTGACACTCAGATACCAGACGAGTACATTCTCTGATCATTTCATATCATGTTTAGGATTATATTTCCTGCTTTAGACTATCTTACTTGATGCTGACACGTTGGTAATACGGATTGGTACTATATGGATCCCTTCATGAGATGTTATCCCTCTCGGGAGCATCAGATACTTTTGTCATGTGTGTTTCACTTACATCACGTATCATATGCTTCTATCATCATGAATCTTCGGGAATCAGCTAGTGACTCATGTACCCTCATGATCACCGAGCCTTCACAAATCAATTCATAAATCACCCTTTATGGGCAACGTAGTGTAGTCATGAATCTTAACGTAACTTGAATGGATCCTTGTGTATTGATTGGGGTACGGGGGAGTATGAATGGTCATGTGAATAAATATCCAAAGTAGTGTAGTCATGAATCACTCTTAGTGTAGTCATGAATCAGTCCTAAGCCATTCACATGTTCATCTGTACTCTAAATCACTAGCACTGTCTCTCCTTATATATATCATAGATATTTACTTACAGTCTCTCTTTTACATTATGTTATTTCTTCAGATCCTGTATTTTATTCTCTAGCATGATTACATTTTCTTTCCTGTTATGACTTGTTAAGATGTATTGTTCTCGCTCCAGTCCTGACTGGACCTGTTGATAAATTTTACAGATAGCCTGGAGGTTGCCTGCTAGCCTGGAGGAGACAGTAGAGGTTGTATAGATAGCTAGGGTTTTGCTTATAGTTTATTCTCAGTTGTCTTGAGATGTATTTATGGATTACTGTATTTGAGTTTTGAGATATATTCTGAATTTATGTATCTTAGACACTTAGACTTCTATCTGCTGTATCTCTTGGATTTCATGTTTTATCTATCTTCCATTATGCTCTACCTTAGATGTGATTGAGTTTACATTCTGCTATGTCACCCCCATTCGGGGAGTATAAACTATTTAGTCTTATACTGTTAGATGCATTGAGACCTAGGACAGCGTTCTACCGCCGACACTGCGGCGTAGGCTGGGCGTTGTTACGTTCTCGTGCCCTAACTCTAGGGTACGGGTCGTGACACATTTCTTCAGCAACGCCAAGCAGTTCTTCTACAGAGCTAAGTCTGCACCCGATCGTCCAAGGAGTAAGGCAGTGCTGCCGTCGCTTTCCCGAGCCTCTACCGTCACCCCCTAGAATCTAAAATAAACAATTGTACTTAGATTGATGTACCTAGGTTTTCGTCCCTAGGCTTTCTTTGTACAAACGAGTTTATATTGTGAAGTAAAAGTCCAGTCCTCCGATAATTGTCCTGTTCTTTTATATTTCATGGCAAACACGATGGCGACTCTGTTGGGGACAAACTTCTCCATGGCTGAGGATTTGGTGACGCAATCGGATGCAGCCAAACTTGGCTCCATGCAACAGAAGATGGTCGTCCGTTTCGACCAGGCGTTTGAAGAAATGCTCTCTGAGGGAAGCGCTGGCCCAGTCCAGAAGCAGACCCGTACAAAGAAAGCTCGCAGCGAGTAGAGGCCAAAATCATTTGCTCCTTCCCACGCTTTGGACGGAGTACTCTCTGCTACCCAAGACGGCGAAGACGACTCTCATACGGCTCCACTTCAAGCCATAGAGGACTCTGATGTCCCCAAGTTCGGAAGAGGAAAGCACTACGATGCTGGACTTGCAGGGACAAAGAGTGATTCTATGCACCCCAAGAAGAAGTCGAACACTCATGTGGCCAAGTCTGCCAGCCGCATGCAGGATGCTCATGAGGTTGAATCTGCCAGCCGCATGCAGGATGTTCATGCGGTTGAATCTACCAGCCGCATGAATGAGGTCTATGCGGCCAGATCATCCAGCCGCATGAAGAAAACTCATGCGGCCGAGACTCCCAGCCGCATGAAGAAAGCCTATACGGCCACAACTGCCAGCCGCATGAAGATTATTGATTCCAGCCGCATGACGCCTATTCCACGCGGCTCTGTCTTCGACGCCTCTCCTATAGTCCTGATCTCTTGTGCTCCCAAGAAGATATGCCTGACTCTCTCCAGCACCACTTAGACTCTTCCTACTGTGTGCCCTCATGCACTAGAGTGAAGAAGTCTAAGGCAGCACGAGCTTGACAAGTTCGGTCCACTGATCCGATCTCTGACCATCCGAGCGTCCCACATACTGTTATGCAGGACTAAGATAGGAAGTTGTACAGAACCACTCGAGTCCAGCCCCCGACGAAAAACGGACAGAGCGGTTCCCAAAAGTCTTCCGAAATCCAGGGAGCGAACATGGTCGATCCAGACCCTTCTGACCTGCGTGAGGCCATCCTCCACCAACGCAAGGGAAGAGAAGGTGCATCGGGGTGCAAAGAGTCCTCCCACGGACGTCACTGCACCCAAGTCATCGTCAACTGCTGTTGCAATAATGCGACGATACGAGAAGACCGGCAGTCCGTCTTCCAAAGACTGCAGCAACCATGTTCAGAGGATGAGGCACTTCCCGTCGTCTCCTGCAATTTTGCTCAGAAAATCCCCGCCGATGGGAGAGGAAAGAAGACAAATGTTCCCAGCCCGAAGATTTCAACCACTATGACTAAGAGACTGTCGTCTAAGCGGGTGCCCACCACCGGAGTTTTCCAAGGTACCAGTTCTAAGACAAAATCTGCTACAGTGGGAGATTCGTCGTCCACACCACTTGGGGTTGCTGGGACTGGGGGTAGCACTCCTTCGAACATCCACGATAATTCGATGTTCCAAAAAGATAAGCCGGGGGAAACAACTCTTACATCAGATGCAGCAAACCCCGAAGTCCCCGAGGACGTCCACAACTTCCAAGACGAGGCAAACTCGGAAACTGGAGGTACTGTTCGTTCTGAGTCCGAACCAGAGGAGAACATTCCCACATACCCCGATGACATCTCGCTACAGGGGTATGATTCGGAGGGCACTTCCCCCACCGTTCCGTCCATCTCTTCTCATGTAAAGACGGTGTTCATGACGGACAGCAGCCAAGGTGGTTCCAGTGATCGCCAACGCATCAACACTCTGGAGGCCATACTGCATGCCTTGGTCAAGTCTGTGGACTAGATCAAAACGGCCCTTCCAACTCTACAAGGAGGGATGTCTGGCCAAACAAACGCGGGTCCCGCAATCAATGCGGACTGGAATTCAGCGGCACCGAATCCGGGCAACAATCCTCCTGAAGTAACGGCCCCCACCGCTGTGGATGAGGCCCGAGAAGCGAGAAGAGAGGTCCAGGAGCTCCGAGCTATGTTTCACGCTCGAGAAAACTCTCAAGACCTCAGAATACGGCAACCGTACCCTGCTGCATGGAGGGATGTCCCATTCCCGCCAAGATATAAGCCGTTCAACATCAACCCGTATGATGGCAAGACCTTTGCAAGTCGGTACATCACTTACTTCGAGGTCACCATCGACCATCTGTCCCATGACGATGCCATCCTCACACGATTATTCATTGGGGCATTTGAAGGAGTCACCTTCGACTGGTATCGCAACCTGCCAGACAACTGCATCCACTCCTTCGCCGGCTTCAAGCGTATGTTCTTGGAGAGATTCTACGAAGTAGGGCAGGACATCACAATGTCCACCCTCATGGACGTCGTCCAAGGGGAGAAAGAGTTGACAAGAAACTATATCGAGCGGTTTTGCCAAACCGCAATGAAGTTGCCGTCTGGAAATTCGGATTCCTCCTTGATTGAAATTTGCCGAAAGAGATTGCTCCCAACAATCAGTCTCTGGATGGGCGAAAGTCAATTTAAAGACTGGAAGACATTCATCATCAGTGCCACTAGTGCCGAAGAACGGTTGAAGAAGGCTCGCCAATTGGGATTGCACATCTCGGACGTGGAGAACAAGGGCAAGCGTTCTAATACCAACAACGACAATGGGGGTAGCCCCTCCAACAATCGAGACAGCAGGGGTAAGCAGGCTATGGTGGCCGACACAGCCCAGAAACGTGAGTCAAAACCGGCAGACAAATAATGGTCGCAAATCACTTACTCCTTCGAAGACGGCCACGTCAAGCCCATCTTGGACATGCTCATACAAGGAGACAGAATTCAGCTTCCTCTACTAAGACGGGAACCTCGGCCGGCAGAAATGGAGAACCCAAAGTACTGCCATTACCACCGCTACGTCCACCATGCTACACACGACTGCTACCAACTAAAACGATACATCCAAAATCTCATCGATTTGAACGCCCTGGCCATCGATTTCGAGGAGCTAACTGTGGTAGCCAATATGGTTTCAGTACAATTTGGCAGCTTTCCTCCAACAGAAACTCAAGACGGTGTGGTCCCCATTCCTCTGGCGACAATGGAGATTGCTAATCTTCCACCGCCTCGGGATCAGGCTGCTGGTCTAGTGCCCCTCACCACATCGCGAGGGGAGGTCATGTGGGTCCATCCAGACTTGGTATCAGAAGTGACTCAGCCCACACCATCTTTTATTTACAAGAAGAATAGTAGAAAAGTCAGGTCCTGCCGCACAATCTCGACAGATATCGAAGAAGCTACAGCCGTCGTCACTCGATCTGGGGCACAATCCCAATCCGTGGCTGATAACTCGGCTGAAGATCATCAGCCTGCTACAACTGACGCTCCGGGACCTTCTCAGCCTCCAACGACCGACAAGCCTAGGCCGAAGGAGACTCGTATTGACAAATCCCTCCGAAAAGAGGCACCGCAGGGGCTAGAGAAGCCCTATAACTTCGACATCTTGGCGCAATTGGCCAACACAACGGCCAAGTTATCATTATACGAGCTTCTGAGACTCTCAAAGGATGTTCGTGCGGCGTTAAGCGATGCACTCCAAAATGCCGACGCGTACCTGGCTCAGGTCAACCTCACGGAAGAGAACCCGCCTGCAGATCTCCAAGACAACGCTTGTACGGGAGCGATGCCCCACATTGTCTTCACCCCGCAGGACATGCTCATCAAAACCAACCTGCACGATCGCCCGTTATACTACACTGGATACATCGGCGACGTAAAGGTGGATCGGATGCACATTGATCCTGTCTCTTCCATAAGCATTATCCCGAAGGGTTTGTTACATCATCTTCGCATCCCTATGCATCGTCTGACGCCTACAAGTACCGCCATCAGTGGTTTCAATTCGGGCAGGAGCTACCCAATTGGGAAGATTCGTCTGAAGTGTCAAATTGGCAATCTCCAGTCGGAAGTCACCTGTTACGTCATAGATGCAGACACTTCTTACAACATCCTCCTGGGGTACCCTTGGATACACGATTATATGATCATGTCTTCCACGCTGCACCAATGCTTCAAGTATGTCGACAAACACGGCTTCGTAAGGACAGAATTTGCCGACATCGATCCCTTCAAAGGGGTCGAATCCTACTACTCAGACTCCTGCCTATACAAAAAATTGAAGAGGCACCTTGGGGAAGGAGATGTGCAAGCTCGTACCGAGACAGCTACAGGATCAGAAGAACCTCTAACGATCCACCTCCAAGCTCGCAAACCTGGCAAGTCCGCACCCCTTACCGCCACTCTGCGTAAGAAAGCAATCAGTCTCTCGGCATAAGAAGAGCAAATAATAATCCGGCTGCCAAGGTCTGGCCAAGTGCCAAGACCCACAACGGAGCCACTGACAATCAGGCTGCCGAGAGTCGGCCAGCCGTAAACGGAGAAGCTCAATCCCTCCGACAAGCCAATAACGATACGCCTTCCCAAGAAGAGTCGTCACCCCGATGCAAGGTCTGGGACTTCTAGCGAACCAACCACTCTCCGCCCAGCATCGAGTACCAAACTGGGGGTCGCTAGTCTGCCAACAACTCCATGCTCTGCTCCACCAGCCGAACCCCTGACGATCAAGCTGCCCAGGTCGTCCTCTCAGTCTTCGTTTATACAGGGGGTAGCCGAAGAGGAGCCGGAGCTAGCCAAGTATGTGGCTGCCCACACTGATGTTCCCTCCGCAGATGATGTAATCCCGCTAGAAAAGATACCTTACTTCATCAATAAAGGGCTATCTTTGAACTACCTCGAGCTTAATAAGCTTTGTACAATGTATGCTATGGAACACGGTATAGGCACTCACCTACACACACAGGTGACGAATGTTTACACCGTAAACCAGCTTACCCCTATGGAAGACGCTTACCGCATAATCGAGGAAGGGGACCATCCAATCATCTTCGACCGGAAGGACGATCCGCAGTCCTTCACCATAGAAGAAGCCGATCTTGAATCAGATGCCAGGTGACTGCCTCTGTATCTTTATAGCACCCAATCCAAATATCTCATGCAAAAAACAGGGGTATGATCTGGAGACTACGCCAGGCTTGAACTACGGCACTGGACGACGATTACCTTTGAAGCCACCGGTCCCGGCTGGTAAACCACGGGACTACTATAGCAAGACTCGATGTGGATTAGGGTATGTTACACCCACAACGACCCTTGAAAGTTCAGATGAAGAATGTGACTGACATTCACATTCAACCGGGTCACCAACTTCTGACTCGGATACCAGCATCGGAGACGTATTCAGACAAGTTCTGTCAGTCAACATGGCATTCGCCGACGCTTATGAAGAAGATGAAAACATTCCTGAAATCCTTAAGCTAGAGCCGTAGGCCCAACAGCTGGATGCACAATGGAAAAAGCGGTTCGAACAGAGAGAACCCCCTACTGAAGATGAAGTTATACAAGTGGATCTAGGTAGCGAATCTTCTCCAAAACCAATCTTCGTCAGTAAAAGCCTAACAGACGAAGAGCGAGCATCGTTGCTGGAATTTGTCAAAGAATATATCGATGTGTTCGCCTGGAGCTATGAAGACATGCCAGGACTAAACCCCGAGGTTGCCCTTCACAAACTCAATATTCGGCCAGATGCAAAGCCAGTCAAGCAACAACAACGACGCTTTCGCCCGGGCATCATGGATGCGATCGAAGCCGAAGTCAACAAACTGATAGCCAGCGGCTTCATACGTAAAGAGCAACATCCAGAATGGGTCGCCAATATTGTACCAGTCCTCAAGAAGAATGGAAAGATTCGAATCTGTATCGACTTTCGCAATCTGAACGAGGCATATCCCAAAGATGAATTCTCCCTCCCTATCACAGACATCATGATTGACAACACCTGCAGCTTCGAACGTATGTCATTCATGGATGGCTTTTTGGGGTACAACCAAATCAAGATGTCTCCTGACGACAAAAAGCATACATCATTCCGAACATCGATTGGCACATACTGCTACACCGTCATGCCTTTCGGTTTGAAGAATGCTGGCGCCACATATCAAAGAGCCATGAGTATCATCTTCAGAGACCACTTACGCAAGACGGTGGAGTACTATGTAAGGGAGACCATCTGCAGGATCTGAGGACGATATTCGACCTGATACGAGCGCACAATTTGAAAATGAACCCTACGAAGTCCTTCCTGGGCGTATCCAGCGGAAAGTTCTTCGGTTTCATCATCACCGCCCAGGGTATCCATGTAGACCCTGAGAAGACGAAGGCAATTATGGAGATGGGTCCCCGTGAAATCTCCGCGAGCTCAGAGGCCTTCAAGGGAGGCTAGTTTACATCAGGAGGTTCATTTCTAACCTCTCCGGACGATGTCGACCATTCACCCATCTCATGAAGAAAGGCGTCTCGTTCTTATGGGATGAATAATGCCAACGTGCCTTCGACAGCATCAAAGAATATTTGTCGAACCCTCTAGTCCCGGTGGCCCCGGTTGCTGGAAAACCATTCCTGCTTTACGTACGAGTAATGGAACATTCCTTCGGTGCCCTGCTGGCACAAAACAACGATGCAGGCCATGAACAAGCCATATATTACCTCAGTCGAATGATGATTGGGCCAGAGCACCGATACACCGCCGTAGAAAAGGAATGCCTCGCCCTGGTGTTCGCCATTCAGAAGACACGGCACTATGTCATGGGACAAACCATACATGTGATCTCACGAGTCAACCCTTTCAGGGTCCTCATGTCTAACCCAGGGGCACTCAGCTCTTGCCTCGCTACATGGGCAATATTGCTGTCCCCCTTTCATATGATCTTCGTCCCACAAAAGGTTGTTAAAGGTCAAGTCCTGGCAGACTTTTTGGCAGCCTACCCGGGCTCGAAATCGTCCAGAATATATAGAAAAATCCCAAATGAGGTCGTCGACTCGCATACAACCTCCCACGATGATATATGGCGAATGTTCTTCGACGGTGCTTCGAGAACTGGACCCAAGGGCAACATCGTCATCGGAGTCGGGGTGGTGCTGGTTTCTCTTTCCGGATTGGTGATCAATCGCGCTTACTCTCTCACAGAACCCTGCTCTAACAATGTGGCCGAGTACAACGCTTTGGTCATTGGCCTCCAACTTGCAAGAGAGCTGGGGGTAGAATACCTTGAAGCATACGACGATTCTCAGTTAATCGTCAATCAGATCTGGGGCTCATACGAAGTCCGCCACGAAGATATGATCCCCTATCACCAAATAGCGATCGACATCATCTCGTCATTTGAGGGATTCTTCATCGAACATGTTCCCAGACTCCGAAATATCGAAGCCGATGCCTTAGCAGGCCTAGCCGATTCCCTAGCAGTGCCAAATCATACTCATCAATCGGTATATGTGATAGGTCACGAACTGGTCTGCCCCAAGAACAACGTTCAATTCGTGGCGAGTTATTCTGCTCAGATGATCGACGAAGTCCCAGACTGGAGACAACCATTCATTGACTTCGTAGTCTATGACATCCTGCCCGAGAACCCAAAAGAGGCCACTTCTATCAGAAGACGTTCTCTCAGATTCTTCTACGATACAGAGACGAAAATGCTGTATCGGCGATCCTACGATGGGTTATTGCTTCGGTGTCTGTCAAACGCGGAAGCCAAAGAAGCCGTACGAGAAGATCATGATGGCGTCTGCGGGGCCCATCAGCCTGGCCCTAAATTGCAAGACCGTCTTCGTCGAATGGGATATTATTGGCCCACGATGGTAGCAGATGCGATAGACTATGCTAGAAAGTGCAAAGCTTTCCAAGTCCATGCGGACTTCATCCACCAACCATCCGAATTTCTACATCCGACAGTGGCGTCCTGGTCGTTCAAAGCATGGGGAATGGATATCATCGGTCCGATTACTCCACCTTCCTCCCGAGGACATCGCTTCATACTCGCAATCACAGATTACTTCTCTAAATCGGCGGAAGCTGTCCCGCTCACAGAAGTAAAGACTTCAAACGTGATCAGCTTCCTCAAGCATCATGTCATCTATCGCTTTGGACTGCCCCGAAGGATCATCCACGATAATGGTCCGCAGTTTGCAAGCCACGCCTTCTATCGGTTCTGCGACAAGCACCGCATCCAGAATATTGCTTCAACGCCATACAATCCAGCAGCGAATGGGTTGGCAGAAGCATTTAACAAAACAATCATCAAACTTCTCAAAAAGTTCGTATCGTCCAACAAACGCGACTAGAACGAGAAGCTTGGTGAATGCCTATGGGCGTACCGTACTACAGTCCGAACGGCCACTGGGAATACGCTATTTTCCCTGGTATACGGGAGTGAGGCAGTTCTCCCATTGGAGACCCAAATACCCTCGCTCCGCGTCGCCCTCACTTATCAATTGACGATGGACGATAACTACCGTCGTCGGCTACAAGAGTTGGAGGCCTTAGCTGAAAAGCGCCTCCTGGCTCAGCAACGGATCGAGCTATACCAAGCATGCATCACCGGAGCCTTCAACAAGAAGGTTAAAATCAGAACATTCCAAGTGGACGATCTCGTTCTGACAGTCCGAAGGTCGATGGTCATGACTCATAAGACCGTCGGTAAGTTCCAGCCAAAATGGGAAGGTCCATTTATCATCGAGGCTGTATTCTCCAACGGTGCTTACCGTCTCACAAAACAAAATGGAGACTTGCTTACGTTGCCCGCCAACGGCAAGTTCCTAAAGAAATATTATGTCTAAACGACATTTTCTAGATTATCGAGTTATGTACCCGCTGGTACCGTTGAACCCACATCCACAACATTCCAGATCATTGAGTTATGTACCCGCTGGTGTCGCTGAACTCACATCCACAACATTCCAGATTATCGAGTCATGTACCCGCAGGTGCCTCTAAACTCACATTCCGGTCACTCTTTCAGATAGTAAGTCATGTATGACCATAGCTCTGAACTTTCTTCCTGGGAGAGATCCTCTCTCATGATCCACTGCCCGCACTCCCAGTGCACAAAAAGGGTAACAGATCCACAAGTTTCCAAAACGGCCATGTCCTCATTACCTCTGAGTCGTTTCACTTCCACCAAAAATAAATCACCCTTTTACATAGAACTTCCATGTCCTCATTATCTCTGAGTCATTCTATGTACCCTCCTTCATTGAGCCCACTCCTGCCATGTCCTCATTACCTCTGAGTGGGAAGGCTCCGTCGAAGAAACCTTCATGCTTGCCATGTCCTCATTACCTCTGAGTAAGTATGATGATTCCCTTTTGACTTATTATCCGTACCCACAACCGGAGTACGCCAAGGATAATAGGTCCACAAATATTCTCCGCTGAGTCCACTTCTGCCATGTTCTTATTACCTCTGAGTAGGAAGACTCTACGGTAAAACCTTCGTACTTGCTATGTCCTCATTATCTCTGAGTAAGTATGTTGGTTCTCTCTCGTCTTATTATCCGTACCCTGAACCAGGGTACGCTAAGGGTAATAGGCCCACAAATGTCCTCTGTTGACCACAAATATCCTTCGCTGAGTCCACTCCTGCCATGTCCTCATTACCTCTGAGTAGGAAGACTCCACGGTAAAACCTTCGTACTTGCCATGTCCTCATTACCTCTGAGTAAGTATGTTGGTTCTCTCTCGTCTTATTATCCGTACCCTGAACCAGGGTACGCCAAGGGTAATAGGCCCACAAATGTCCTCTGTTGACCACAAATATCCTCCGTTGAGTCCACTCCTGCCATGTCCTCATTACCTCTGAGTAGGAAGACTCCACGATAAAACCCTTATACTTGCCATGTCCTCATGACCTATGAGTAAGTATGTTGGTTCTCCTTCATCCTATTATCCGTATCCTAAGTCGGGGTATGCCAAGGATAAGAGGCCCACAAATGTCCTTTGCTAAGTCTCTTGGTACAAGCCCGTCATTCCTCATTATGCCCCGGGAGTCCAGCTGCTCCATGGCATTCCTTCTCCCGATACTCGGAACGTCCACGATAACATGACCATGGAACCGTTCTAGGTATCCCCAATCAAACTTGTTATCCGTACCTAAAACCAAGGTATGCCAGGGGTAACAGGTCCACAAACAAGTCCCCCATGCAGGGCACACATCACCACAATACCACAGGCACAACAAGCAATACAAATGAAGGGTAGAATGGAAAGTACTCTTTGTTTGAAAGATGAAAAAGCATTACATATGGTGGGGACCATGTCCCTCTCAAAAAGAAAAGAAAAGGAAAATAGGAACAAAACGAGAAAAAGGCCGACTATAGTTCGACATTACACAACTCCAAGAGGCGGTTTCTCGCTAAGGCAGTACCCCGCTCAAGCCTATGTCTAGCTCGGCGCTCAGCCTCCTGGGACAACCGCTCCCCATTATCCAGGTCCATGAGTGCCCGCCAGTCGTCGTCCAACCTCTTCAGAGCCACTTCCAAGTCAGCCAAAGCTTTATTGACTTTGTCAGCCTCCTGGATAATTAGCCCCCTGTCGATTCGGGTAGTCTCATGCTCAGACTCAAAGAAAGTTAACTTCCTCTGAAGCTCAAGGATCTGCTCCCGCGTGTCAGTAATCCCGCGGGAGGCAATCGCTTCCCGAGCCGTAACATCTTCACTCTCATGGCTCAATTGATCATATCGATCAGACAGAATACGGAAATCCTTCAGTATGGCCGGCCTGGTTTTATCCTGAGCAGCCCTCGCCTTCTCTATAGCAGTTGTGAGGGAGCCACGCTCTTGATCTATAGCAGCAGACAGATCAACCTGTCGCAGTACCTGAAGCTAGGCCACCAGCTGATCAGTCTCCAGCAATTTTGCCTCCAGAAGTGCAGCCACCCCTGCCTCACCAGGAAGAGCCTTAAGGATATCAATTTGACCCTGGGCGTATTGCCAGGCCAAGATGAAAGAGGTCCCTCTCTCCACAGCAGCTTCTATCCCCCTTTTCAAGTGACGATAAAAGCTGAAGACCAGGTCCTATAACGCTTCGTCCAGGACCTCTGTAGAGGACGGCGTCAGAGGAAGCGTGGCCGGCAGCATCGAAGGAGTGGTACTAGAACTTGCCACCAGGGGGGCAACTTCCGAACAGAACGATGCACGGATAGCAGCTAACTCTTCCTTTGCCACCCGAAGAGCCTGGACACTTGGCAGGGCGGAGAGGTCAACTCTCGGGGCCGCCCGAGCAGAGGAAGACACAAGAACCATCGTCCCCTACCCCGGTTGTCCTATCACCGGACTTGTCGAACTCGAGCCCGCAGGAGGCCCATCAAGACGAGCCGGAAGGGGAGGAGGTACGTTCCTCTCCACCAGTGCCCCTTCGGCAGAGTCTGTCTCAACAATGTCCATCCTCGGCACTGGAGAGGCAGGACCTGCATGTCCATGACAATGATCAATCGACGTGGCCCGAAGGATGTGATGATAGAGCAGATAGGCCTCCTCGCAAGCTAAGATTCGGCTTATCTTACCAGGAGAGGAGCATGGAGGCTGTAGCTCGTTCGCAGCTGGCAGGGTCTCCTCACCCGCGATCTCCAAATTAAATTTGGCCGGCTCCTCTGACCCAGCCACCTCGGAGAGAGAGGCAACTCGATCAGCATCATCTTGACGAAATTCAGCAATTTCAGGGGCAGGCTCACTGGAGCCCCCGTCATCCCGAGTCACGACCTCGGCAACTCGAGAGTCCTCTTCTTCTGACGTCTACAAGAGGGAAGGAAGATGATTAAAATCAAAGCTAGAAGAAAGAAAGGACCGGTAGTAACTTATTTACCTCTGATGCGGGGTCGACTTCTTTGCCTCTTTCCTTTATAGTTAGCCCGCGGTATCTGGTTACGGCCAGTTTCTGAGAACGAAGAATGTCGCCGATAGGACCGAAAGTTGCCTGTTACGCTTTCGTATAGGGCCGGGTACAACGGATGGCTGATCTACCATCATCTCATCTGGCAAAACAGGCGGCTGATCCGCCCCTACATCTGCCACCAGAAGGGAAGAGTTATCTACATCATGCTCGTCGCCTTCGTCATCTGCAGCAGCGGAGTCCGAATCCGGCACTTCGACTCTGTTATTCCTCTTCCTTGTCTTGGCCCCCTGGGAACCCTCATTCAGGCCGGTACCAACGATAAAACTGATACCCAGGTTAAAATCGACTGGGGGCTTGTTCTCCATGACGTGGTACAGAGCCGCCTTATACAAGATCTCTACCGACGCCTTGATAGCAGGAACTGAGAAAACAGTACGGGTATGGAATGTGTCATAGTAATGCCTGGCTCTGATGCCGTCAAGAAGGCTACCTTCAAAACCCAGACAAGAGCTGGGGCTGTCTAGAAAAAGCTGACTATATCCAAATTGCCGGGCGAACCTGTTAGGCAGATAAGGCTCCAGAAAGACAGTGTTACAGTTGCGATACACCAGATGAGCAGGGCGGATGTTACGCAGCCACAGAAGCATATGGCCGTCCAAAAGTTGAGGGGGCCCAATACCGTCGAGATGGACAGCCGCTATCTCCTCATCAGTAAAACGAGGGACGGATACGAAAATGTTGTACATGTCCGTCCTCGCCAGTGCCATCCGGCAAGCACGCATGGTCTCAAATTCCTAAGACTCATAACGATAGCGAAAGATAAAAGCGTCGCCATCAGTTACGCCGTCTTCAGAGCCCGGTCTCATCAAGGACGGATAATGCATCAACAGCCACCCCCATCAGATAATGATAGGGCAGCTCAGTCCGTTCAAAATCTTTCGTCACATCGCGGGCAATAACCTTAGAGGTGAAAG
The DNA here is from genome assembly GCA_029216955.1 of Iris pallida. NCBI lineage: Eukaryota > Viridiplantae > Streptophyta > Magnoliopsida > Asparagales > Iridaceae > Iris > Iris pallida. The sequence continues at coordinate 28,736,866 of JANAVB010021600.1, forward strand.
TACGAAGGCCACGGTGTATGCTGCACACCATGGCCGGGAGGAGAGCTAGCCTGACTCACAAAACTAACTTCACATCTGGAAGGATAAAATTACGACTGATCCTCTCGATAGAACCTGCTCCTCCCGAGACTACAAAATTTCACAGCAATATCATCAAGAATCCCGCCAGGAGCGCCTGCTCTGACAACTCTTGGGTGTCCTGATAAAAATAACCGAAAGAGTCGGTATGACTCTCGAATCTGTCGCTAGTGGTGGCCACCCTCTTAGCTGACGACACTAAGGCTTTAACCGCCTCCCGGGATTGAGGACGTCGAGGAGTAACCTGACCTGAGGCATCCGTCGTAAAGAGATAGCGCACCCAGTCCTTGGTATGAGAGGCATTCCCTTCCGAGCTGCTATCCTTTTTGGCTATTTGATGACATGTGCTATAATGGCACAATATCTCTTGATAAAGAGCTACGAAGCCTGGATACCGTCTTTCTAACTCTTCGAACTCCTTATTCGTGGGAGTATACGCCTCAAAAGCTTTGTCCCCCCAAGGAAGCTTGAAGATCGCATGCATTTTATGGAGCGCAAGCCCCATTTCCCCTACGGGTGTATAGAAGGTTCCCGTACGGCGGTTATACATCTCCAGCAGAGATATAAATAATCTCTTGTTTATAGGCAAGCCATGGCTGGTGCCCCGAATAGCATGGTAAAGACCAATCTCACACAGAAAGGCCTCATGCTTTCGCAAAATCCACACAGACAGATTGGTCCACGAAGGAATGGGATGTACCCAGCTAGGGAGCATCAACCGACCAATGGGATAGGAGCCCTTCCGAGCAAGTTGGATCATAAAAGTGTCGACCGTAGAAAATGTGAAATTGGGACCCGGCACATTCAAGAAAGTACCCGGGGCCAATCCCATTACAGAACGGCTGGTGTGCACCTTGCTCGCACACACTGACTTCAGGCTGTTGTTATAATGGATGTCTCCCACAAACATCCTACTTCGGGTAGGAGTTAAAGACTCTTCCATCTTCTGGTCCAGCGGGAGTATATTGAACCAAGATAAAGGGAAGTGACGCTCCATCTGGGGGATACGGATCGCCATCCTGTTAGAAACAAAACTCCAGTTCTCTGACACCTCCAGAATCTGACTGTCCTTCACAGTCAAGGCGTCTCCAAAGAAGAACGCGGGCTTCAAGTATTCCCCTTCTAATTTCCCCGAGTTTATCATAGCGTTAAGAAAATAGAAAGGCTGGTTCTTGAGGGCATTCAATCTCGCCGGAGGCTCGTCACTCGGAAACTGGTCCGCTATATGCTGAACTATATGGTCGTACCTATAGCCCAGAGCAGCTTGGGCACTGCCTACCAGGAGTTCTCCAGCAGCATTAACCGGCAAATTTACTGAAAAAAAGACAGAAAAAGATAAATTAAAAAGATGGACAAAAAGGAACTAATGGGTGCTTTCGAGCTTATGCGTCTCCAACTTAACGAAGCCTCATGCGGCTCAGGAGAACACTTATGCGGCTCCAACTTACTGAAGCCTCATACGGCTCAAGATCAGAAGAACATTCATGCGGCTCCATTTAGTGAAGGGTCATGCGACAGTTCTTTCATAGGGCCCGCAGGGATCGAATAAGTTCGTGTGGATCACGTGACAGACAAATGTGTGCGAATCTATGCGGCTTAGTGTAGCTTATGCGGCTTCGTTGGCGAAGCGCGTATGCGGCCACAGTGGCTATCCTTATGCGGCTCGCGGCTCGGCCATAGGAGGAACATGCGGCTCACATAAAAATAAAGGCTCGTGCATAAAGCATACTACGTAACCATAGCAGTTAGGGTTCCTTAAACCCACATAAAGTCCTTACCAGCAATAGGGGATGGACGTCAGGGTGAGCTGCGGGCACGTCGGCCGGCGGAGTAGTGGCCATAGTCGAAGTAGAGGCAGTCTTCTTGACCTTCGTCGTCGCAGACGACGAAGACGCCGCCTTCTTGCCCTTCGCCGCAACGGTCTTCTTGGGAGCCATTGGTGATTGAAGAAGAGGATGACAATGGGTAGGGAAAGTTCGAAGTAAAGGAGAAAGTAAAGAAGTTTTCTCTCTTAAACTCCTCTTATTTATAGGAGGACAAGAGAGGGGGGAACACGTAGACTAATAACCGCCTCGAAAAAGATGAAACCGACTCCTCGGATTTCGTCCCCTCTCTCATAAAGGAGATTCACTCAGGGCATAAAATCCAAAGATTTAATGAGCCGACCCTTGGGATTTCCCCTAAAGGCGGCACTAAAACGAATTTGAGGCAATTAAAGACACGCACACGTGGCAAGGAGCTATACGACCCGAAAGTCCCTGCGGCTGATTGACTCAATACGGCTGAGACATCCATGCGGCCGAGACATCCATGCGGCTGAGACATCCATGCAGCCAGGACATCATATAAGGTCAGAAGAATTTATACATGGCCATGCTTCTTATTCAAAGTATTTTAATTTTGTAAATTAAAAACTTTGAAGGGGGTCTTGTAGAAGCATGGAAAAGAATAAAGAAAGATCCATGCGGCCAGGGAGCCCCATGCGGCTAAGAGAGTACATGCGGCTCAAGGAATCCATGTGGCTCAAGTGTCTATGCAGCTCAAATAAGTTCCATGCGGCTCAGAGGGGAGCCACGTGGCCTGCAAACAGCTCTTCCGTTTGTCCTTTACCGCATTAAATGCCTTGACGGCTGACAAGCTCTGACACATGACAGCCCTGACACAAAATACAATTATGACTCCGTCATAATGGCAGACTCCTAGGGAAATGAAGGAAATCTCTGACACAATCTTCCGAAATCTAGAAACCTTCATAAGGACTTGACATGTGGACAGTCGCATGCGGCTCAAGTAGCGACCACCCCATGCAGCTCAAACGGAGGCTGCCCCATGCGGCTCTCGAAGACTATCCCCATGCGGCTCACGAAGACTATTCCCATGCGGCTCACGAGGACTATCTTCATGCGGTTCACGAAGAAGGCACCCATCATGCGGTCACCTACACTCATGCGGCTCAGATCATTACCATGCGGTCCAAATGTTCAGGGGGGCACTCTCAAGCAGCCTTGACACGTGGCCAGCCTTATGCGGCTCAATGAGGAGCAACCTTTTTGCGGCTCAGATTTCTGCAGTGGCTCGTGGTTGAGACACGTGGCATGATAGCGGGACACGTGGCATCAAATTGATCGAAATCCCTTAGCAAATCCCAATAAAATATTGGGATCAAATCAGAATATTTACAATCAAGCAAATTAATGACACGTGTCGAGAAATTCGAGGTTGACATGACAAATCAGGAGGATTTATGTCAATTATCATTAATTATCCACAAAAGATTTGATGCAATCACATTTATTGCTCAAATCTCGTATATTCAAGATGAACGGCCCAGATCCAGTGATCCTTAGCCGCCAACTTTTAAAAATGGACAATCATTGCAAACCCTAATGATGCCCCCACTCTTATAAATAGCAAGGTGCCATTCCCTTGCGAGAGGACACACACAGAGAGAGAGAGAGAGGGGAGATTCTCAGATAAAAAAAAGAGACATAGAGAGCCAGAGAGCCAGATAGAGAATATACAGAGCCTGAAAGGAGAGTATTTATTCAGCAACGCCAAGCAGTTCTTCTACAGAGCTAAGGCTGCACCCGATCGTCCAATGAGTAAGGCAGAGCTGCCGTCGCTTTTCCGAGCCTCTACCGTCACCCTCCAGAATCTAAAATAAACAATTGTACTTAGATTGTTGTACCTAGGTTTTCGTCCCTAGGCTTTCTTTGTACAAGCGAGTTTGTATTGTGAAGTAAAAGTCCAGTCCTCCGATAATTGTTCTGTTCTTTTATATTTCATGGCAAACAATATAAAGAGGTAGAGATTTAGTTATGTATCTATATACATTATAACATGTATGCATAAACTCTATATCTATCTATATAGATATATGAATATAACATAGAGAGGAAGGGTTAGGTTTACATGGCAGTGTATACTAAGTTAGGGTGTGTGTGTCCTTGTACAGGGTTATAGCTTTAGTATTGAAAGGTTAAACCCAGTTTTAGTTCAGCATTTACATACAAAATCTGAAAATAAGCTAACATTTAAACCAGTGTAATATTAACATAATGCAGTTTCAGATTTTAGGGGTTTGAAACATCACAACCAACTCAATGCTCCCAACACATTCTAACATGATGGAGATAAAATCCTAACATACTATCCATACATTTAGCTATGCATACAGTTCAATATTACATATTAAATCTGAAATTGAACTAAACATTTGAAATCAGTGTGAAAATGTTAGCATGTATTCAGTTTTAGAATTTTAGAGAAATTCGAACATCAAACCAACCCAATGTTCATCACAACCACAACCTAACATGTAAGAATATGAAACCTAACATTATATCCCTACATAACAATGTATATAGCTCAAAATATTATATTAAAAAAAGTAAATTGAACTAACATTTGGAATCCAGTATTAAGGGTTAATATGCACACAGTCTCAGATTTGACAAATTCAAACACAAAACTCAACCAATTTTTTTAAGAATTGAAATCCTGTATATAACATACATGTGCAGTGATGTAAACAAAACTAATAACATGAAATTTATATTTAAATTACAAATTTAAACTGGAAAAAGCAGAGAACCAGTCTCTGATACTGTACTGTATCAGAAATATTAGGGTTTTGAGAAATTAAACATCAACAACATATTAATATGTATTTAGATAGGTTGGTAATCAAAGTGTAGCATGCATACGTGTCAGGCAAAGTGTCTGTGTCCATTATATATATTCTCATATCCTAATATAAAAATCAAATTCTATATCAAGACCAACATTTAGATTTTTACCAAGATTGCAAAGTAGGTGATTGATGTAATCAAGATAGTTTTATTATTATTATTTTTAATACAAGAATAATAGCAAGAAGGAAATAACGATAAAATCTGTTCTGCTTATCTGTTTAAAAGAATGAACCATTTTGAAACCAGAGCTATAATATCAAATCCAAGATAAGGTCTAGCAAAAATCATCAATTAATTGTATTAAGAAGAAATTCATAACAAGAAGTTACACAAGGTTTATAATAACAGCTAAAGCTACTCCTTCTCCTAAGTTAAATAATGAGAAGCAAAACAATCAAAACAAAACACTAATAATAAAAAAAATTGAAAGACTTAAACAACAGTAGAGAAAACATGTTCAAAAGCATTTAAGGTACAATCTGATAATCATATGTGTCTATCCAAAATTATGGTACTCTAAATCCTCGTCATACTAGTAAGCATGGCTACGATAATCACAGAGTCCTTGACTAAGCCACATACCTCTAGAATCATGGTATTTAAAAAATTTTGCATTGCCGCATGCGACGACGAAAACCTTATATTCCCACACCCGAGAAATACGTCCAAAATCTGACTATATGTCCTCACTATGCCAGCTAACACGACTATGAAGATTCTAGATCCCACAACTGAGGTGACCTAGCCCATATGATTTTCTTAGAAGAAAAAAACAAACATAACAAAAGAGCAACATGACAAAATAAATCAATCAGTAAGGAACAGATGGAATCGGATTTCAAGGTAGTTATAAAAGACAATTGCGGGAATGAAATCGAGAAGAAAGGAACTTGCAGAAAGATCTCCAATGGTCTGTGCATCCTCGACTGTCCTGACGATAGCTCGCCCTGCTGGTTTTCCCTGGTCTGCTGCTGATGCTGCATGAACCGCTGCTGCTGAGAGAAATCGGGAATGACGGGAAAAGGTCTCTGTACAGACAGAGGTGCACCTCCAATGTAGCAGAAACGCCAACCTGAGTCAGCACAACAGGAGCTGCGGTCTCGAGGCCCTGATGAACAGGACGAGAGGTGGCCAGCTGTCACGACCCGCACCCTAGAGTAAGGGCACAAGAAGTGGGTACATCCAGCCTACGCCGCAGTGTCGGCGGTAGAACGCTATCCTAGGTCACAATATCTAACAATATAATGCTAAGCAGTTTATACTTCCCGAATGGGGGTGACATAGCAGAATGTAAACTCAATCACATCTAAGGTAGAGCATAATGGAAGATAGATAAAACATAAAATCCAAAAAAGATACAGCAGATAGAAGTCTAAGATACACAAACCCAAAAATACATCTCAAAGCTCAAATACAGTAATCCATAAAGTAAATACAACTCCAGACAACTGAAATAGCTATCTAAACAACCTCTAATGTGTCTCCTCTAGGCTAGCAGGTAACCTCCAAGCTATCTGTAAAATTTATCAACAGGTCTAGTCAGGACAGGAGCGAGCACAGTACATCTCAACAAATCATAGCAGGTTAGAAAATATAATCATGTAGTAAAGTAAGATACAGGATCTGAAGGAAATACAGTATATAAACAGAGAGAGAGAACTGTAATAGAAATATCTACTATAAGTAGAGAACTAACAGTGGCTAGTGAGTCAGAGTATAATATAAACATGTGAATGGCATAGAAGATTCTGGGAACTATACTATGGAGTGATTCTGGGAACTACACTACTTGGATATTATTCACATGTCTACTTTTACTCCCCCGTACCCCCAATCAATACACAAGGATCCAGCCAGGTTATGTTATGATTCCATGCAAAGGCCCATAAGGGATGATACATGGAGGGCCCATAAATGGGTGATTCTGGAAATGCCCATAAATGGGTGATTCAGGGAAGACTCTGTGATCATGAGAGTACATGTCACAAGTGATCGATGAACCGTGAAGCATAGTGATACACCATGTAAGTGAAACGCACAGAACATGTAGTATATGATGCTTCCTGAGGGGATAACATCTCAAGAATGGATCCATATAGTACTAATCCGTGTTACCAATGTGACAGCATCAAGTAAAGTAATCTAAAGCAGGAAAATAATTCTAACAGGATATGAAATGATCAGAGAATGTACTCGCCTGATAACCTGAACAGCTGATAGGTATAGGGGTCCAACTGAAGCCACAGAGTCCTATTTAAAGCAACACAGGTTACAAGATGTTCAAGTTGTAATAAATGAATGTCTACAAGCAATCTATATTATCCTAGGTTCTTCTAAGTCAAATCAACTCTAGGTCAACTTCGGTCAACAATCTAGTCAAACTAGGTCAAGTGTTGACTTACAGTTGACTTTTGGTCAACTGGTCAACTCTGGTCAAACAGGGTCAATTTCAGTCTAATTATTAAAGATATAAAGTGTACTTCGTCATTCGTACGTCAAAACTTACGACACGTAAATCGAGATGAGATGACCAACGAAAAAGTTGATAATCTTATTATAGTTATCCACATCTCCATCTTATCAATTTCAGCGATGTGAGATCACAGGAATTGACTGAGCTCAGTTTTGTTGTACTAATCCCGAAATACGAACATTATAAGAATTAATTATTAATAAATTATAAAAAGGTTAAACTCAGAGAAATTATCAACAAATATTGTCAGACGATGAAATAAACATCGCCAACGTGTCCAGAATGGTCAAATTAGCTAGGATAGCCTACCCATCGATCCAATTTGGACACAACGGCAAAAAGGTAATTTTGGGTCAAAAACGGTATCCGTGTCGGAGCCGTTTTGCACCGAAAAACGTACAAGAAAACAAGTCCATAAAATATAACAAATTATATGTTCACGAAACCAGAATGACGATACGAACCCAACGGTATATCCAGAATTGGATTCCGTTGACCCGATCTCAATTTGGTCTGTTGACCAGAACTTAGAATTCCGATTTGCACGGAAATGTGTGCCGAAGCCATCGTTCTCAAAACTCAGCAAACTACATGTCAATGAGTCCAGAATGACGATACGAACTCAATGGTATATCCGAAATTGGATTCCGATGAGCCGGTCTCAAAATGACCTGTTGACCCGGATATTAGTATCCGACTTGTACCGAAATGCGTGTCGGATCCAATGTCCACTAAAACCTAGAAAATTATATGTCAACGAGTCCAGAATGACGATACGAACTCAATTGTATATCCGGAATTGGATTTCGATGAGCCGGCATCAAAAAGTTCCGTTGACCCGGACTGTGGGGACCCACTTTGCACCGTAATGCGTGCTAGGGCCCACGTCCTCCAAATCTAACAAATTTTATATGAAAACATGCCAGAACGATGCCACGAGTCTACTGGTGGTTTCAGAAATGAAATCTGGAGTCCCGTGTTCAAAAATAGAATTTTACAAGTTGGAAATTACGAATTCGGACGGCCAACTTTGGCGTCGAATTCAACTAATCAAACAAGCTCACAATGAAACAAAATTGGAGGAGTAGTAAGAGGGTTATACCAGCTTCGCACAGGAACTGGTAGCACGCCAAATGGAGCTGCGGTGCATGAGATACAAGCTGACGAAGTTGACTCCGCGAAACTGTCCAAAATTAATACAATTTAAACGGTCAACTTGGTGGCCGGTTTTGATGTATCAAACGATAAAATCAACGGATGAAAATTGACAGGAGTGAAGGTGGATATACCGAGATTGTGACGGAGCAAAGAAATCATCGATCCAACGGTCGGATTTCTGGAAAAATGCGTACGAAGTCGCTGCGACGGAACGCAAATTCTGGATCGATCCCGCGCACGTCACGACGGAACTTCGAGCGAAACGCACGAATCGCCTCGACGGCGCATCCCGGAGGACGGTGGCCGCCATGGGAGTGCTCGTCGCGGGGGGGCGCACGCGCGTGCTGTTTGCCGGAGGCACGGCGGCCGGCGGCGGCGCGCGGCTAGCGTTGCCAGCGCGCGCGGCCTGTGACCGTTGCTTACTGCCGCTGTGCTTCTGCTTGCAGCTGTTGCGTTGGGCGGCACTGGCCCAGCCTGGCCCGGCGGAGGCGGGCGACGCATGTCCTATTACGGTGGGGGGCAGCGGCTCGTGGTGGATGGTTGTGATGATGTGGTGGTTCGGTGGTTGTGGAGAAGAAGGAGGAGGAAAGGGGTGGTGGTGACGGGCTGTGCTAGGCCAGGGGATGGCCAACCGAGCTTGGCCACGACGGAGCTCCGGCCAGGAGGCTGAGCTCGGGGATGAGGAGTTCGGGAATGGGCTGTAGGTGATGTGAATAAAGGTGGTGGTTAAAAAAATGGGGGGGGGTACTGTTGAATAGTTAGAAGAGAGAGAGAGAGAGAGAGAGTAATAATGAGAGAGAGAGAGAGATTCTATACCTAGTTTTTAGGGCCGGCCACATGTGAGAAAGGGGTTGGGGAGTTGTCATGTAGAAAATGGATGTCTAGGATTAATTAGGGGGATCAATGGCTAGGATTAATCATGGGAAAATTGGTCATTCTAGGGATTTTAAAATCAATAGAATTTTACATCGAAAATAAAAATAGGTAGAAAGGGTATTTAAAATTATTTTTGGACGAAGAAATTGAGGGCGTCACGATGGAGGGTAGCACGAAGCTGGGATGGACTTGGTGGGGCCGGATTGGGTCAAAATCAGTCATTACGCAATAATCGAATTAAAAATAGGTGTTGATGATCATGAGTAAATCAGTAGCATGTGGGGATTCCAATAAATGGGACACAAGTGTCGTGCGGGTAGTAGACTCAATGTGGGTCATGTCAATATTTGGGGTTGACAGGTTTTGGTCGACAGGGTACCCACAAATCAAGTTGGAAAATGAATGTGACACCATGGGGTGAAAAAAAATCGGATCACGTGTCGGGAAAGTTGTGTGAAGCAAATGGAGCACAAAATGGCGTGTCTGAGTGGGACACGAAGGTCATGGGTGAAGAGCGTCTCGAGTAGATCATGCATGACAAGTTGGTTTCAAGAAAATGACTGGTCTTGTACTCCCAATTCAAAAGTCACTGTAACGTGCTAATAATGATCAAGAAAAAGAGTGAGAAAATTAATTAATAATCAAATGGTCTAAATCGACCCGAAGTTGTGCAAAGCAAAAAGAGTACAAGGGAACAAGTTTGGATGGGACATTATATACCGTCATGAAGGTAATCCTGTCCACTACAAAACTCGTGAAGAAGGTTTCCAGAGTTGAACATCCCTGACACTCCAAATATCAAAGGCACGGGAAAGTACACTTAAGGATAAATAACAGAATAATTTATTTATTGAAACTAAATCAATAAAAAAATAAAATAAAATAATAAAGAAAAAAATTCAACCCGAAATTTAGGGTGCTCACATCCTACCCACCTTATAAAAATTTCGTTCTCGAAATTAAAATATTCATACTCCCTCTAGGTCAAACCCCCATAATCAAGTCCCAGAACTTAAACAAATCATACCATCAAAAAGGACGATATACAGGGTCATGGCATATGGTGGCAGTGAAAGTCTCATCTAGGTATACTAGTCATGCTAACCGAAACGGTCATAGGGTATCAAAACACACAAGCAATCTAGGGTGCTAAACTAGAAAAGATACAGAAATAACAAATCATCAAAACTGTAGGGCAGTCTACCATCCTATATAAAAACTGGTACTCATCAAAAAATAAAATAAAGATAACTACCAATTATCTATAAAGGGGTACTATTCAAAAAAAATTAAAATCAGAAGTTAAAGAATGAAAGCCAATTGCATGGAAAATCCAATCACAATACATATTAAGAATATTTAGTCTCGATACGATCTAAGTTGACCAAATTGGGGAAATCAAGATTTGGGCAATATGGAGGACAGGTTCAACAAAGTCTGAGAATGAGCATACAAGGATGGAGATGCAGGTCACAATCAAATTTAATTCAATTGAGTACAATTCAAGATATTAATATGATAAAAAAGGATAATCGAAGTCGATTTGGTCGTGATTAAGAAAACTAGGATTCAATGATATTGAAAAACCCTTTTAGAGAAAAATAAGAAAAGATTTCATACGAAAGTTAGTTAATCATCTCTCTCTAATACTATCAGTTTATCATTTGCCAAATCATATTTTTATCTCACAAGCGCCAATATGAAAATCAACCTTCATATGACTATCACCGAAATTTTGTAACCTTCAGTCATCTAAACCTTTACCATGATCACCATAGACAAAATTCCAAACTTCTAAAACATTTCCCACGAAGCATACCCCTCTTAATTAGGTATCAACACTTATTCATTTAATCAAATTTTCAAATTCCTTCACCTCGTTCTAAATTAGATCCGAAATCTCTAAATCCAGTTTATGAAATCCTTGTACTTGTTAAAGTCAAGTCTCGTATTCTCTCAATTCTAATACCACTATGTCATACAATTTATTCTTGTTTATAAATCAACCTTCATATTTTCTTCAACGTTCACCTTCAAATATTTTCCTTTTGAATTCTACAATTTTCTCCAATCATCTAAAAATAATTCCTATAACTTAAAATCCTTGTGTTCTCTCTGTCTCTAGTCACCCTCTTACAATATCTAGTTCAATTTTGCAAGATCATCGAATACAATTAAATTCTCCTTTCCATCTCTAAATTTCTACATAGCCTTGTAATAGTTCCCAAGAATCAATAACCAAGATTTTCTAAGTTCTCAAAACTAGGTTGACCTCTGATATCCTCATTAGTTTTTTTTTTAAATGCATCCATGAATTACTCATAACCAAAATTTTCTGCGATTGTTTCTAAATTGATAACATATCACTCGATTCCATTCTAAACCTTTACCACATCTCCCTCCCAAATTTTTCATATTTGACATCCAATATTCTGATTCCTACAAAATCATCCTATGATAACCAATTACGTTATTTCCGAACTAGATGATTTATGACACTTCCTCAACATTTCTCAGGTAAAATGATATGAAGATTCAAGGGTTTAAAGTCTACCTGACAGAATTAGATACGAGGTAGGGAATTGATGTAATCATGACAGTTGTATAAGACAAGGAATGATGGAAATAAAATATTGGCAGGAAGAGAATGATAAAAGAATCTGTTCTGCTTATCTGTTTAAAAGAAGGAACCATTTTGAAACCAGAGCTATAATATCAATCCAAAATAAGGTCTTGAAACCATTTTGAAACCATTTCTATGGCTAAGACTTAATCGTACGCACACACCTACGCGTTCCTTCGATTCCGAGCCACGCTCGCACTATTATCAATCTTTCCTTTAACACGATTTCAAGATCTCGATACACTCCCATCTTTCAAGCCTTGCTTGAACTCGACGTATCACTTGGCTGGATCCTGCGTGCATTTCAAGCGTCCCCAAAATACATGCATTCAGCCAAGCCGCATGATAGAAATTTGTCATTCTCACTCGAGTCGCATCGTGCACATACCCAGGCGTCCCTGAAATATATGCATGTCAGCCGAGTCTTGTGAGCAGGGTTTCCTATATTCGTGATTTCCATGCATTCCAATTCTCAAGATCAATCTTTTCGATTAGCTAACACTTGCAACAGGGCGTCTCGCCTAACCGCTAGGCCATTTCTTTTCGAGGCTAAGTCAATGTCAGGATTGGAATCATAGTTCCCCAACAATAATGCCAACACTGACCCCAATCCTAGGGTCAAACCAAAGTCGGTAGTACGGGATTTTCTACCCAAGCTCGCGTCACTCAGATTTCTAAACATCAGCATGATCACCTATTCGCCTCAGCGCATTCGTTGCGCAGAATTCAAATCCATTCAATCACCAATTCTAACCAATTCATGTATTCGATCACGAGGTCGTCTTGCTCGACAATACGTTGTGCCCCAATCTCACGCGAGTCCGATTATCCACGGCGGTTCGTGAATCACCACGTAACGCTCCCGCGGAATAATCATTCTCATCGGGGCGTAACTTTTGTTTGAGTTTAGACTCATTCATTCTCGATACGCGGATTGGGCCTATTCAATCCTCAAGTTTAATCGACAAGCACACCAATTCAATCTCGAATCTATCTTCGCGTCAAACCACAAGTCGAAGCACAAATTGTCGTACCGTGCAAGTTTGACCACTCCCGCTGTATGAATCACCATATCAGCGCTTACGCAGAGTGATCGCCCTAATCGGCGTGACGCATGTGCGAGGCTGGAGTAGCGCTCGCATAAGACAAGAACGTCAACGTTGTGGTTATCGACGAAGCAAATCCAAACATTCCATTTTTCATCCACCCGAAGTTCGATAGTTCGATCGTCATTCGTTCAACTTAGAAAATCCTCGAGCCAAGTCTATCCTTTCCTCGACACATTTTTTTTTTTTTTTTTTTTTTTTTTTTTTTTTTTTTTTTTTTTTTTAACATCCCAAGTATAGCATCCAACGGAACAATAACATTTGCACGATCGTCATTCGCCGAGTCAGAGTGCCCCCGAGTTATCGCATATCGATCTTTGATACGCCTCAATACCATCGATGATATGCGTAACCTGACGATCTTCCTTTGCAACCAATTTCGAGTCGTGCGACTGATGCCATTGTCCGAGTTGGAAAATCCTCAATTTTTCTCGATACTCAAATCAAGTTCAGTCGCTTTTCCTCAAGCTCGTTTCAAGATCGTTATTCAAAACTCAAGTCACATTTCATTTGCATCAATCCGATATCGCACGCGCGATCCTCTATGTTTCCTCGATCAAGACCATTCATCTTCATTCATCGTTCCGAATCGTTTTCTAACTCGCGTTGCTCATTCACAAGTTGTCCGAACGAGATGCTCGTTCAGGATATTCGAAGTCACGACCAACTAAGTGTGACGCATTCTAAGGCTTTGGGCGATCGCATCGCCTCGCCGACATACTCGTAATCCTCAATGCATTCGAACAATTTCCAAGACGAACCATACACCACTCGGATTCGAGCCACTCGACTAGTCGTCGACACTCATTCTTATTCTTCTCTAAACCTATCACATACACCACTCGGATTCAAGCCATACGATCTAGTCCTCAATCACATTCGCGTCATTCGCTAAGACATCCTTTAGATTCGTTCGACGAATCGCTAGCGTAGTCGCTCGCGTCGTACCGACGCACTAAGTCGTTCGTACTATTTCCTCAAAATCCAAATTAATCTTCCGTGTACGCCTAAGCGTTAGTCCGATAGCGTTCCTATCGATAGACACTCTAAGTGTATCTCCGTTCCTGACCGAACGGTACTTGATATCGCTCGCAACTAGTTTGCACCAAGGGTCAAGGTGCGCGACGCGAAACACAACTTAGCCAAAAGGCCGTGTGCATAGCCATCCTGTGCGGACTATATCCCGAGTTTGCATGCTCAATTGCTAGGGTCGACGTTGGACTAATTAGGCACACACGTGACTTGCTAAGGTCGACGTAGGACTATTCGGGCATACGTGCGACTTTGCGAACATTAGCACATGTTTTCTATCGAGTCAAGTTTGTAACATTCGGCACAAAGGCCCTATCGACGCATTTGGCAACGACCTACCGATGCGTTAGATTGAACGCTTGTACGAGCTTTCGAAAATATTTAAACTTATTGTATGGACATGCCGAGGGACATTTGAGAGAGAGCGCACCAACGATAACAACTTGCGGAAGCAACAGAGTTTTGCTGAAACATCGAAGTTAAAGAATTCAATCGACGGTCCAAGGACATAAAGCCGTGCTCTGATACCACTATGTCACGCCCCGCTCCCGTAGGAGCGATCGTCCTCGCTAAGGCGTGATGCCGCACGAGCCTAGATTGCGCTCGTGCAAGGCGGGTTCCATAACGGCCGATTTCAGCGGCTACGACGGGGTCGTCGCACAGAAGTCCCGTGCAGAGACATCGAATATATTGCAGCGGAATTTAAAGAACACATGAACACAAGTATTTCAAAGAAAGCTCTTTTATTGATATTGAATTCAAGGATTACATTGTGGGCGCAAGGCCAATTACAAGTCTCTCAAGTCTCACTTTTCTCTCATTTTACAAGTCACTCTGCTCTCTCTCATCTCTCGATACAATACTTGATTTCCAGCGGAAGCTTCGGAAGGCGATGTCCATACATTACGTCCTGTATAAGTCTTCAGATCACGCGACCGCACGCTTCGACCCGCCAAGGAACTCCGTGCCTCGACGCATCCAAGCGAGCTCCGCGCCACGAGCTTCTACCTGTGCCTGCACATGAAACACTGTGTGGGTGTCAGTACCACTGTACTGGTGGAGTGAGCTTCTCGCCCACCCATACAAAACCTACACGTTTCATTTACTTTGAGCAACTTAAATCCCTTTCGATTGTCTTTCTAGTCTTGCCTTAAGATCAGTTTTAGGACCGGCGCCTTAGCGCAACTTGTGTATCGGAACCATCTCGTGCTTGCAATGTCAACGTTAACTCATACTTGTCACTAGACCACTCCTCGTGCCCACAACGTTAACCTATCAAGTCGTGTTTGCCTTACGGCCAAAATCAGAGACGCACTACGCAACAGACTCTATTTCCTTGCCTCTAGTCCTTTCTCGTGCTTGTATGGCCGACGCACCGACTTATACTTGTCTTCCGTGCCAAACTCTGGGACGTAACGACTTGGTCGTGCCATACTCGATTCGTGCTTCAATACCACCGAGGCAGTACCTCCTCGCTTAGTCTCGCATACACTTGTGTTGTGACAACGCGACCGTGCCTCATAACTCAACGTAACTCCACACAACATGTCCTACGGCCCTTTTTGACTTAACTCGCAACTTAAAAGTCGACGCCACATCTCGTGCCGAAGCACGTCGCCTTTGCTGTAGCTAAATCTTAGGCTCCGATATTGTGTCTTTTTAACTCATACATATTCAACCCAATCCAAAGGCACGCACACGGATTGCCGCCCGTGCCGACACAAAACTTACCATATTAGTTGAAAACAACAATTATTATTAAGTGTTTGTTAATGGGATTGGCCTAACCAGCCGCCTTGGACGTAGCCTGGTACTCGGGATCCTTGCACCGCAGGTTGCGATCCCCGATGCAAGTCCCCGACATACCGATCGCCTAACCAGCGTTGCCTATTACCCAGCTCGGCTACAACTTGTTTCTTCCTAGGCCGAGACGGTCCCGTGGCCGCGGGTCTCCGCTCGAAGAAACCACCCCTTGTCGACAAGTGTCCAAGTTCATAAGGGTTACATGGAGTGTTTTAGGATACAGTTTGGGCTTGTTATGTGATCAATTCATTTACTTGGTTGTTTTACTCTTTCCATTTTTCATACTTCCTTTGCAGAGCCCCTAACCAGGGTTGCCTCGGCGACTAACCATCGCTTAGACTTAACATTCTTTGAACTCAGGGAACGGCTACTGCATAGCCTTCCAACTTAACTTGAACATAACGTGTTTCCTTAAGTACCGACCGACCGTGGCTAACTTTCCACTGAACCAACCGTGGCTCGTGCCTCTAAACCGACTCGTGTTCGACGCAACGCTGTCGCCCAAGTCATACTTCATATGACGGGCCTTGGGGTCGTGGGACTATTTATCTTGACAACCGCAGAATAAGCGGGACAGCACGTAGAATAACTTAGGTCGACCGGCATAACTTTGCCTAACTCACTCAAGCCTACAACTTAACCCAAGGGACGAGCAAAGGCTATGCCAAGCCTTGCGGGACAGGACCGTGCATGCTTTAGCAAGCAATTGTGCGGGCGACGGCTATGACTTAGGCTAACTCTCAACTTTCGTACCGAAGACCAACTTTCCTTCTCCCAAGCCACGGGACGAAGGACCGAGTGTCATTTTCAAAGCACGACGTGCACCAACTCTAAGCCGACAGTGGGACGTTTTCCATGTTCTAACTCGATTCAAACCGTCGGGATTATTCCCTTAGCTATGTGGATGCGTAGCTTTTATTATCAAGCCTAACTTGTGCAAGTTTGAAAACATGATTTATTATGTGAAGGCAAAGATGAGGAGAGTTCACCGAAACTACCCCACCTGAGCGATGTCTCCGAGCAAGCCGTTGCAAGGCTAAGGCCGAACGCCGTCGGCGTTTCGATTCCTCCGATTGACTTTGCGGAACGGGGCACTACATCATACACCACTCAGAACAAGTCTCGTCCTCGAGACTTTCCTGAAGGCAAGCCATCCAACCATTTCTATGGCTAAGACTTAATCGTACGCACACACCTACGCGTTCCTTCGATTCCGAGCCACGCTCGCACTATTATCAATCTTTCCTTTAACACGATTTCAAGATCTCGATACACTCCCATCTTTCAAGCCTTGCTTGAACTCGACGTATCACTTGGCTGGATCCTGCGTGCATTTCAAGCGTCCCTAAAATACATGTATTCAGCCAAGCCGCATGATAGAAATTTGTCATTCTCACTCGAGTCGCATCGTGCACATACCCAGGCGTCCCTGAAATATATGCATGTCAGCCGAGTCTTGTGAGCAGGGTTTCCTATATTCGTGATTTCCATGCATTCCAATTCTCAAGATCAATCTTTTCGATTAGCTAACACTTGCAACAGGGCGTCTCGCCTAACCGCTAGGCCATTTCTTTTCGAGGCTAAGTCAATGTCAGGATTGGAATCATAGTTCCCCAACAATAATGCCAACACTGACCCCAATCCTAGGGTCAAACCAAAGTCGGTAGTACGGGATTTTCTACCCAAGCTCGCGTCACTCAGATTTCTAAACATCAGCATGATCACCTATTCGCCTCAGCGCATTCGTTGCGCAGAATTCAAATCCATTCAATCACCAATTCTAACCAATTCATGTATTCGATCACGAGATCGTCTTGCTCGACAATACGTTGCGCCCCAATCTCACGCGAGTCCGATTATCCACGGCGGTTCGTGAATCACCACGTAACGCTCCCGCGGAATAATCATTCTCATCGGGGCGTAACTTTTGTTTGAGTTTAGACTCATTCATTCTCGATACGCGGATTGGGCCTATTCAATCCTCAAGTTTAATCGACAAGCACACCAATTCAATCTCGAATCTATCTTCGCGTCAAACCACAAGTCGAAGCACAAATTGTCGCACCGTGCAAGTTTGACCACTCCCGCTGTATGAATCACCATATCAGCGCTTACGCAGAGTGATCGCCCTAATCGGCGTGACGCATGTGCGAGGCTGGAGTAGCGCTCGCATAAGACAAGAACGTCAACGTTGTGGTTATCGACGAAGCAAATCCAAACATTCCATTTTTCATCCACCCGAAGTTCGATAGTTCGATCGTCATTCGTTCAACTTAGAAAATCCTCGAGCCAAGTCTATCCTTTCCTCGACACATTTTTTTTTTTTTTTTTTTTTTTTTTTTTTTTTTTTTTAACATCCCAAGTATAGCATCCAACGGAACAATAACATTTGTACGATCGTCATTCGCCGAGTCAGAGTGCCCCCGAGTTATCGCATATCGAACTTTGATACGCCTCAATACCATCGATGATATGCGTAACCTGACGATCTTCCTTTGCAACCAATTTCGAGTCGTGCGACTGATGCCATTGTCCGAGTTGGAAAATCCTCAATTTTTCTCGATACTCAAATCAAGTTCAGTCGCTTTTCCTCAAGCTCGTTTCAAGATCGTTATTCAAAACTCAAGTCACATTTCATTTGCATCAATCCGATATCGCACGCGCGATCCTCTATGTTTCCTCGATCAAGACCATTCATCTTCATTCATCGTTCCGAATCGTTTTCTAACTCGCGTTGCTCATTCACAAGTTGTCCGAACGAGATGCTCGTTCAGGATATTCGAAGTCACGACCAACTAAGTGTGACGCATTCTAAGGCTTTGGGCGATCGCATCGCCTCGCCGACATACTCGTAATCCTCAATATTCATTCGAACAATTTCCAAGACGAACCATACACCACTCGGATTCGAGCCACTCGACTAGTCGTCGACACTCATTCTTATTCTTCTCTAAACCTATCACATACACCACTCGGATTCAAGCCATACGATCTAGTCCTCAATCACATTCGCGTCATTCGCTAAGACATCCTTTAGATTCGTTCGACGAATCGCTAGCGTAGTCGCTCGCGTCGTACCGACGCACTAAGTCGTTCGTACTATTTCCTCAAAATCCAAATTAATCTTCCGTGTACGCCTAAGCGTTAGTCCGATAGCGTTCCTATCGATAGACACTCTAAGTGTATCTCCGTTCCTGACCGAACGGTACTTGATATCGCTCGCAACTAGTTTGCACCAAGGGTCAAGGTGCGCGACGCGAAACACAACTTAGCCAAAAGGCCGTGTGCATAGCCATCCTGTGCGGACTATATCCCGAGTTTGCATGCTCAATTGCTAGGGTCGACGTTGGACTAATTAGGCACACACGTGACTTGCTAAGGTCGACGTAGGACTATTCGGGCATACGTGCGACTTTGCGAACATTAGCACATGTTTTCTATCGAGTCAAGTTTGTAACATTCGGCACAAAGGCCCTATCGACGCATTTGGCAACGGCCTACCGATGCGTTAGATTGAACGCTTGTACGAGCTTTCGAAAATATTTAAACTTATTGTATGGACATGCCGAGGGACATTTGAGAGAGAGCGCACCAACGATAACAACTTGCGGAAGCAACAGAGTTTTGCTGAAACATCGAAGTTAAAGAATTCAATCGACGGTCCAAGGACGTAAAGCCGTGCTCTGATACCACTATGTCACGCCCCGCTCCCGTAGGAGCGATCGTCCTCGCTAAGGCGTGATGCCGCACGAGCCTAGATTGTGCTCGTGCAAGGCGGGTTCCATAACGGCCGATTTCAGCGGCTACGACGGGGTCGTCGCACAGAAGTCCCGTGCAGAGACATCGAATATATTGCAGCGGAATTTAAAGAACACATGAACACAAGTATTTCAAAGAAAGCTCTTTTATTGATATTGAATTCAAGGATTACATTGTGGGCGCAAGGCCAATTACAAGTCTCTCAAGTCTCACTTTTCTCTCATTTTACAAGTCACTCTGCTCTCTCTCATCTCTCGATACAATACTTGATTTCCAGCGGAAGCTTCGGAAGGCGATGTCCATACATTACGTCCTGTATAAGTCTTCAGATCACGCGACCGCACGCTTCGACCCGCCAAGGAACTCCGTGCCTCGACGCATCCAAGCGAGCTCCGCGCCACGAGCTTCTACCTGTGCCTGCACATGAAACACTGTGTGGGTGTCAGTACCACTGTACTGGTGGAGTGAGCTTCTCGCCCACCCATACAAAACCTACACGTTTCATTTACTTTGAGCAACTTAAATCCCTTTCGATTGTCTTTCTAGTCTTGCCTTAAGATCAGTTTTAGGACCGGCGCCTTAGCGCAACTTGTGTATCGGAACCATCTCGTGCTTGCAATGTCAACGTTAACTCATACTTGTCACTAGACCACTCCTCGTGCCCACAACGTTAACCTATCAAGTCGTGTTTGCCTTACGGCCAAAATCAGAGACGCACTACGCAACAGACTCTATTTCCTTGCCTCTAGTCCTTTCTCGTGCTTGTATGGCCGACGCACCGACTTATACTTGTCTTCCGTGCCAAACTCTGGGACGTAACGACTTGGTCGTGCCATACTCGATTCGTGCTTCAATACCACCGAGGCAGTACCTCCTCGCTTAGTCTCGCATACACTTGTGTTGTGACAACGCGACCGTGCCTCATAACTCAACGTAACTCCACACAACATGCCCTACGGCCCTTTTTGACTTAACTCGCAACTTAAAAGTCGACGCCACATCTCGTGCCGAAGCACGTCGCCTTTGCTGTAGCTAAATCTTAGGCTCCGATATTGTGTCTTTTTAACTCATACATATTCAACCCAATCCAAAGGCACGCACACGGATTGCCGCCCGTGCCGACACAAAACTTACCATATTAGTTGAAAACAACAATTATTATTAAGTGTTTGTTAATGGGATTGGCCTAACCAGCCGCCTTGGACGTAGCCTGGTACTCGGGATCCTTGCACCGCAGGTTGCGATCCCCGATGCAAGTCCCCGACATACCGATCGCCTAACCAGCGTTGCCTATTACCCAGCTCGGCTACAACTTGTTTCTTCCTAGGCCGAGACGGTCCCGTGGCCGCGGGTCTCCGCTCGAAGAAACCACCCCTTGTCGACAAGTGTCCAAGTTCATAAGGGTTACATGGAGTGTTTTAGGATACAGTTTGGGCTTGTTATGTGATCAATTCATTTACTTGGTTGTTTTACTCTTTCCATTTTTCATACTTCCTTTGCAGAGCCCCTAACCAGGGTTGCCTCGGCGACTAACCATCGCTTAGACTTAACATTCTTTGAACTCAGGGAACGGCTACTGCATAGCCTTCCAACTTAACTTGAACATAACGTGTTTCCTTAAGTACCGACCGACCGTGGCTAACTTTCCACTGAACCAACCGTGGCTCGTGCCTCTAAACCGACTCGTGTTCGACGCAACGCTGTCGTAACTCCACACAACATGCCCTACGGCCCTTTTTGACTTAACTCGCAACTTAAAAGTCGACGCCACATCTCGTGCCGAAGCACGTCGCCTTTGCTGTAGCTAAATCTTAGGCTCCGATATTGTGTCTTTTTAACTCATACATATTCAACCCAATCCAAAGGCACGCACACGGATTGCCGCCCGTGCCGACACAAAACTTACCATATTAGTTGAAAACAACAATTATTATTAAGTGTTTGTTAATGGGATTGGCCTAACCAGCCGCCTTGGACGTAGCCTGGTACTCGGGATCCTTGCACCGCAGGTTGCGATCCCCGATGCAAGTCCCCGACATACCGATCGCCTAACCAGCGTTGCCTATTACCCAGCTCGGCTACAACTTGTTTCTTCCTAGGCCGAGACGGTCCCGTGGCCGCGGGTCTCCGCTCGAAGAAACCACCCCTTGTCGACAAGTGTCCAAGTTCATAAGGGTTACATGGAGTGTTTTAGGATACAGTTTGGGCTTGTTATGTGATCAATTCATTTACTTGGTTGTTTTACTCTTTCCATTTTTCATACTTCCTTTGCAGAGCCCCTAACCAGGGTTGCCTCGGCGACTAACCATCGCTTAGACTTAACATTCTTTGAACTCAGGGAACGGCTACTGCATAGCCTTCCAACTTAACTTGAACATAACGTGTTTCCTTAAGTACCGACCGACCGTGGCTAACTTTCCACTGAACCAACCGTGGCTCGTGCCTCTAAACCGACTCGTGTTCGACGCAACGCTGTCGTAACTCCACACAACATGCCCTACGGCCCTTTTTGACTTAACTCGCAACTTAAAAGTCGACGCCACATCTCGTGCCGAAGCACGTCGCCTTTGCTGTAGCTAAATCTTAGGCTCCGATATTGTGTCTTTTTAACTCATACATATTCAACCCAATCCAAAGGCACGCACACGGATTGCCGCCCGTGCCGACACAAAACTTACCATATTAGTTGAAAACAACAATTATTATTAAGTGTTTGTTAATGGGATTGGCCTAACCAGCCGCCTTGGACGTAGCCTGGTACTCGGGATCCTTGCACCGCAGGTTGCGATCCCCGATGCAAGTCCCCGACATACCGATCGCCTAACCAGCGTTGCCTATTACCCAGCTCGGCTACAACTTGTTTCTTCCTAGGCCGAGACGGTCCCGTGGCCGCGGGTCTCCGCTCGAAGAAACCACCCCTTGTCGACAAGTGTCCAAGTTCATAAGGGTTACATGGAGTGTTTTAGGATACAGTTTGGGCTTGTTATGTGATCAATTCATTTACTTGGTTGTTTTACTCTTTCCATTTTTCATACTTCCTTTGCAGAGCCCCTAACCAGGGTTGCCTCGGCGACTAACCATCGCTTAGACTTAACATTCTTTGAACTCAGGGAACGGCTACTGCATAGCCTTCCAACTTAACTTGAACATAACGTGTTTCCTTAAGTACCGACCGACCGTGGCTAACTTTCCACTGAACCAACCGTGGCTCGTGCCTCTAAACCGACTCGTGTTCGACGCAACGCTGTCGCCCAAGTCATACTTCATATGACGGGCCTTGGGGTCGTGGGACTATTTATCTTGACAACCGCAGAATAAGCGGGACAGCACGTAGAATAACTTAGGTCGACCGGCATAACTTTGCCTAACTCACTCAAGCCTACAACTTAACCCAAGGGACGAGCAAAGGCTATGCCAAGCCTTGCGGGACAGGACCGTGCATGCTTTAGCAAGCAATTGTGCGGGCGACGGCTATGACTTAGGCTAACTCTCAACTTTCGCACCGAAGACCAACTTTCCTTCTCCCAAGCCACGGGACGAAGGACCGAGTGTCATTTTCAAAGCACGACGTGCACCAACTCTAAGCCGACAGTGGGACGTTTTCCATGTTCTAACTCGATTCAAACCGTCGGGATTATTCCCTTAGCTATGTGGATACGTAGCTTTTATTATCAAGCCTAACTTGTGCAAGTTTGAAAACACGATTTATTATGTGAAGGCAAAGATGAGGAGAGTTCACCGAAACTACCCCACCTGAGCGATGTCTCCGAGCAAGCCGTTGCAAGGCTAAGGCCGAACGCCGTCGGCGTTTCGATTCCTCCGATTGACTTTGCGGAACGGGGCACTACACTTTTGGTCAACTGGTCAACTCTGGTCAAACAGGGTCAATTCCAGTCTAATTATTAAAGATATAAAGTGTACTTCGTCATTCGTACGTCAAAACTTACGACACGCAAATCGAGATAAGATGATCAACGGAAAATTTAATAATCTTATTATAGTGATCCACGTGTCCATCTTGTCAATTTCAGCGATGTGAGATCACAGGAATTGACTGAGCTCATTTTCGTTGTACTAATCCCGAAATACGAACATTATAAGAATTAATTATTAATAAATTATAAAAAGGTTAAACTCAGAGAAATTATCAACAAACATTGTCGGACGATGAAATAAACATCGCCAATATGTCCAGAATGGTCAAATTAGCTAGGATAGCCTATCCATCGATCCAATTTGGACACAAAGGCAAAAGGGTAATTTCGGGTCAAAAACGGTATCCGTGTCGGAGTCGTTTTGCACCGAAAAATGTGCAAGAAAACAAGTCTATAAAATATAACAAATTATATGTCCACGAAACCAGAATGACGATACGAACCCAACAGTATATCCAGAATTGGATTCCGTTGACCGATCTCAATTTGGTCCGTTGACCAGAACTTAGAATTTTGGTTTGCACGGAAATGTGTGCCAGAGCCATCATTCTCAAAACTCAGCAAACTACATGTCAACGAGTCCAGAATGATGATACGAACTCAACGGTATATCCGGAATTGTATTCCGATGAGCCGATCTCAAAATGACCTGTTGACCCGGATATTGGTATCCGACTTGCACCGAAATGCGTGTCGGATCTAATGTCCACTAAAACCTAGGAAATTATATGTCAATGAGTCCAGAATGATGATTCGATCTCAACGGTATATCCGAAATTGGATTCCGATGAGCCGGCGTCAAAAAGTCCCGTTGATTCGGACTGTGGGGACCCACTTTACACCGAAATGCGTGCCAGGGCCCACGTCCTCCAAATCTAACAAATTGTGTATGAAAACATGCCAGAACGACGCCACGAGTCTACTGGTGGTGTCAGAAATAAAATTTGGAGTCCCGTGTTCAAAAATAAAATTTTATAAGTTAGAAATTACGAATTCGGACGGCCAACTTTGGCGTCGAATTCAACCAATCAAACAAGCTCACAATGAAACGAAACTGGAGGGGTAGTAAGAGGGTTATACCAGCTTCGCACAGGAACTGGTAGCACGCTAAATGGAGCTGCGGTGGAGGAGATACAAGCTGACGAAGTTGACTCTGCGAAACTGTCCAAAATTAATACAATTTAAACGGTCAATTTGGTGGCCGGTTTTGATGTATCAAACAATAAAATCAACAGATAAAAATTGACAAAGATTGTGACGGAGCGAAGAAATCGCCGATCCAACGGTCGGATTTCTGGAAAAATGTGCACGAAGTCGCTACGACGTAACGCGAATTCTGGATCGATCCCGTGCGCGTCACGACGGAACTTCGTGCGAAACGCACGAATCGCCTCGACGGCGCGTCCCGGAGGACGGTGACCGCCATGGGAGTGCTCGTCGGGGGGGCGCACATGCGTGGGGGTCGTCGGAGGCACGACGACCGACGGCGATGCGCGGCCAGCGCTTCCAGCGCGCGCGGCCTGTGACCGTTGCTTGCTGTCGCTGTGCTGCTGCTTGCAGCTGTTGCGTTGGGCGGCGCCGGCCCAGCCTAGCCCGGCGGAGGCGGGCGGCGCACGTCGCAGCGCGGCGAAGGGCGGTGGCTCGTTGTGGATGGTTGTGATGATGTGGTGGTTCGGTGGTTGTGGACAAGAAGGAGAAGGAAAGGGGTGGTGGTGACGGGCTGTGCTCGGCCAGGGGGTGGCCAACCGAGCTTGGCCACGGCAGAGCTCCGGCCAGGGGGCTGAGCTCGGGGATGAGGAGTTCGTGAATGGGCTGTAGGTGATGTGAATGAAGGTGGTGGTTAAAACAATAGGGGGGTGCTGTTGAATAATTAGAAAAGAGAGAGAGAGTAATAATGAGAGAGGAGGAGAGAGAAAGAGATTCTATACCTAGTTTTTAGGGCCGACCACATGTGAGAAAGGGGTTGGGGAATTGTCATGTAGAAAATGGATGTCTAGGATTAATTAGGGGGATCAATGGCTAGGATTAATCATGGGAAAATTGGTCATTCTAGAGATTTTAAAATCAATAGAATTTTACATCGAAAATAA
Source organism: Iris pallida (assembly GCA_029216955.1). Lineage (NCBI taxonomy): Eukaryota > Viridiplantae > Streptophyta > Magnoliopsida > Asparagales > Iridaceae > Iris > Iris pallida. The sequence goes on from JANAVB010021600.1 coordinate 28,762,493, forward strand.
AAGTAGGTAGAAAGGGTATTTAAAATTATTTTTGGACGAGGAAATTGAGGGCGTCGCGATGGAAGGTAGCACGAAGCTGGAATGGACTTGGTGGGGCCGGATTGGGTCAAAATCAGTCATTACGCAATAATCGAATTAAAAATAGGTGTTGATGATCATGAGTAAATAAGTAGCATGTGGGGATTCCAATAAATGGGACACAAGTGTCGTACAGGTAGTAGACTCAATGTGGGTCATGTCCATATTTGGGGTTGACAGGTTTTGGTCGACAGGGTACCCACAAATCAAGTTGGAAAATGAATGTGACACCGTGGGGTAAAATAAAATCGGGTCACGTGTCAAGAAAGTTGTATGAAGCAAATGGAGCACAAAATGGCGTGTCTGAGTGGGATACGAAGGTCATAGGTGAAGAGCGTCTCGAGTAGATCATGCATGACAAGTTGGTTTCAAGAAAATGACTGGTCTTGTGCTCCCAATTCAAAAGTCACGGTAACGTTCTAATAATGATCAAGGAAAAGAGTAGAAAATTTAATTAATAATCAAATGGTCTAAATCGACCCGAAGTTGTGCGAAGCAAAAAGAGTACAAGTGAACAAGTTTGGATGGGACATTATATACCATCATGAAGGTAATCCTGTCCACTACAAAACTCGTGAATAAGGTTTCCAGAGTTGAACATCCCTGACACTCCAAATATCAAAGGCACGGGAAAGTACACTTAAGGATAAATAACAGAATAATTTATTTATTGAAACTAAATCAATCAGAAAATAAAATAAAAAAATAAAGAAAAAAATTCAACCCGAAATTCAGGGTGCTCACTGCAGCCTCTCGATAGTATCTCCCGGACCGGAGCGATGAGATCGTATCTCCATAACCATCATGAAGACAGACCAAAACAAGAAGCAATTTCTGAGAATGAAACGAAAAATCAAGGGAGGGCAGTTTATATTCAAGGGAAGTCAATAGGTAGCAAATTTAGATGAAAGGAATCTGATTAAGAGTCTTTCCTAGTGTGATTGAGTACCTTCAAAAAATTCTAATCCTAATCCTACTGCAGGCTGTAGTGATACTCTAGTTCGAATACCACTACATAAACTCGACCTGCATGGGCCACCACTAAAAACATGTCACGACCCGCACCCTAGAGTAAGGGCACGAGACGTGGTTACGTCCAGCCTACGCCGCAGTGTCGGCGGTAGAACACTGTCCTAGGTCTCATCCATCTAACAGTATAAGGCTAAGCAGTTTATACTCCCCGAATGGGGGTGACATAGCAGAATGTAAACTCAATCACAACTAAGGAAGAAGAAGCACGATATGATATAGAACTCAAAATGAAATACAAATGATCAGAAGAGTCTAAGTGTCTAAGATAACAACTCAGCAAACATCCAGAAATACAAGTCTCAACTACTGAATATGAAAGAATATATACAATCTAGATCTCAAATGACAAAAATAGTAAAAACCTAGACTAGGGAGCCTCAGTCTCTATAGCTAGTGGATTCGGCTGGAAATCCGGATCACAGGTGTCATCTAGAGCTGTCCAAAAAAAAGTGACAACACCAGCCTCATCCTCGTCCTCTGTAAACATATCAACGGTGCCCAATCAGGACGGAGCGAGCACAATACATCTCAACAGATCATAGCAGGTTAGAAAATATAATCATGCAGTAAAGTAAGATACAGAAAACTGAAAAAAAGTACAGAATGTAAACAGAGAGATAACTGTAATAGAAATATCTACTATAAGTAGAGAACTAACAGTGGCTAGTGAGTCAGAGTACAATATAAACATGTGAATGGCATAGGATGATTCTGATGCTACACTACGGAATGATTTTGATGCTACACTACTTGGATATTATTCACATGTCCACTTCTACTCCCCCGTACCCCCAATCAATACACAAGGATCCAGCCAGGTTATGTTATAATTCATGTAATGGCCCCCGAAGGGTGATACATGATAGTCCCATAAATGGGGATTCTAGGAATGCCCAATAAATGGGGGATTCAAGGAAGATTCTGTGATCATGAGAGTACATGTCACAAGTGATTCAATGAACCATAAAGCATAGTGATACACAATATAAGTGAAACGCACAGAACATGTAGTATCCGATGTTCCCTGAGGGGATAACATCTCAAGAAAGGATCCATATAGTACTAATCCGTGTGACCAACGTGACAGTATCAAGTAAAGTAATTTAAAGCAGGAGAATAATTCTAACAGGATATGAAATGATCAGAGAATGTACTCGCCTGATAACCTAAACAGCTGATAGGTATAGAGGTCCAAACTGAAGCCACAGAGTCCTACTTTCATGCATATATTATATATCATTCTTTCATTCATGCATTTATGCATTGCTTACATACATTATATTGATTGCATTCCTACATGCTTGCATTCAACCATATATATATATATATATTAATTTAAAGAGGATACATATCATATATATATCATTTCATTCATCTAACATATTATGCATTACATACTCTACATTCATTTCATATCCATACTACATAGGCTCATAGGTTACACAAAATGCATATATCGTATAGTCACTCTTCTACTTAAAATCAATACTATACCAATTGGGCCTCTACTAAATTCTAGAATTAAAGTATGTTGTAGCCCTTCGTGTTAGCTTTCCGAAACTTCAAACGGATCGTATTTTCGTGTCCGGAAGCTCCCGAAATCGCAAAAATACCGAAACACGTTCGTCTTTCGTATAGCTGACACTCAAATAATTCTACAGAAAGTTACAGAAAGAATTTGGCTTATTAAAATATATATTTGGAAAGCTAACTTCGATACGGTTTTTTTTAAAAAAAAACGGGAGATAAATCAGAGTTCTAAGCTAAAGGTTATGACATTTCTAAGTTGCTTTGGTTAATAAAAACGTGGATGAATATTATGACGAATTTGAGTTATTTTGGACAAAAGAACACATATAGGCTAAGATACTTGGATACAAACATAGGTATCCAAATGAAACTCATTCTAACCATCCTAACTAAGATCAATCCACTCTCTAACCATTCTAAAACTGAATTTAAATATCTATTTAAACTATTATCATACATACATACACATGGGGTATCCTAATTTAGGATCTATCAAGTAGGACACAAGACACATATCTAAAATCATCAAGAGAGCTCCAAATGGCCTCAAATTTGAATCTAAATGGGACACATGCATGAGGATGGATCCTACGGATTCAAAACTAATTTATATGCAAAGGAAATCGATTTAGAGGATGGGTTTTACCTATTGGAAGTGGAATCCCAATGAAATCCTTTAGGATACGACTCCGATACGAAGATCCCTCAAAGTGGACACTCTTCCTTGCACTCCTCTTCCAATCCTTGGTAGCACCCTTCCCTTAGAGAATGGGAATGATTGAGGGAAGGTTTGGTGAAGGAATGATTTGATTTAGAGATCAAATCAATGGAAAGGCTCTCTAAAATTAGGGAAGAACAAAAGGAAAATAAAAGAGGCAAGATTGTAATGAATGAAATGAACCATTCTCCCCTAAAGGTGGCTGTCATAAAGTGTCCATTAGGGCTAATGGGAAATGTCCTAATTGCCCCTCTCTAGTCTCATATGGTTAAGTCTAGACTAGGTTCAAGTTTTGGGTCAAAATGATCTAGTTTTGAGTCTCTAACTTAACCATTCTAACATGATAAAAATTAGTTTAATTAACTAACTTAAATGTTGGGTCTTGTGAGTCATGCTTAACTTAATATTGGGTTCCATCTAGAGTTTAAGTTACCCGGGTCACAATATAAGTTGGAACGAGACGAAACTCAAACCCGACTAAACAAATCCAATAAAAATAATATTAAAAACATAAAATTTTTCCAAAATATTAAAATATAAAAAATGACCAAAATCATAATAAATCAATTTAAATATTATTAAAATAATCTAAAATTTACCAATTAATCAAAATCCTAAATAATTCAAAAGTCACAAAATGACCAAAATACCCTTAGCCTAAAAAGTTGTAAATAGTCATTCTAATCACATGGTTAGGTCTCCATGGTCATGGTTAGTCTCTAGGTTCAACAGTTCTAGAGTTCACTAGCTAACACATCAAAATTATAATTCACCAATTTTAAATAGTATTAAATTAATTAAAAATTCTCATAAATCATAAATCCTATTATTAAATAATAAACTTTTACAAAAATTTAAAATTATCCACATTTTAGAAAAGTGGGTGTTACAGCACCCGAGGATCTATCTGCCTTCCAGCCAGATGGTAAACACTAGAAGTAACCGTGACAATGAGTGGCTTTTCTTATTTTGCTCTCTCATTCTATTGTAAATTATTCTTTTGAGGTGTTTAGTCACCGAGTAAGTGTTAGCTCGTGTTGAACCTTAATTTTGGTCTGCCTAAGGGCTGTTACATGATTGACAAATCCTAGGATTGATCATGTATGACTTAACTCTTGCTAGTCTTTGTATTTTGTATGACTAGCTTCATGATTATCTAAATATATAATATTTGGGACGCCTTAGTTTGTATGTCTGATGATCTAACATCTTGTAACATTTACTTGTTTGCTTGAGATTGAGATACTAGACTTGTTCCTGACCATAAAAGACTATTGGCTTATAGATAAACCCTCATGCATCTAGACAGCCATGACCGTATTGCGAGGTGGGTTGCACTTCAATGTACGTAGCCGGCTGTGTCTGTCTCCCGCTCTCCAGTATTCTGGTTTTGGGGCGTGACATTACTCGATCTCAACCTTCCCTCTTGCGATGCACTCCCGAATAAATGATACCTTGTATCAATATGTTTGCTTCGATCATGGAAAATATGGTTCTTGTTGAGGGAGATGGCAGATTTTTTGTCCACCTTGAGCACGTCGATGCCGACCTCCTCGTTCTTTATGTCACCAAGGAGATTTACAAGCTAAATGCCTTAGCATGCTGCCACTGTCACGACAATGTACTCGGCCTCGCAGGAGGACAATGCTATGACCTTCTGCTTATGTCGATGTCACCTGACATGTCACTGTCGTTGTAACCGATCAGCCGTGGTTCCTCCACATTCTTTGCATAGTGACAGCCAAAGTGACGTGTGCCGACGACGTAGCGGAGGATGTGTTTGACATCAGCAACGTGTTCATTGGTCGAGTTCTCCATAAAATGACTCATGTAGGCCATCGCGTACGAGATATTTGGACGCATGTGCACCGGGTACCGGAGGCTCCCGACGATGCTCCTGTACAATGTGGCATCGGTCGGCGGGGCTGAGCTTACCTTGCTTAGCTTGAACCTCAATTCTATGGGAACGTGGCACAGGTCGCAGTCCACCATGCCACTCTTCTCCAAGATATTGCGTGCATATGCCTCTTGACTGAGGGTGATGAAGCCATTGGATTGTTGCATTTTAATACCGAGGTAGAAAGTAATCAACCCCAAATCACTCATCTTGAACAAGGCCTTCATGACCTCGAACCTGGCAATCTCCTATGGGTCCGCTCCGGTAATTATGAGATCGTCGACGTACACTCCCACAAGTAGGCGAGTTGGACCTTTGCCGTGTGCCTCCACAGCGTACTCCTGTGCAATCCGGTAGAAACCAAGTGACAGCAAACAACTGTCAAGCTTGGTGTTCCAAGCCCTTGGTGCTTGCCGCAGCCCGTACAGTGCCTTGTCAAGTTTCAGCCCTTTGTGCTCCTGGCCTTCGATAATGAACCCGGGAGGTTGGGTAACGTATACCTCCTCCTCGAGGTCGCTGTTGAGGAGCGTCGTATTCACGTCCATGTGGTGAACCACCCACCCCTCATGCGCGGCGAGTGCGATCAACAAGCGGAAGGACTCGAGGCGAGCAACTGACGCAAACATTTCCTCGAAGACCACTCCTTGCCTTTGTACATAGCGTTTCGCCACGAGCCGCATCTTGTGCTTGAGGACGACGCCGTGCTCATCCTTCTTGAGCTTGTAGACCCACTTCAAACCGATCGGACGGTGGCCGGGTGAGAGATCGACGAGGCACCAAGTACGATTCTCCTCAATGGAGCTCATCTTCTCGAGCATTGCTTGGCACCAACATTGGTGTTTCTCGGATTCAAAGAAAGTGGCAGGTTCCTTGCCAAGCATGAGGAGCAACTCATCGGCATCGAGCTCGCAGATGGTGGTCGTGTCATGCAAGTTTTCCAAGGTCCTGAACCTGCGGCCCATCGTCATCGGCGTCGAGCATGGCCGAGGCGTTGGTGGGTGGCGAGACGAATTCCAGCCCACCTTGTCCACCGAGTTAGATGTTTCTCCTCCGGACGCCGGCATCAACGGCCCTGGACTGGGCGCTACTGGTGTTGATGGCTCGCCACCCCCGTGCATCGGCGTGCCTACGTGTTCAACATGTGGAATAGGAATCATAGTATACTCAGCAGTAAATGTCATACCTACATTGTCTTGCACTCTCCAGTCCCACTTGGCTTCCTCGTCGAAGATAACGTCGTGTTTTACGTGCACGCGCTTACCGGCGGGGTCGTACACCCGGTACGCCTTGGTGCTAATCTCGTAGCCGATGAAGACCATGTGTTTGCTATGATCTTCTAGCTTTTGTAAGTTCGGCTTGACCACCTTTATGTGTGTGACACAGGTGAAGGTGCGAAGGAAGTGCATGCTTGGCTTGTGTTCGTGCCATGCCTCGTATGGTGTCTTGCCGTCGACGCTCCGTGTCAGCAAGCGATTGAGGATAAAGACGACCGTCGTAACCGCCTCGTCCCAAAACTCCCCAGACATATCCTTTGCCTTCAGAAGGCTGTGCGCCATCGCGACGACCGTCTGATTCCGGTACTTGACAATGCCGTTCTGTTGCGGTGAGTACGACGCCATAAGGTGCCGTTTGATGCCGCGGCTCCGCACAATACTCGCCAAATGCTACGGATGTGAACTCGTCCCCACGATCAGTACGGAGCGCACACAGTTTGCGTCCAGCCTCCACCACGACGAGGGCCAGAAAGTGTTTGATGGCTGCCGGCGTTTCATCCTTTGAATCCAGTAGTGTCAACCACATGTAGCGGCTGAAATCGTCGACGAGGAGCAAGAAGTAGCGCTTGCCACCGGGTGTCACCGGCATGATCGGCCCGCAGAGATCACCGAGCACGAGATCTATCAGGTTGTCGACGCGGTACTTGGCCTCCTGTAAAAATGGCGCACATCGCTGCTTCCAGACATGCCAACTATCGCAAATCTGATCGACGTGGTCGATCTGTGGTAGCCCGTGCACCATGTTACGGCGAGCTAACTTCCGGAGTGCTTCAAAGTTAAGGTGGCCGAACCATGCATGCCACCGCCATGCGTCATCATTGAGACATGTTGCTAAACATAGTGGTTGTACAATATCAAGAGATAGAGTGTACAGTCGGTTTCGGACACATTTTACCTTGGCGAGGAGGCATCGCTGACGATCGCGAATTGAGAGCACGCTGCCTTCGATCAAGACTTGGCAGTCATTCTCATCGAGCTGCCCAAGGCTGATGATATTGCTTCATAGCTTCGGGATGAAGTAGACGCTGGTGAGGGCGCGGTGCTCGCCGTTCTGGCACTTGAACATCACCGTACCACGCTCTCGGATGTCGACGATGGACCCATCACAAAACTTAATGGAGCCCGTAACCCCGGTGTCCAGCTCGGTGAAGACCTCCATGTAGCCCGTCATGTGGTTGCTTGCGCCGGTGTTGAGGTACCATGCTTCGCCTTGGTAGTCGTCCTCGCAGCCCAGATGTACCTGAGCGTGCACCTCATCGAGCACGACGTTATTGGTCGTGCCTACGAAGGTCTCGAAGAGCGTGTACTCCTGCGCCATTAGTAGTGCGAGCTCATCCTCGTCGGCTTGCGTTAGATGGGCCTGCTCATCGTGCTTCGTCTTGCGGCAGTCCTTTGCACAGTGGTCGTTGATGCCACAATTGTGGCACTTTCCCTTCTTCTCACGCGTGCCGCTGGATGAGTTGCCGTTGTCCGTGTTGCCGCGGCCACGGCCTCTTTGCCTGCAGCGCCCGCGACCACTGCTTCTGCCACCGTCGGAGTAGGCCTCGCCTTGCTTCCTATGCTTCGTGCGAGCGAGCCACACGTCTTCGGAGAGGAGAAGACGGCTACTCGTGCTGTCAGAGTCGCCGTCGAGATCATACTGCTCCTCAACGGCTAGAAGTCGATCGGTAAGCTCTTCAATAGACAACGTCTTGAGATCCATATGGGTCTCAATAGAGATGGCTACTTGCGTGTACTTAAGTGGAACAACACGAAGAAACTTTTTAACTACCTTCTCTTCGGACAGCTCGTCGTCGAGTAGTTGCAGGTCGTTGACGAGTCCCGTGAGCCGCATCGCGAAGTCCTCGACGGACTCGCCGTCCTTGAACTTGATCGTCTAAAAGTCGGTGCGAAGTTTATGCGCCTTGGTCTCGCGCACGCGTTCGACCCCCAACTGCATGGTCTTTACAGCGTCCCACGCTTCCTTGGCAGTGTCTTTCACTGCCAGTGTCCGCAGCATCTCCGACAGCACGACTCGAAGTATGACGGATAGGGCCATCCTATCGTTGCGGTAGTCGGCGACCCCAGGTTCGATCGCCTCCCACAAACCTTGCGTCTGCATGTTGACTCTCATTAAGAGAGCCCAATTCGCGTGGTTGGTCCGTGTTAGCATGGGATACTTGAATTTACCCTATCTCTCAATGATGCGGCCGTTGCCGCTTCTTCCGATGCCATCGTCGATCCTAGCTCGCGGTGGGGTGTGAGAAGAGCTTGATTCCGCCATCGTCACTTGTTGGCTCTGATACCAAATGTCGGCCCAGAAAATGAACTAGAAGGCGCACACACACAAAGCAAGAGGAAGGGAAGGAAAGATAGCTTCTGAATTTGCAAGTGCTACTTGCTATAACTGATGTTTACTAAAGAGCCTTTAAATAGCTTACAAACAAAGAAACGGTAGCAACTAAAGAAATGGAGCAAATGGCTCCTTACCATACAGGTGCTAAAAACCAGGAAACAGAAAAATGGCTCCTCACCACACAGGTGCTAAAGACCAGGACACGAAAAGGAAACATCGGGATTAAGTCCAACATGTTGTTGTTGTTATATATCCGTGCAGCCTACTGTCCTTTTTAGTTATCAATATTACTGTTCAGATTGGTTATTTTATTTATCTCTGAGCAGCTGTTGGTCATAGAATGAGAATAAAAGCAAAGGCCTATAGTAGGAATTTATTTTTGCTTGCTTCCACCAAATCAATGGGATAATTTTTTCCAAGTTATGTCTATGTCCATGCTACAATGGTCAAGTTTAATTTTCTTACTGTACAATTTGCGCCATGGGCTGTGCTTTTAGTTAATCAGGAGAGTGCTATATTGGGGTTTATCAGTGAAACCATAGATAAGCTTACTAATATAACATGTCTATTGAAGTATCTGAATCGGAATTTGTGCGATGGTCTCTGCTTTCTTCAAGAGGGACTTCTGAAGATTCAAACGTTCAAAGAAAATGTACAGGTACGGTAACCTGTGTCACTATTATCCTTTCGTATTAGTTTTCTGGAGAATGCAGTATGTCGTATCCAGACGTGTCTAAAAGCACTGGCAACTTGACAACAACTATTTTATCTGTCTGTTGATGAACTTTACATTACCCTTATTCTTTAGATAGATGCGACAAATGCTCGTATTTTTTCTCCAGAGATCATTGGCAACTAATATCCAGAACCTTTCAGTGGACCTTCGCAAGAAACAATCTACTTACTTAAAGCGTCTTCGACAACAAAAGGAGGTTTGTTGAACTACCATTATGGAGATACATAATTGCTTGTGATTGTTTGCTGCTCTTCAACAGATCCAGTTATTTATTCTACTTTTTCTAGGGTTCAAGATGGTGTCAACTTGGAGATGAATCTGAATGGGAGTAAATCTAGATCAGAAGCAGAGGATTTCGTTGATGTGGTATGCTCTTTTATTCTCTTCTCATCTAGTACTAGTGTTCTCCTCTGCAACTTATGAATTTATTATATGATTATAGTTTGGATTAGGATGTATATCTGCTGAGTAGATACCTTAAAAAATGGATATTGTAAGTGCCATATGAGGGTACCTCTTCTAAGATACTACATCAGTACTTATGATGCTCGTAAAATTAGAAATGTCAGTGATCAACTCAGCGCTTGGACTGTATGTATTAGGTGTTTGGTATGGGCTGTCCCTGGATCCAACTAGAACATATCTTTGTTGTTAATGTTTTTTGTCTTGCATGATGTAAAAGGTTTGCGATTGGACAAGTTGACAACTCATATGGTTAAATGGTATTCAAGGAAGTGTCGAGTGTTTTGCATCATTGGATGGCTTTATAGTTTAGAAGTGTAATATTGATAAAAACTAACTGATCAACATTTTGTTTGAATTTTATTGAACTTGTTGATGTTGGTTGTACTTGAAATTTACTATGAACAAGTTTTTTGTTGAGTACTCCTGATAGAGTGCTTATTATGTTTCTCAAAAAAGGAAAAAAAAGACCATCAATGCCAACATAGGCCTCACTGTGTTGATGGCCACCTTATGAAGCCATCAGGTTCAAGTGTCGGTCTCTAAGAGTGTGGGTTCTAGTTTCCTTGAGACACTTATATTTGCAATTTTGGGGCCTCTCTGTCACAGCACAATCATCTATAACAACAGCCTTCAAGACCTTCCCTCCTCCCCCCATTCCAGTGTGAGATGGAGTTTCTCCAAATGCCATGGCGGATAAAGTATCTGAATCAAAGTAAATAGGTATTGTTTTAAGGTATTTTTCGGTTATACTTCCATATACATATTGCAGCTTGTTTGCCTCTTGAAATTTTTTGTGTCTGCCTTTAAAGTCTAATGAATTTGCACATCACTTGCAAGTTTTTATTTGGAGATCGTCTATTAATTTGCATATGGCTGCTTCCTAGTGACAGGGCAAATCTTGTGCAAGGAAAGTATCCAGTCCAGGTAATTACTGAAATTTTGATGGTTTCTTCTAAGGTTTCATTTTTTAATGTTAAATTAATTTAGGATATTCTCTTTATATGCCTCATGTTATTTTGCATATATCTAGCTTAGGAAGATTGAATCTTTATGTATGCCCTGACACAAAATGCTGACTGCATTTGTATCCATGAGGCTTTGGGAGGAAAATGCTTCCTTCTTTATTACCCTATTATAGTGTGCCCTAAATTTCCTTTATCTTAAACTATAAAGTTCATTTAAATATATGTTGCTTTATAATATAGGAGTCTGATACTATACTTTTAGCACACATATACCACTGATATTTTTTGTGAGTTACATTCGGAACTTAAGAATATTTCAGCCTAATGTTATAGAAGTTAATCACAAACTTAAGATGATCATTATCTAGCATGTAGAACAAGAATAGGCTGACGCTTTTAGGACTCGTATTCCTGTAATATCTTTTGTCAAAAATTGGTTTTGTTGAGTGGAGTTGAGATTAAGTTTGTAAGTAGATTTCTTTCTGTTATTGAAGATTTGACTAAGAGTTCAAAAATTATGTGAGATTGATCCTCTTGCATTTTTTTTACTTCACTTTAAAAATGATACAGTACTGCTAATTACACCAATACAAGTCGAATTTCACTACTCTATGAAAATGTATTTAATCAGTAATGTGTCCTTAGACGGCAAAGTAAAAGTTAATACAAGTTGCATATTAGGGTATCCATCTCTGATCATCTCTCTCAGGCCAGTGGCCTGGACAATGAACCTGTTCTTGAAATAGGGTATACATCTTTCTTTGTTCTCACATATAACCATATCGAAATCTTACCTGAATTTTATTCAAATTTATAGGTGATTTAGTAAAAAAAAAAAAAAAATGACATTAGTTGAGTTATGTTTATATCTACTAAGCTTGTATATCCTGTTAGGATTCGACAACTTCATTGCATCCACCTTATTTTTTATTGAACACATCAAAATCTTTCAAATTCAAGATTCCGGATATGATAGACACACTTATGCATGGACACAACATATATGTGAATGACACTTAAAGTCAATCATAAAATCAAACTGAAGTTACATGTCCAGACTTCAATATGAAAGATGCGTTCTAGATTTTTACCAAAATTAATGCTTAAACCTTGTTGACAGTTGACCATGGGTTTGTTTAAGGGGATTATTCTTATTGTGGACATATTTTTTCATGAACATCAACTTATTGTAATAGCATATTTCCAAGTTTCAGGCTTGTAAATGGTAACTGTGTCAGACACTACCAGAAACTCTTAAAAGTCCAACTAATGCAGCAAGCTATTCAGTTTATATGGATAGTTGCTTCTTACTCCACCAGTTAAAACTGCTTAAATTTTAGTTCCATGTTTGCTTTCAGCTTGAAATTACAGGTAGCATATCATTAACCAGCTTTTATTGTCTAACATAGCTAGGAATAGATTCAGGTCATTTAGTGATTCACTGTTTTTTCAATTTGTATTGGAGTTTAATTGGTCTAAGAACAAGGCGAAACTGCAATCAAGAAGCATATCTCCAAGAAAGAACATCACCATATCAAGTAGCAAGGAACATACTTGTGAGGAAGCTACAAAACTAGAAATTTTGCTCTAACGAAACTATTTTTAATAAAATTAGGTAGAATTAACGAAAGAAAAATTGAGAAATTACCTGGAGACACATGTTCCGCCATCGTCGTTGGCAAAAATTGGACTTGTGCGGTTTCTAATGTCTTCATTGGTGGAATTTCAACGAAATTCAAAATTTGCTGAAATTCAGCCAACTCATTTGGCAGAATTTCAGCATATATTTTTTTTTTCCCGAGAGGTGAGTTGGCTAGCAGGCGGGTGGAGCATTTTTAACCAAAAAAAATACCGACACCCCCCAACCCCTGCCAGCTTGGAGAACCCCTCCCCCACCCCCACCCCCACCCCCCCTGGATTTCCGCCATCTCAGTTGGCGGAACCTTTTGTTTGTGATATTTTCTCAAAACTTGTTTCGTTTTGACTAATTTTTCAAACATAGTTTGGTTACAACAAAATTTCTGGTACAAAACCAACCTCAAGCACTCTCTTGGACCTGTATTATTATTACAGAGGATCAAGAGAAAGGAAGGATGCTCAATTCTACATCACAGCAGTCAATTAGGTCACTGAAACTTTATAGATGAAATTTCAAAGTTCTAGCGAATTAATTGAACATCAAAGAAAGTGAATAATTTGCAATTTCTAACTAGATTCTTCATTAACTTGATTGCAGATTTCATGAGGGAGGGCTATTTACGTATCGGGGAAGTTGCTTTGATGACTTTGTCTGCATCAAATTCTGGATACTCAGTGTCCTCCTTGGTTGTTATCACGATGTCCATGAAATCCTGATATGTGTAATACTTTTTAGAAAGTTTTTCTCTGGCGATGCTCCTCAAGCAAGCTAGTCAGCAGTACATCCAAATCTCCAGCTGCAGCCTTCATCACAGCCTCGTTCCTCATTCAAATCCAACCCCTTTGGGAATGGGAACAGGTCAGAAACAACAAAGGCCGTCAAGAGCAATTGTGTGACTGCATTGCCAAATGTCCTGTAATTATGCTAATGAAAAACTTTTTTCTTGTTTGCAATGTAAGTTGGAAGTGTCTGTAGAATATTAGCAGAGCAAAGTAAATGTGTATTTTGCTAACATACTTGTAACACTGGTGTGAATAGATTTTACTGAAGAAGAAACATTAATTGCAAGCTTGTTGATTACTTTGGCATAGGCATTGTATCCTTCATTCCTCCTTGAAAATGAGCAGATTTATGATGCTTGAAAATCAAGCAGATTTATAACAATGGATGAATCTTCATGATTGAAAATTTCATTTATAACGTTTTGGAAAATAAGTGTTATATACGTGCATCACATTTATAACGCTTTGGAAAATGAGTGTTATATATGTGCATCACATTTATAACGCTTTGAAAATAAGTGTTATACAAGTGAATTAAATTTATAAGGCTTTGGAAAATAAATGTTATATATGTGCTTCCCATTTATAACGCTTTGGATTTTTTTTTTTTAAATGTTTACAACACTGGTATTTATAGCACTTAGGTGCAACTAAAAACATGTTATAAACAGTTATTTATAACACTTAGCTGCAACATAAAAAAACGTTATAAACAGTTATTTATAACGATTTTTAGCTGTCATAATAAGATATTTTTCTTGTAGTGTGCATAAAGTTTTATTTCTTATGTATACTATGTTTGTGTAACCTCTATTAGATGTTACATTAAAGAAAAAAATGTTATTCATCACCCATTTTTTGGGTGATATCCATAACATGGCATTGACGAGGCATTGACGTGGCGACGATTTTAGTGTTAAAAATATTGATTTCAAATGAGAGATTTCATGATATAATTCAAAGATAAAATTAGAATATCACAATGAAAATTTTGGAAAAATATATCCATAAATTGTCACATCTATGCCATGTTTTAGTGTTAGAAAATCGATTACAAATAAACATTATTATGATATAATTTAGAAATCAATATTAATTAGAATATAAAAAAGAGATTTGGAAGAATATATTATCTATAGCACTAAAATCATTGCCACGTCCGCGTCATGTCATGGGTGATGGTATCACTCAAAAAAATTAGGGGAGAAATAGCATTTTTCTTAAGTACACTCAAAGCCTCTTCCAAATTGACTTCTTGGAGTCCATATATCAACAAAGGAGAGAGAGTTTCCATGCACAAGCACCACCATCAAAGTATTTGTACTTGAAGTCGGATCGCCAAAGGACATAGTAGTTATGCATTGACTAGACTCTCATCACTTGCACTCCCCAAATTCAATTATGCATTGTTACTATTATTATTTTTGTGTAAAAATGTAATTGTTCAAGAGAAAAAATATTTTCGTAACTTTTATGTTGAATACATAGATTGCTCAAGACCTGTCGTCATATCGTCAACGGAACATAGTGGTTTTGCACTGACCAAAACTCCCAACTGCACTCTTTTCGTACTATTGCCGGATTATAAGAGACTTCGTTGTAACCGACACTCTATAAAGAAAGACATTCATCATAATTCTTCTGTCAATTCTCTTTTCACATAAAAAAAATTCCAATGAACATTTATGAAGCCAACATAAGACAGTCATCCAAGGAAGAAATTATACAGTGACCCGGCTCACAGTGAGCCTCCATTCGTATAATGACATATAGTCTATGTTTTCTTTCCTTCATGAAAATCTAAACTAAAGAAAGAAAATATAGACTATATGTTAATGTGTCATGGATACGTATCAAGACTTACCGTGAGCCGGTCTCACTGAATAATTTCTCCATCGGAGGACCCTTTGATGTTTTTGAATAAAAGGCAATGCATTCATTGAAAGTTTAAGAAATTACAAGATTCAATATCCCGAAGGATATTAGCAGATATACAAGCATGGACAATATCATGAACCATTGTAGAGTTCACATTAGTATGCAACAGTGTCTGCGATGCAAGGTCGTGTGCACAGTGATTTGCACGACGATGTACAAAAGAGAAAGAGATGTCATTTCTCGTTTTCAAAAGTTTTCTAGCATCAAAGATGATGTGTCTTGCTAACCATAGGGATGGCTCCATATTGGAATTGATAGAGTCGATGATAGCTTTGCAGTCCCCCTCCACTATGGTTCGTTGTAGCTCCTTTCTTTCAATCAAAACCATGGCAAGATGTATTCCCATTGCCTCAGCTTCCACAGGGGAACCATCATCTTGGAACTTTGAAATTGCAACCAGGAAATGTCCTTGGCAATTGCGGAGAACTGCAGCAGCTAACATCCTCCCATCAAGATATGCTCCATCAGTGTTAATTTTTAAGAAGTTGTCGTCGGGTGATCTCCAGTTCACAGTGAGAGTTGATGTCGCAGTAACACTTGGTATCGACGAGAGATCAATCACTACTAAAATCTGTCAAATCAGCGACGTCGCAGGACGTCGCTAAACAGGAAAAATACGTCGCTAATTTCAATTAGCGATGTATTTAGCGACGTTTGGACGTTGTCGCGATTAACCTAGTCGCTAAACAACACGACGTCGCAATACGTCGCTATTGCGACGACACTTAGCGACGCATACACGTCTCTAATTCAGCGACTACCAGCGACTTAAAACGACAGCAGTTACCGACGTCTCCTAGCGACGTTGAGCAACTTGACATGCATCGATGCTGACCTGGTTTGAGAGCCAAATGGCGACGTTATTACGTTGCTATAGTACCGACATATAGCGACGTTTAGTGACGTGGTACCTAGCGACATTTAGTGACGATCGGCGACGGTATTCATCACAGTTAGCGACGTTCCGATACTTACTTAGTGACGTTAACTTTCGTCGCTGGACGTCGCTGAACGTCGCTAATTTTGAAAAAAAAATACAGCATTTGCAGCATCCCCTACAGCATTTGCAGCAGATACACAAAGTATCAAACAACACAGATATACAATCACGAACACAAATGCGTATCAAACAGCGACGGTGTGTATCACGAACACAAAGTATCAAACAGCGACGGTGTGTATCACGAACACAGTATCAAACAACACAGATACACACAATCACGAACACGTTTGAAACAAAATCTCATCAATCAACACAGATATATGAAAAATTATAACAACAATGTCAAACATAATGGTCCACATAAGAATAATATATGTATAACCACATAAAAGACCCAACAATGGGCCATCACACAACAATATACATATATGTCGACTACGGCTGATCAGGAGGAGCATCACCGCTTCTGGAAAGAAGGTAAGCATACTGCTCCGGTGACGACGATGAAGGAGGAGGCAATGCAACCGCTGGAGAAGGAGGCAGTGTAACCGCTGGTGTCACGACCCGCTCCCGAATAATCGGACACGAGTCGGACACGCCCAGCCTTCGTTGTTAGACACGACGAAGTAAGCTGTACCAAGCTAGGAAAAACTAACCAGATAAACCTGAAAGTATAGAATCACAGCATCTAAAAACGTATCCCAGAATGATCACCATAATCCACAAATCCAGATATCATAATGTACCAGAATCAACAGAAATGAAAAGTGCTATGAACTCTAAAGTCAATATTTCAAAGTAAAGCTAAGTAATCTAAACCTGAAGCCTCAAGCTAAGCCTCATCCTGCTCAGCTAAATCCTGGGCTCTGGCCCATAGAGTAGAACAATGTCCTGCAAGCGTACCTGTAACATATTCTATTCAGGAGCGGAGCAAGTACAATTCTAGGTAATGAACAAGACATCATGATATGAAGGTACAAGAAAACATGAAAAGTACAGAAAAGAATATGTGAATAAGTACATGAAAGAACAGGGTGTGTAAAGTACATGAAAGAACATGGTATGTAAGAACATGAAAGTACATGATATGTAAGCACATGAAAGAACATGGTATCATGGAATCACAGGAAATAAGTACAAGATATATCTCTTGCATGTGTGTACTATATTTGAAATATAACTAAGTATGTGACCGGCTAGGGGTAAGCACATGAAAGCACATGAAAGCACCTGAAAGCACATGAATGGTACGGCTTAGGACCCGCGTGCACGATGCGGGGTCTAAGCTAAACACACCTGAGTTGTTTCTTGGGTTTGGTCACATAAATAGTATATTTCCCCACCCCAGGTACACGTAGTAAGAACAAGGAACATGAGCACCAGAAAGTACATGACGTGTTGTAATGTGTCACTTAAGAAAGCACAGGATATAATGAAATGCACAAGACCGTAGAGTGTACTTGCCTTACTCCAGGAAATTACGGGTGAAGATCGGAGCAAAATGTCCTTCTGTATTTAATAATGTGCACAAGTTAGTTATAGTCTAAAATAAGACGTTTAGCTTAACTAATATTCCATTCAATAGACTCAACTGAATTTATTAACCATGCACTTAAATTAAAGTCCAAGCTCAACTACTCAAAACTCCCTAACCATGACTGTTCCTATAGGTGGTCATAATCTATATTTAGGTATTTTAGGAATTCTCTATTAATAATCAACATTTGGCCAGACCATAATTCCTTTAGCTAGAATTTAATAAAAACATTTATTAAATTGAACACTCAAAAATCTTATTGAAAATATAGAGTCGATTAGGAGATAATATTATCTTTAAGGTAGTTATTTTATAACACTAACTCAAGTATGACTAATATTCCATCCAGCATCCTTTAAAATTAACATAAAGTCCAACTTAAGTTAAGAGTAGCTCAGCTCTATCAAACTTTTAACTCAAAACAAATGTACTTGATAAAGTACATCCAATGATTCATATGGAAATGAATGGCTGGTGCTAAAATAGGAAAATGCAAAAGGGTTTGGACTTTAAATTCCTACTCAGCAAAACATTCTAACTACAACCAATTTATTTGGACAACAACTATTCAGTTGAAGTTAAGCTCAAAAGTTTGGAAGAAAAACTACTGATTATTCATGTGGAAATTAGAGGTTCGGTAACTGGCATATAGTCAAGTGCCAAAATACTGATACTGCCAAAACTCAGATACTCAAAGTTCAAATTCAATGGAACCAACTAAAAATCTGATCTCCCTTCAACACACAGTAAAATAATATACAAATAAAATCTAACAATTAAACTTATACATCAGCTACGGGAGACTTATATCAGCTGCCACATTCAACGACTCAACATTCCTGATAAAATTTGTTAATCACTGATGCTCAACCTAAGCCTCAACCACAGCAAACTCAAGGGTTCAATATCGTACAATGATCAATATACAACAGCAAAAATGATAAAAATCTATGAGTTAAACACGATTAGTCTTCAAGCCTGCGCATAGGTTTCATATCACAATCCTGATGTACTGAACACGGTCAACCCAGACACGAGCTACTGGTCTACACAGGCACGAACACGAACACGGCACTGCTACTCGGCATATGACAACCACGCACACGTGACACGGGTATGAGCTAGCTGACACAAAACCAAATAAATTAAACTCAGACACAATACACGACTCAAACACTCTACTCCTTGTATAATAATCAAACTCCAACTATCTACTAAACTCTAATTGCATCAGTAAAAATTCACATTAAACAAATGGATCAATACCTGAAACTGAGGTGTCTGAATCCGAACGAGGGAAATAAACGTAGAGGTTTCAAAAAACCGAACTCCCCTGGACAGAATTAAACAATCGGAAAAATAGATCACAAACTCGATCGATGCTTCCAATCCAGAATATTGATCAATCAAAAATCAAACATAGAACAATTGTGTTCCTACTTACTGATCGAATTCAAGTCGATCGATCGACCAAGATTCGAGTTGAATCGATCTCTCGGATCGACCAATTCGATGAGGATCGCAACATTTTGAAACACAAACAAATCAATCAAGGAAAGGAGACGAAGAAGGGCAGGGACCTTACTGTGCTCTGTGTACGAAGGTCCGCTCACTGCGTCACCACCGGGGAAATAATGGACTCGCGGATACGAGTCTGCCGGGGGAAATCCTGCTGTCGATGTTCGAGTGAACGCCACCGGAGAAGATCAGCACTCGCCGAGGCTCGCTGTCGCTATCGAGGAGAGGGTCCTCGCCACCACCGCTGCTGGGAGAAGGGACTGGACGTCGACACCGGCGGTGGTCGCCATGGTCAGTTCAGTGGCCAGAGTGATCGCCACCATCGTCGCTCGTAGCCGCCGTCGTTTGTCGTAGAGAAGGTCGCCGATGCCGCCAGAGGGGGTGGTTATCCTGCCGTCGCTGTGGTGGACCCTCCGCCACCGGAGTGGTTGCACGCGGTCGTCGCTGGGAAGCCACGCACAGCCGGCTCGCCGAGATCTCGCCGTCAAGGAGAGTAGAGCATTGATCCGTCGATCATCCTCCACCGGGAGCTTCGGACGCCGTCATCATCATCGTCGCGGTCGCCGCCCTTGGAGTGGTGGTCGCCGCCGAGTTGACGAGATCGTCGTCACCGCCGCTAAGATGGATTTAGGGTTATGGTTCGGATATTTGGGGAGAGAAGAAAGTAATAGAATAAAAAAAAACGAATGCTATGATTCTCTCTCTCTCTCCAGATTAATTTTTAAGAAGTGAATGGGAATTTTACAATAACCCCCCCCCCCCCCGCTCTAAAGTAATTGCAAAAGATCCCTCCCACTCAGAATTTTTATAATAAAACCCTCCCCCTTTTCCAATATTATAAAGACTACTAAGAAAAACAGTTAAAAACTTATTATAATTATTATTATTTAAAACAAAGGTGAGGGGACCACTAAATTAGTTGTAACAACTTTTCAAATTTGAAAATTGCTCCCAATTTATTTTCCTCTAAAATATCAATCATCATATTGTTAATTAAAATAAATAAAATAACTTTTTATTACAAACCCAATTTAATCAATTGCTATTATTAAAATCGAAATTTTTATTTTCTCAAAATAATCGGGAAGTGGAGTCACAAATCTCCCCTCCTTAAAATAGTTTCGTCCTCGAAATTCAAGAGGCAACAAAACAACTCAAAGCAAATCTCAAGAAGGTTCAACACAGTTTATTTATTGTATTTTAAAATTTTCAATATCAAAGTACACTCAAACAACAAACTGGGATAGCGCTGTCGCATCTCGTCCTCGCGCTCCCATGTGGACTCTCCCGGAGAGTGGTGTCTCCACATGACGCTGACAAGTAGAATAGTCTGGTTCCGCAAGTGCTTCTCCCTCCAATCAATGATCTTCACAGGCTGCTCCTCGTAAGTCAATCTCGGTCCCACCTCTAGCTCCGAAAAGTCTACCACATGGCTCGGGTCCGGAATGTAGCTTCGAAGCTGGGACATGTAGAAAACGTCGTGCACTCCCTCTAGGCCAGCTGGAAGCGCTAGTCGATACGCCACCTCGCCAATCTGTGCCGTCACATCGAAAGGTCCGATGAATCTCGGACTGAGCTTCCCGTCTCTGCCAAATCTGATGACACCCCTAGTCGGCAAGATCTTCAGGAACACTCTATCTCCAACCACGAACTCCAGTGGCCGTCTGCTGTTGTCCGTCCAGTGCTTCTGCCGATCCTATGCAACTCTGCGATGCCCTGAGACTTGAGGCCAAGTACACACAAGATGTTGAAATAATACGATCTAATAATAATCAAGAATTAAATAGGCACGAATGGAATGAAGTTTCGATTACAATTTAGAGGAGAAAAATCATGAAGACACAAACTATTAAGTACGATCAGAATCGATAGTTTAATACAAGTGTACCAGGAAAAGATAGGAAAATCATTGTCAGATGGACATGATTTAAGATCGAAGTTTAGACAAGTCACAAACGAAGTGCGGAATCACAATCTGGTAACATACAATTTTGAGGAATTCAATGATCTAACAATAAAATGTTAGAAGGACAATTTAGCAAGGGTTGATTTAGGAATGTACGAAATACTCAGGAGATACAGTATCAATCAGGATGAACGTGCAAGGATCTATGATTCTCGAAAACCAATAATCATATAACAAGGGTATAGTTTCCATGGTGTCCGGGAACATATAGCTATTTAAAATCACTTTGCCTGGAATCCCTACCCCGCCAGTATATATCTGACTGCAGTGGACTTTCGGCTCCGTGACTCAAATAACAACATGTTATCGAATAATCTGTCAACCTTATCCATTTTCCAACAATCATTGACGAAACAACCCAAGAGATCAAGGTATAAAGAATATGACAAGTCTCGACAGTACTCAAAAACCTATGGGTGTCTGAAATCACTTCAACTTAGAGTTCCTGCCTCGCCAGTGCGCAACTGGCTGCAATGAACCCTCAGTCTCCATAATCTAGCTAATGGCTGCAGCGCGCAACTGTCATGCCATAGTAGGTCATCTAATAGCCTCTCGACTTTATCCCTAGGAATTTCAAAAGAGTTTCAAGGAATTCAAAATAAGTTTCAATAGTCCAAGTCACGGAAATGATGAAGTTACTTGACTGTTAGAATACAAGAGTTTATTAGGTACTAAAAATGACAAGGGATCCAATCAGTGAGTACAAAAGGGCAGCCAGAGAAATTTAAAATTTCAGACAGGACGAAGTTTCAAATTATGACGGAATATCAACTGATATCTGGAATGGTAACAAGATTCCACATATGGGACGTTATCCCGAAAGGATACCAGAGTCTCGAAGGATGAACTGAGGCAAGGTATCAGATAGAAGACAAGTTTCAAAATAAGAAATAAAATTCCGCACTAGAAACAAGTTTCAATAAAATCTCGAATAAAAATGAAATCTCGAGCAACACTTGAATTGAAACGAATTCCCCAATAAGGTATATAGTGAAAAATAGAAAATCAAGTATCAACAAGGTCGTGATTAGGAAATAAAATCTCGAATAGAAAATCTTGACGAGGAAACAAGATATCAAATAGGGAACAAGGGCTCATCGAGTCACGAGTAGGAACTGAAGTTTCAAAGTCTGAAAAATCTTGGATATATAAGACAAAATTACGAACAAAATAAAGTCTCAAAAATAGAAAACATGATCTTAGAATCTCGAATGGAATCAAGCTACGAATAGGAAAAGAGAATCAATGGGTGAATAGAAAACAATATTCATGAAACAAGCGATACCCCAAATAGGAAACAAGATCGAAACAAAGCCATAAAAAAATGAATATGAAAATATGGTATTAAATAGCGGATATGAAACAAGTGAAATCTCAAAATACGAGACAAGATCAACAAGATCGTGAATAGAACGAAAAACAATTCACGAATGAGAAATAAAATCTCATAGGGAACGAGGCAAATTTTCAAGATAGAAAACGAAATCTTCAAAGAAATCTCGAATAGAAGCAAGATTCAAACAAGGTTCGAATGGCATAAGTTTGAATAGGAATGTAATTCCGAAGTAAAGTCTTAAATATCAACAGAGTCTGAATAGGAAACAAAATTCGAGTAGAACCAAATCTTGAATTAGGAAACGACGCCATAGGAAACAAGTTATCGAGTAGGAAGAAAACCTTGAATAAGAGCAGAGTTACGAACAAGAATGGAAATAACTTTCCAAATACATCTCGAATAGCGACCAAGGTTTCGGAAGAGGAAATAAAATCTAATAACCCTTAAATAGGAAACAAGGAGGTTTTTAAGAAACAATCTAGGTGCAAGAGAAATCTAAGAAAAAACTGGATTATGAATCATGATCCATGGTTTTCTCCAACCATGCAAAAGAGTCTTCTGTCTTCAGTCTAACTTCAGTATTCTTCCGGGACTGGAATCTATTCAACCTTCTTCAACTGTCATGTCGTAGGCCGGTCCTTGCGGTAGTGCTCCATGTGGTTGCTGATTATGAAAAGGTGGTTCCCATTTGCTGTAGTCTGATGCTTCTTGCGCTTATTCTCGAGCAGTATGATCAACGTTCTCCAGCAGTCCTTGACTTGGTGGACAGGCGATCCGTAGTACAGTATAGCCTCCGTCTTTTATGGCACTCTTCATAGTGGCATCCTGAGAAGTGGCAGAAATTGTAAATGGTCTTCAGCTAAATCTAAATCTGGATCTCCCGCTGGGACTGAAGTGCAGGGCTCTGGCAGGAATATATGGCTGCTAGCGTACTGGCTGCTGAGATCTTCTCCTGATGATGCGACTGGTGATGTGACCGAAGAAACGCTGACTGAGTGTTGTGACGCTTTGCGGGTCCAGGGTAGTTGTTGTCTTTGTCATAAATCTTCATGTTCCTTCTGAGCTTCAGTTTTCTGTTGTGTCCTATTGTCTGTACTACATTCTGGATCTTCTGGCAGGTGGCTCTAATCTTCAGAGAAGTCGGGTCCTCAAAAACTTGGGTGATCTTCATTGGTAACTCCAGGTTCTCGATCTGCTCCTTGGTGTAAGATATGCGCTCGATGTCGAAAAATTCAAGTGTCTGAGAGTCTGGAAATCAAAAGTCCTTCCTGGCTCGGAGAGTGTATCCACAAGTCTGACTTGGAAAGAGTGGCCAGCTTCCTCTGGTTGTCAAGGGACTCTTCAGACGTCTCCGTCAACTACGTACTACCCATGGGGATAGTAGAATGATAGAAGGTAGTGGAAGCTCAAAAACATCAAGTGCAAGTGAATTGACAGTTCTGGTGTCGCATGCTTTTGAACTATCTACAAAACTGAAAACAGTTAAAATAACCTAGACCTACATACAATAAGTGTTTATAGAATATTAAAATACCTGATACACCTGATTTACCTGATATACCCTTATTTCCCGATTTTTCCTATGCTGTGATCAAGTTTCCCTAGTTATTCAAGTCCCCCAATAGTACTCTAATACCTAGGTACCATTAGGATAGACCTGCATGGGCCACCACTAAAAATATGTCACGACCCGCTCCCGAATAATCGGACACGAGTCGGATACGCCCAGCCTTCGTTGTTAGACACGACGAAATAAGCTTTACCAAGCTAGGGAAAACTAACCAGATAAACCTGAAAGTATAGAATCACAGCATCTAAAAACGTATCCCAGAATGATCACCATAATCCACAAATCCAGATATCATAATGTACCAAAATCAACAGGAATAAAAAGTGCTATGAACTCTAAAGTCAATATCTCAAAGTAAAGCTAAGTAATCTAAACATGAAGCCTCAAGCTAAGCCCCATCCTGCTCAGCTAAATCCTGGGCTCTGGCCCATAGAGTAGAATAATATCCTAAGGCATACCTACAACATATCCTATTCAGGAGCGGAGCAAGTACAATTCTAGGTAATGAACAAGACATCATGATATGAAGGTACAAGGAAACATGGAAAGTACAGGAAAGAACATGTGAATAAGTACATAAAAGAACAGGGTGTGTAAAGTACATGAAAGAACATGGTATGTAAGAACATGAAAGTACATGATATATAAGCATATGAAAGAACATGGTATCATAGAATCACAGGAAATAAGTACAAGGTATATCTCCTGCATGTGTGTACTATATTTGAAATATAACTAAGTATGTGATCGGCTAGGGGTAAGCACCTGAAAGCACATGAATGGTACGACTTAGGACCCGCGTGCACGATGCGGGGTCTAAGCTAAACACACCTGAGTTGTTTCTTGGTTTGGTCACATAAATAGTATATTTCCCCACCCCAGGTACAAGTAGTAAGAACAAGGAACATAAGCACCAGAAAGTATATGACGTGTTGTAATGTGTCAATTAAGAAAGCACAGGATATAATAAAATGCACAAGACCGTAGAGTGTACTTGCCTTGCTCCAGAAAAGTATGGGTGAAGATCGGAGCAAAATGTCCTCCTGTATTTAATAATGTGCACAAGTTGGTTATAGTCTAAAATAAGACGTTCAGCTTAACTAATATTCCATTCAATAGACTCAACTGAATTTATTAACCATGCACTTAAATTAAAGTCCAAGCTCAACTACTCAAAACTCCCTAACCATGACTGTTCCTAGAGGTGGTTATAATCTATATTTAGGTATTTTAGGAATTCTCTATTAATAATCAACATTTGGCCAGACCATATGTAACACCCAGTTTTCCAGATGAGGGTATTTTTGAATTTTTGTATTTATAATTATTATTTATTGATATTTATTTCATATTATAATTTTTGGTGATTTTTAATTATTTTTAAACTATTTAAAAATAGTTTAAGTCATGACTTGTGATTTTGGTGTGCAGCTAGTGAAACTGTAGAGACTGCATGACCTAGAGCCTAACCGCATCATTAGAATGATTTAATTGTTATTTTTAGCCTAGGAATATTTTGGTCATTTTGACTTATTTGATTTATTTGGTCATTTGTTGAATTCGTGAATTTCTGGTTGACTTGACTTGTTGAGACCTAGTGAGCTAGCCTAGAAGCTAACCCTAGCCATGGTGACCCGAGTCTAACTTAGGTTAACCTACATTTAGTCATTAGAAACTAATTTTAGAATGAGGGGATTTGGTTTAGTGCATTTAAGGCGTGGTTTATGGTTTCATGAAATGACTTATGGCTAAATGGTTTACTTGATCATGACTTGGCCCATGGCCCATAACTAGAAGCCCTAACCCTAACCAAACCCTAAATGACCAGCCATAGGGATCCCCACCCTATATAAACACTTATTCTCTAGGGCTTGCCTCCTTCTTTCATTCATTTCAACATTGGAAAAAGAAAGGTATTGTCCCTTTTCCAAAAATCCCCATAAATCCATTTTAAGTCCTTTTTAATCCTAGTTTCTTGCATTAGAACCTAATTTCCTCCTATTTTTTGAATGTGGAATTTAATCCCAGCTTTGGGACAATTTGGAGCTTTTGGCACCAAGAGGAAGAATCCCCCATTTGAAGCTTTTCCAAGCTTTTTGCACACATAGGTAAAACCCTCTAAATTGTTTTATATTTCAGTTTTCTTTGCATGTAGGGCTAGATCTAGGAGTCCCCTAGGTGTCCCCGAAATTTGGGTGGAATTCGTGTCCGTTTGGTGTCCGTATCGGACACGTGTCGTATTGTTTTGTAGGTGTTTGATTAAATGCCTCTAAGGAATTTATTTTTGATTTTTGTAAAACTAATTATATGAATTTGTTGCTCTATATGTGTATATAAAATTTTGTGAAGACTGATTGGATTTTTGTGTCTTTTTTGTGTCCAAATGGGACACGGACACGCTGCACGACACTGTCGGGTAGTGCCCTGCTGTTCGACGTGTCGTGTGCACTGGACATGACACGTGATGACATGATATTTTAGGGGAGGGTGCGGGCTATCACTGACACCTTGCACACAAAATTTGAGACGATTCTATGGAATGGTTTGAGAGAAATTCCACCCGCACGGATTTTTGCATAGACACACACGTACGAGTAAACCTTACTGATACGTGACTGGACATGCGACACGACACATTTTGGACACTATTCAGGGGGTCTAAACCCTAGCCCTAGACCTAGACTAACAGTAGACACGTGCACGACACTTGTGGGTTCGTGTGTCATGTCCTAGAGGGCTCGACACACGTGCACGAGCCCCCTCCTTCACTGCACTGTACCTACACTTACACACAGTTCAGATACGTGTTTAGACACGTTTTGTGTCACTGATTGATACTATGGGACACGACTGACCCCACCCCTATGTTGGTATATATATTTTCCCCTTGATTTCAAATGGATTAATTAGATTTTCAAATGGTTTTGATTCCTGGGTTTTAATGTAGGTGTAGGACTAAGTTCAGAATAAGTTTTTTTTGTGAAAAACCTGTTCAGTGAGAAATTCCTGTATGTTTTGTATGTATGCAATCTGTATGTATATGTATAGGTAAGTTGTGAGAGAGTTATGAGATTAGAGGGAGAGCTGTGTTAGGAGATATCAGGGACTCGATTTATTTGAACACCCCTTACTGCAGTATGTCCAATATCAGTGACTAAGTCACGTTTTCAACCTTAAGGCATATCAGTGGATGTGCAAGATCAGTTATCAGCTATCATGTGTGTAAGGTCTGGGTTGTATCAGGGTAGGATGATGTCCTGTGCACCAATAGATGATTACACTTTGCTTAACTGCTATGGGTATGTTTCTTATGTATATAAACTTGACTGGGTGGTTGTCCTGCAAATGGGTTGAGGAATGACACATTGTTTTCACATGTGAATTGAAAACACATTTGGGTACTGTCCTATATTAGACAGGTTTATGTTAATCCTATTCCAGATTAATAGTTGACTTGGGTTATACAATTATAGATTGGGTTATGTATGTATGTGTGTGTGTTTGATTTTGATTTCAAAATTTGTGATAGGAATGTGTACAGTGGCACTTGGCCTGCATACCTTAAATGAGATTGGGTTTTGGGTGTCTGATACTTGTATGTATCAGAGATTTTGAGAGGGATTAGCCTCTAGAGAATAAGTGTTTTGGAATATCAGTTGATTTGGGGGCTAGTCAGGTAATAGATGTAGTAGTGGGTAGAGAGAGGTTATGAAGTATTGAAGGTTAGGCTTGGCTTTGCAACAGCAGGCTGACTTGGCTTGCACTGCAGGATAGAGCAGTGCATACCAGCAGTAGGGAGGTCCTTGCATTGCATAGCAGCAGTAGGCATGCATATATAGGTTCATGTTTGGGTTCATGATTAATAGGAGGATGTGTACATGTTAGTCTAGCCTAGGGTTCTATGATATTGGTTTTAAGCATTTGGTTATGCTCTCAAATTCCTTTTTTTTTCTTTTTCCTGAACTGTCCTATTTTTTTTCCTGAGATTTAAACCCTTCTTAAGTGAGCTGTAGACTGAGATGTTGAGTTCCCATTCTCTGTTCAGTCATAGTAATGGTATGTTTCAGTTTTTGAGTTGATATTGATCGAGTTTAATTTCAAATTGATGTTGATTCACAGTTGGGATAATTAAATGGAATGTTGATTTATAGAGATTGTGTATTGATATGGGTTTGGCCTTTGCTTGTTGATTTAAACTATTTTGATCTGAAAACTGATTTGATGATTCAAATGTATGTTAGATTCAATTCCTGTGTTAATTTCCATGTTTAATCCATGAAACCGAAATCTGGGACACTTTGAACTCTCTGTTATGGCTTGGGAAAAACTGAGATTTCCATAACACAAACCTGAGAATAGCCTGAGCCACATGGACACAACATCTGAACACACACTCTTGTGGTATTCACACTGCTATTTTCATCCCCACACACCTTTGAACTTCATATGTATAACTGGACACTGTGGGTTGATTTCATGTTGTAATGACACTTTGTGGGCTATTGAAAAATCTGGAATTGGTTTGATGTATGAACTGTCATTGTATGCTTGATTTTCCTGAGAGCATAACCTGTCATCCCCTACACACCCATCACACTGTTTTCACACACCCTCTATCCTAGGAATCTGTCACATTTCCCCCTCACACATATGAGCACATATGTAATCCCATGTTTTCCTGTTTTCTTTAGGTGCCCACTGATTTCAGGATCTTTCCTCATGCCTCATGTGACACACACACACACTATATCACACACACTATATCATAACCCTTTAACCTATACCCACACACACACATGTCTACACATGTACAATGCACACATTCTAAAATTATTACACTCTCACATTTGCCTCAACACTATCACACACAAACTAAAATGAACCCTCAAGCTCACACCCTACACACACACCCTCTCATGTACACAAACACACATATGCCCTATCATCCTATGTATATATATATATATATATATATATATATATATATATATATATATATATATATATATATATATATATATATATATATATATATATATATATATATTTTATATATATATATATATATATATATATATATATATATATATATATATATATATATATGTATGTATATATGTAGGTACACCTATTTGAGATATTGTCATGTAGTCTATATTATATGAATGTGTGTTAATTATATCTAATTAAATAAATGTATTATATATATATGAGAGGCTATTAATATCTAGGACTATAGGCTTTGGGTGTATGTATATATTGATATATATATATGCGGCATCCTAAATTATACTAGTCTATGGGTTAGAATGAGTTAGTGTATCTTAGATTGACCTAGATTTGACCAAATAGTCTTGTTGCTGACCTAGTTTGACCTAGACAATTGACTAGGTTTGATTAGAGTTGACTTTAACCTAGTTTGACCTAGAAATCAGGTAGATTGTATCATAAACATCATTTGTCTTATTTTAAGCACATTATAACCTGTACTGCTCTATTTAGGACATTGTGACTCCGGTGCAGACATCTGATATTTTACTACTCTTTTCAGAGTATCAGGCGAGTACATTCTCTGATAGTTCTCTCATTTATTTGTCAATTACTGTATTTCAGTTCTAGTTAGCTGTATGTGATTTTCTGTTACAAACACGTACTGTTATTTCTGGATCATGTATACGACACACATTTATTTTCTGGCCTCTATTACTGGTATCATCATTTCCGGCTTCTATTACTGGAATCACCTACTGGAATCTTCCCGGAATCATTTACTGGTATCATTATACTTGGCTGGACTCATCTTGAATCATTGTGTTGTAATTTCTAGATTCACTTGCTAGGAGGGGAAATACTAGAGTAAGACATGTAGACATACCCCATTTCTGGAATCACCCTTTACTGGAATCATACTGGAATGATAGCCATCTCACACCCGGCCAGGTGTGTGATGTGCCAGATTACCCATAGCCGTTTACATGTCGATCTCGGTATTTTAAAACACACTGCTAGAGTATAGGCTGGACTCACCTTGGAATTATTGCTCACTATAACTGGAATCGTCCCTTGCTGGATTCATCTTGTATGAGATTCATCCTGTACTGGACTTACATTGGAGTTACACTGGTCTACATTGTTGCCTGGACTTTATATCATATTACCCTGGTTCAGCTAGTTCTATTTTTACAGTCTTTATTGCTATGATTCTTCTCTTGTTTAGTATTTACTTTCCTTGCACTTTATCTGTCTTTCTTACCATCACCTGAATATAAACTGCCATTTTCATCAATACAACTGCCTATAACTGCTTTATAGTTCTCTGTCATTTACTTGGGTTTACTAGATGAGATGTGCTCGTTCCTGTCCTGACTGGACATGTTGAAAATTTTACAGATGATTGCCCTGAGGACACATGCCCTACATTTTACTGAGGAGATGGCTTAGCTACCTATGGCCCCGACACTCAGGAGTGATCGGGAGTTTAGTTAGTCTGTCTTGTTTTAGTTTTCCTGTTTAGATCTGGAGTTGTATATAGAGAGATTTGAGACTTGAGATGTATTTGAGATTATTCAGATGTTGATATTATTTCAGTAGTTTGTTGTCTTCATTTTCTTAGTTATATTTCTGTGTTATCTTATCGTGCTTAGACTGTGATTGAGTTACACCATATCTTATACTTGTCCTCCGTTCGGAGTTGATCATGATGAGTACACTATATACTGCATGAGTTGATGGTTAGTTAGAGACTTAGAACAGCGTTCTACCGCCGATACTGCGGCGTAGGCTGGACGCTGTTACGTACTCGTACCCTCACAGTGGGTGTGGATCGTGACACATTTTTTAGTGGTAGCCCATGCAGGTCGAGAGTCGCATTAGTACGATATCGTGGTAGTACGACGACTTAGTTGTACTGCTGCGAGCCTGCGATAGGACTGAGTGATAGGCTTTACCGGAGAGGCACTCAATCACAGTTAAGAAAAATTCTGCTTTGAATCATGCCATCTACATATCGTACTGATTTGCCTTCTTTGAATTAACTGTCCTCCTTTGGTATATCGATTCCTGCTCAGTATTGACTTCCTTGTTCGATCTGTCTTCAGGATGGTGGAGACACGATCACATCACTCTGGTGCAGTAGTTGTTGTAGAGGGCACTGCCACCTCTCAGCCAGATCAGCGGGGTCAGGAGGCTGCAGCTCCTGCCACCTCTGCCTATGTTGAGACTTCAGTAGCAGCAGCAGGGGGTATGCCTCCACCAGCTCAGAGGCAGGACCCAGTCATCCCAGAGATGCAGTTCCAGCGACCGTCGCCTACAGGACACGTGGATGCGACACAGATGTTCGCTTACTTCCAGCAGTTTATGGACCGACAGCAGGCCCGACAGGACAGGAGCATGGAGTTGGCCCTTACGACGGTCGCAGCTCGACCAGTGATCCAGCAGCCGAGGACACCGGGGATAGAGAAGTTCCAGAAGATGAGCCCCAGAGACTTCCTGGGGACAGAAGGGATTTTATATGCTGACGAGTGGATCGAACATATAGAGGAGATCTTTCGCCTGGCCCGGATACCGGCAGATCTCCAGATAGAGGCAGCAGCTAGCCGGATGCGAGATCTTGCTCGCACCTGGTATCAGTCAGACCCCAGGGTGGGAGTAGCTGGACAGACTTAGGAGGAGTTCAGGGGCTTCTTCAAGAAGAAGTTCTTTCCAGATTCAGTGCTCAGAGCCTTGGAGTCGCAGTTCGAGAGCCTAGTACAGGGGAGCCTGTCAGTGGAGGAGTACGCTGGGGAGTTCGGCCGCCTCAGCAGATTCGTAGAGGGCTTAAGCGAGGCGGCGAAGGCCCAGAGGTTCCGAAAGGGTCTGGTCAAGGAAGTCAAGTCCCTGACCAAGGGCAACAGGGATGCCACTTTCGAGGAGATTCTGACGGGAGCTTTACTGGCTGAAGATGATCTTGAGCTGAGGCTCAAAAGGGGACGGGACGCTCACGGTACCAGCAGCAGTGGAGGCCAGGCCAAGAGGCCTCACGTGCAGTTTCAGCAGACGCAGGCACCAGTGGGAGTTCAGCAGGTACAGCATCAGTACCGGGGTCAGGACCCGAAGGTGATCAGTTGTTCCTACTGCAAGAAGCCGGGACACATTTGGGAGCAGTACAGGAAGAGGTTGAGGGTTTGCTATTTCTGTGGGTCAGCTGTCCTCCAGAAGATAGATTGTCCCATTGTACCTCCTTTTGAGGGGGCTAGTCTACCTGTAGCTCAGCACCAGAGGGGTGGAGCTTTTACGATGGCAGCCGAGGAGACTGACGTCGCAGGTGATGGATTAGCAGGTTTGACCTTCTTGTTCTTTCTCCCCACTTCCATATGTGATTTCCCTTAGTACCTGCCAGGATATTGCTTGTGATTGCTAGATAGTGTAGCTACCCTGTTCGAGACTGTGGAATCATGACCAGTAGGATTGTATTGCTTCGACTTTGATTGCTTGGGGGTTTGACCTAGGAAGGGTGCGATCATCTTAATTTCGAGGACAAAATTTTTATAAGGTGGGTAGGATTGTAACACCCAATTTTCCAGATAAGGGTATTTTTGAATTTTTTTTATTTATAATTATTATTTATTGATATTTATTTTATATTATGATTTTTGGTAATTTTTAATTATTTTTAAACTATTTAAAAATGGTTTAAGTCATGACTTGTGATTTTGGTGTGCAGCTAGTGAAACCGTAGAGACTACATGACCTAGAGCCTAACCGCGTCATTAGGATGATTTAATTGTTATTTTTAGCCTAGGGGTATTTTGGTCATTTTGACTTATTTGATTTATTTGGTCATTTGTTGAATTGGTGAATTTCTGGTTGACTTGACTTGTTGAGACCTAGTGAGCTAGCGTAGAAGCCAACCCTAGCCATGGTGACCCTAGTCTAACTTAGGTTAACCTACATTTAGTCATTAGAAACTAATTTTAGAATGAGGGAATTTGGTTTAGTGTATTTAAGTCATGGTTTATGGTTTCATAAAATGACTTATGGCTAAATGGTTTACTTGATCATGACTTGGCCCATGGCCCATAACTAGAAGCCCTAACCCTAACCAAACCCTAAATGACCAGCCATAGGGATCCCCACCCTATATAAACACTTATTCTCTAGGGCTTGCCTCCTTCTTTCATTCATTTCAACATTGGAAAAAGAAAGGTATTGTCCCTCTTCCAAAAATTCCCATAAATCCATTTTAAGTCCTTTTTAATCCTAGTTTCTTGCATTAGAACCTAATTTCCTCCTATTTTTTGAATGTGGAATTTAATCCCAGCTTTGGGACAATTTGGAGCTTTTGGCACCAAAAGGAAGAATCCCCTATTTGAAGCTTTTCTAAGCTTTTTGCACACATAGGTAAAACCCTCTAAATTATTTTATATTTCAGTTTTCTTTGCATGTAGGGCTAGATCTAGGAGTCCCCTAGGTGTTCCCAAAATTTGGGTGGAATTCGTGTCCGTTTGGTGTCCGTATCGGACACGTGTCGTATTGTTTTGTAGGTGTTTGATTAAATGCCTCTAAGGAATTTATTTTCGATTTTTGTAAAACTAATTATATGAATTTGTTGCTCTATATGTGTATATAAAATTTTGTGAAGACCGATTGGATTTTTGTGTCTTTTTCGTGTCCAAATGGGACACGGACACGCTGCACGACACTGTCGTGCAGTGCCCTGCTGCTCGACGTGTCGTGTGCGCTGGACACGACACGTGGTGACTTGATATTTTAGGGGAGGGTGCGGGCTATCACTGAAACCTTGCACACGAAATTTGAGACGATTCTATGGAATGGTTTGAGAGAAATTCCACCCGCACGGATTTTTGCATAGACACACACGCACGAGTAAACCTTACTGATACGCGACTGGAAACGCGACACGACACATTTTTGACACTATTCAGGGTGTCTAAACCCTAGCCCTAGACCTAGACTAACAGTAGACACGTGCACAACACTTATGGGTTCGTGTGTCATGTCCTAGAGGGCTCGACACACGTGCACGAGCCCCCTCCTTCACTGCACTGTACCTACACTTACACACAGTTCAGACACGTGTTTGGACACGTTTTGTGTCACTGATTGATACTATGGGACACGACTGACCCCACCCCTATGTTGGTATATATATTTTCCCCTTGATTTCAAATGGATTAATTAGATTTTCAAATGGTTTTGATTCCTGGGTTTTAATGTAGGTGTAGGACTAAGTTCAGAATAAGTTTTTTTTGTGAAAAACCTGTTCAGTGAGAAATTCTTGTATGTTTTGTATGTATACAATCTGTATGTATATGTATAGGTAAGTTGTGAGAGAGTTGTGAGATTAGAGGGAGAGCTGTGTTAGGAGATATCAGGGACTCGATTTATTTGAACACCCCTTACTGCAGTGTGTCCTATATCAGTGACTAAGTCACGTTTTCAACCTTAAGGCATATCAGTGGATGTGCAAGATTAGTTATCAGCTATCATGTGTGTAAGGTCTGGGTTGTATCAGGGTAGGATGATGTCCTGTGCCCCAATAGATGAGTACACTTTGCTTAACTACTATGGGTATGTTTCTTATGTATATAAACTTGACTGGGTGGTTGTCCTACAAATGGGTTGAGGAATGACACATTGTTTTCACATGTGAACTGAAAACACATTTGGGTACTGTCCTATATTAGACAGGTTTATGTTAATCCTATTCCAGATTAATAGTTGACTTGGGTTATACAATTATAGATTGGGTTATGTATGTATGTGTTGTTTGATTTTGATTTCGAAATTTGTGATAGGAATGTGTACAGTGGCACTTGGCCTGCATACCTGAAATGAGATTGGGTTTTGGGTGTCTGATACTTGTATGTATCCGAGATTTTGAGAGGGATTAGCCTCTAGAGAATGAGTGTTTTGGAATATCAGTTGATTTGGGGGCTAGTCAGGTAATAGATGTAGTAGTGGGTAGAGAGAGGTTATGAAGTATTGAAGGTTAGGCTTGGCTTTGCAACAGCAGGCTGACTTGGCTTGCACTGCAGGATAGAGCAGTGCATAGCAGCAGTAGGCAGGTCCTTGTATTGCATAGCAGCAGTAGGCATGCATATATAGGTTCATGTTTGGGTTCATGATTAATAGGAGGATGTGTACATGTTAGTCTAGCCTAGGGTTCTATGATATTGGTTTTAAGCATTTGGTTATGCTCTCAAATTCCTTTTCTTTTTCTTTTACCTGAATTGTCCTATTTTTTTCCTGAGATTTAAACCCTTCTTAAGTGAGCTGTAGACTGAGATGTTGAGTTCCCATTCTCTGTTCAGTCATAGTAATGGTATGTTTCAGTTTTTGAGTTGATATTGATCGAATTCAATTTCAAATTGATGTTGATTCACAGTTGGGATAATTAAATGGAATGTTGATTTATAGAGATTGTGTATTGATATGGGTTTGGCCTTGGCTTGTTGATTTGAACTGTTTTGATCTGAAAACTGATTTGATGATTCAAATGTATGTTAGATTCAATTCCTGTGTTAATTTCCATGTTTAATCCATGAAACCGAAATCTGGGACACTTTGAACTCTTTGTTATGGCTTGGGAAAAACTGAGATTTCCATAACACAAACCTGAGAATAGCCTGAACCACATGGACACAACATCTGAACACACACTCTTGTGGTATTCACACTGCTATTTTCATCCCAACACACCTTTGAACTGTCATATGTATAACTGAACACTGTGGGTTGATTTCATGTTGTAATGACACTTTGTGGGCTATTAAAAAATCTGGAATTGGTTTGATGTATGAACTGTCATTGTATGCTTGATTTTCCTGAGAGCATAACCTGTCATCCCCCACACACCCATCACACTGTTTTCACACACCCTCTATCCTAGGAATCTGTCACATTTCCCCCTCACACACATGAGCACATATGTAATCCCCTATTTTCCTGTTTTCTTTAGGTGCCCACTGATTTCAGGATCTTTCCTCATGCCTCATGTGACACACACACACACTAT
The DNA here is from genome assembly GCA_029216955.1 of Iris pallida. NCBI lineage: Eukaryota > Viridiplantae > Streptophyta > Magnoliopsida > Asparagales > Iridaceae > Iris > Iris pallida. The sequence goes on from JANAVB010021600.1 coordinate 28,798,768, forward strand.
ATCACACACACTATATCATAACCCTTTAACCTATACCCACACACACACATGTACAATGCACACGTTCTAAAATTATTACACTCTCACATTTGCCTCAACACTATCACACACAAACTAAAATGAACCCTCAAGCTCACACCCTACACACACACCCTCTCATGTACACAAACACACATATGCCCTATCACCCTATGTATATGTATATATATGTATGTATGTATATATATAGGTACACCTATTTGAGATATTGTCATGTAGTCTATATTATATGAATGTGTGTTAATTATATCTAATTAAATAAATGTATTATATATATATATGAGAGGCTATTTATATCTAGGACTATAGGCTTTGGGTGTATGTATATATTGATATATATATGAGGCATCCTAAATTATACTAGTCTATGGGTTAGAATGAGTTAGTGTATCTTAGATTGACCTAGATTTGACCAAATAGCCTTGTTGCTGACCTAGTTTGACCTAGACAATTGACCAGGTTTGATTAGAGTTGACTTTGACCTAGTTTAACCTAGAAATCAGGTAGATTGTATCATAAACATCATTTGTCTTATTTTAAGCATATTATAACCTGTACTGCTCTATTTAGGACATTGTGACTCCGGTGCAGACATCTGATATTTCACTACTCTTTTCAGAGTATCAGGCGAGTACATTCTCTGATAGTTCTCTCATTTATTTGTCAATTACTGTATTTCAATTCTAGTTAGCTGTATGTGATTTTCTGTTACAAACACGTACTGTTATTTCTGGATTCATGTATATGACACACATTTATTTTCTGGCCTCTATTACTGGTATCATCATTTCTGGCTTCTATTACTGGAATCACCTACTGGAATCATTTACTGGAATCATTTCGGAATTATTTACTGGTATCATTATACTTGGCTGGACTCATCTTGAATCATTGTGTCATAATTTCTGGATTCACTTGTTGGGAGGGGAAATACTAGAGTAAGACATGTAGACATACCCCATTTCTGGAATCACCCTTTGCTGGAATCATACTGGAATGATAGCCATCTCACACCCGGCCAGGTGTGTGATGTGCCGGATTACCCATAGCCGTTTACATATCAATCTCGGTATTTTAAACCACACTGCTAGAGTATAGGCTGGACTCACCCTGGAATCATTGATCACTATAACTGGAATCGTCCCTTACTGGATTCATCTTGTATGAGATTCATCATGTACTGGACTTACATTGGAGTTACACTGGTCTACATTGTTGCCTGGACTTTATATCATATTACCCTGGTTCAGCTAGTTCTATTTTTACAGTCTTCATTGCTATGATTCTTCTCTTGTTTAGTATTTACTTTCCTTGCACTTTATCTGTCTTTCTTACCATCACCTGAATATAAACTGTCATTTTCATCAATACAACTGCCTATAACTGCTTTATAGTTCTCTGTCATTTACTTGGGTTTACTAGATGAGATGTGCTCGTTCCTGTCCTGACTGGACATGTTGAAAATTTTACAGATGATTGTCCTGAGGACACATGCCCTACATTTTACTGAGGAGATGGCTTAGCTACCTATGGCCCCGACACTCAGGAGTGATCGGGAGTTTAGTTAGTCTGTCTTGTTTTAGTTTTCCTGTTTAGATCTGGAGTTGTATATAGAAAGATTTGAGACTTGAGATGTATTTGAGATTATTCAGATGTTGATATTATTTCAGTAGTTTGTTGTCTTCATTTTCTTAGTTATATTTCTGTGTTATCTTATCGTGCTTAGACTGTGATTGAGTTACACCATATCTTATACTTGTCCTCCGTTCGGAGTTGATCATGATGAGTATACTATATACTGCATGAGTTGATGGTTAGTTAGAGACTTAGAACAGCGTTCTACCGTCGACACTGCGGCGTAGGCTGGGCGTTGTTACGTACTCGTACCCTCACAGTGGGTGCGGATCATGACACCATAATTCCTTTAGCAAGAATTTAATAAAAATATTTATTAAATTGAACACTCAAAAATCTTATTGAAAATATAGAGTCGATTAGGAGATAATATTATCTTTAAGGTAGTTATTTTATAACACTAACTCAAGTATGACTAATATTCCATCCAGCATCCTTTAAAATTAACATAAAGTCCAACTTAAGTTAAGAGTAGCTCAGCTCTATCAAACTTTTAACTCAAAACAAATATACTTGATAAAGTACATCCAATGATTCACATGGAAATGAATGGCTGGTGCTAAAATAGGAAAATGCAAAAGGGTTTGGACTTAAAGATAACTTACCATAAATCCAATTCTTTAAATTCCTACTCAGCAAAACATTCTAACTACAACCAATTTATTTGGACAACAACTATTCAGTTGAAGTTAAGCTCAAAAGTTTGGAAGAAAAACTAATGATTATTCATGTGGAAATTAGAGGTTCAGTAACTGGCATATAGTCAAGTGCCAAAATACTGATACTGCCAAAACTCAGATACTCAAAGTTCAAATTCAATGGAACCAACTAAAAATCTGATCTCCCTTCAACACACAGTAAAATAATATACAAATAAAATCTAACAATTAAACTTATACATCAGCTACGGGAGACTTATATCAGCTGCCACATTCAACGACTCAACATTCCTGATAAAATTTGTTAATCACTGATGCTCAACCTAAGCCTCAACCACAGCAAACTCAAGGGTTCAATATCGTACAATGATCAATATACAACAACAAAAATGATAAAAATCTATGAGTTAAATACGATTAGTCTTCAAGCCTGCGCATAGGTTTCAGATCACAATCATGATGTACTGAACACGGCCAACCCGGACACGAGCTACTGGTCTACACAGGCACGAACACGAATACGGTACTGCTACTCGGCATATGACAACCACGTACACGAGACACGGGTACGAGCTAGCTGACACAAAACCAAATAAATTAAACTCAGACACAATACACGACTCAGACACTCTACTCCTTGTATAATAATCAAACTCTAACTATCTACTAAACTCTAATTGCATCAGTAAAAATTCACATTAAACAAATGGATCAATACCTGAAACTGAGGTGTCTGAATCCGAACGGGGGAAATAAACGTAGAGGTTTCAAAAAATCGAACTCCCCTGGACAGAATTAAACAATCAGAAAAATAGATCACAAACTCGATCGATGCTTCCAATCCAGAATATTGATCAATCAAAAATCAAACATAGAACAATTGTGTTCCTACTTACTGATCGAATTCAGGTCGATCGACCGACCAAGATTCGAGTTGAATCGATCTCTCGGATCGACCAATTCGATCAGGATCGCAACATTTTGAAACACAAACAAATCAATCAAGAAAAGGAGACGAAGAAGGACAGGGACCTTATTGTGCTCTGTGCACGAAGGTCCGCTCACTGCGTCACCGTCGGGGAAATAATGGACTCGCGGATACGAGTCTGCCGGGGGAAATCCTGTTGTCGATGTTCGAGTGAACGCCACCGGAGAAGATCAGCACTCGTCGAGGCTCGTTGTTGCTATCGAGGAGAGGGTCCTCGCCACCGCCGCTGCTGGGAGAAGGGACTGGACGTTGACACCGGCGGTGGTCGCCATGGTCGGTTCAGTGGCCGGAGTGATCGCCACCATCGTCGCTCGTAGCCGCCGTCGTTTGTCGTAGAGAAGGTTGCCGATGCCGCCAGAGGGGGTGGTCATCCTGCCATCGCTGTGGTGGAGCCTCCGCCACCGGAGTGGTTGCACGCGGTCGTCGCCGGGAAGCCATGCACAGTCGGATCGCCGAGATCTCGCCGTCAGGGAGAGCAGAGCATTGATCCATCGATCATCCTCCGCCGGGAGCTTCGGACGCCGTCATCATCATCGTCGCGGTCGCCGCCCTTGGAGTGGTGGTCGCCGTCGAGTTGACGAGATCGTCGTCACCGTCGCTGAGATGGATTTAGGGTTAGGGTTCGGATATTTGGGGAAAGAAGAAAGTAATAGAATGAAAAAAAAACGAAAGCTATGATTCTCTCTCTCTCTCCAGATTAATTTTTAAGAAGTGAATGGGAATTTTACAATAACACCCCCCCCCCCCCCGCTCTAAAGTAATTGCAAAAGATCCCTCCCACTCAGAATTTTTATAATAAAACCCTCCCCCTTTTCCAATATTATAAAGACTGCTAAGAAAACAGTTAAAAACTTATTATAATTATTATTATTTAAAACAAAGGTGAGGGGACCACTAAATTGGTTGTAACAACTTTTCAAATTTGAAAATTGCTCCCAATTTATTTCCCTCTAAAATATCAATCATCATATTGTTAATTAAAATAAATAAAATAAATTTTTATTAGAAACCCAATTTAATCAATTGCTATTATTAAAATCGAAATTTTTATTTCCTAAAAAAAAATCGGGAAGTGGAGTCACAGCTGGAGAAGGAGGCAGTGTAACCGCTGGAGATGGGTGCGTCCGCGTCTCCTCTAGGGCTAGCAGTCTGGCGCTGCATTGCTCCATGCAAGCCGTTATCCTAGTAACGGTGTCGTGAATGGACTCCTGCGTCCCATGTACGTACCGCACGGTACGCTCGAGTTCGTCAAAGCGTGCGGTGACCGACGCAGCGTCCCCTTGCGCCTAAAACCCTGGCTGCTCAGAAATCCGCCTCAGCATATCGTCGCGCAGCTCAGCAATCTGGCGGGCAATGGTACCCTCGACTCGGGATGACTCGGCCTGTGACGGCTGTGAATGCGCACTGGCAGAGGGAGCCCTGGATGCCTGCGTCGCAACAAATGTGCCGTAGGACCCCGTACTGTAGTGCGTACCCCTCTGAAGACCACCAACAGCGGTCTTCCATAGCTCGTCCTCCGACTGAGGCGGAGAGGGCTGCGATGTACCAACCCCTCCCTCTGCCGATGCACTAGCACTCGCACGCTCATCACGTAGACTAACAAACTCGTCCACCCTTGGTCGTAATCAGCATGCTCGTGGACATCTATATAAGGCTCCACATAAGGCTCCGGCTCGGAGGCTAAAGCACAAGTTCTCTGTGTGCGGTCCACTGATAATAATTTGGCATGAAACCCCTCGAATACAAATGATATGTCACATCCACTTCTGAATGATATTTTAAGTTGCGACATCTCACACATGGACACTTAATTTTTGTACGGTCCATGTACTGAGGGAACGCCTTGGCAAACTGCAGGAACTGTTACACACCCTGTATAAATTCATCCCGTACACCGCACATGTCATCAGGATGACGATTGTACATCTACAAACGATTTTGCATATAGTAATTCATATAAGATAATTCTGCAAAGATTGACACAGATAATAATTCATCAGGATGACGATTGTACATCCAAAAATGGTTCCGCAGATAGTAATTCATATCCATTTTAAGATAATTACTATAGAAAGTGAAGACCGACATGAACTGACGCACGAAAGTGACGATTGTACGACCACAAGTTTTATGTTCTTTAACGATATATTTCACATACATAATTGCCAAGTGTGAGAACGGATGGCTCATAACAACCCAAAATTCATTCTAGCATAAATTAGTGTGAATCATCTATGTTCTGTACATATGGTGTAGTATATATTCTTATCGAATATAGTATCTGAAGGATGTAACAGAATCAATAAGATGAACACATAAAATGTAATACTAAGACATTATCTACTACTAAAAGATTTAGTGATAGGTTGTCGTATCATCATTGCCGAGTGATGGAGGTCAGAGGATAGTCAACTTTATCTACGGCTACATAGTTTCTGCCTCGCCAGTCGAATGGCTGCAGGGACTATGTCCTGATCACGATGTCGTTCCGTAGATTAATGCAAATTCCTTATAGCAAATGTCGTACATAGATTTTTGTCTCGCCAGTCGAATGGCAGATAAAAAGGTTATATTCCATTTTTTGTCAAGTGTGAGAACGGATGGCTCAGAACACAACCCAAAATCCATTCTAGCATACATTAGTGTGAATCATCTATGTTCTGTACATATGGTGTAGTATATGTTCTTATCGAATATAGTATCTGAAGGATGTAACAGAATCAATAAGATGAACACACAAAATGTAATACTAAGACATTATCTACTACTAAAAGATGTAGTGATAGGTTGTTGTATCATCATTGACGAGGGATAGGGGTCGGAGGACAGTCAACTTTATCTACGGCTACATAGTTTCTGCCTCGCCAGTCGAATGGCTGCAGGGACTATGTCCTGATCACGATGTCGTACCGTAGATTAATGCAAAGTCCTTATAGCAAATGTCGTACATAGATTTCTACCTCTCTAGTCGAATGGCTGTAGGGACAGTGTCTGACTTGGTGTATCTCACCATTTTCCCAAAATGCCTGACATTCAAACTCAAAAAATAGTTGCTAACTGATATCACTGTTCAGTTAAGCCTATTCTCAGGTTAATCCTTATTCCAATATCATTTCCCAATAGGAATTTATCTAAGTCCATATCAATAGACAAATTTCCTTTGGGTAACATGAACTAGCCAAGCCATCAAACCTAGGTATCCAGTCTCTCATACAGGACCTACCTATCTGCCTTTAACATAAATTATACAAATCAAACTAGTCTTAAACACTGGTACCAACTGCTTGAACATGACAGTCCCTAATTTGTACTGGATTTATCCTACCTCTGAGTGTACAAAGCACCTGAGTGCCCCTCCTAAAAACCAAAGAAAAGTAGAATCACCCAAGAGGAAGAAAAAGAAAGTTGGGCAACACAGTCCATGCTTTCTTTCTTTCTTCCTTTCTTTCTTGCCACTAGGAAATGATGGGAACTTGATGGTATTGGATACCAAGACATGGGCAAAATACCAGGTTTGTGTGTATGTAACATGAGTGGAGGATGCTTGGTGGGGGAAGAGAAAAAAAAGGAGCTACTCCTTGCGGGTTGTGGTCATCATACACACACTACACTAGCAAATGTGGATGGATATCATACATAAATTTGCAACATTATCTCCACTGTTCTGATACCAACCAACCAGTATTTGCCTGTTCCTGTGAACCTCTTCATAACAAGCTAATTATAAGACAAGACATCAATCACCAATAATACATCAATCCCCAACGAAATATGTGTTGGGTCATTGTGAGATCAGAAAATTGCATATATATAGCATTTTTCATAGAAGTTATTGCTCTCTACCAGGGACTCTGTCGGGCAAATATACTTTTCTGTATGCAGTGTTATTGGTCAGCTGGGAAGAACTAACCATTGCAAAAATCATCATTTCCGACATTGATATTGTAAACTAACTGAACTAAGTTGATTTTGATTCTAGTAAGTCACCATTCTTTCTGTTCTCGGGATTCGGTTTAAGCAAATGTGTATGATGTGTTTTTATCACAATAAGTTTTTCACCCACAGTAAGAGCAAGAAGTGTTTATTTTCTTAATTTTATTATTAGTGTCTATTTGCTCGTCTACAGTCAGATCGAAATGATTATGGTCATCTGAGCAACAGTGTTCCTATATTTTGTGACATGCCTTATGTTATTGTTTCGAACGGGTTAATTGTTCTTCGGACCCAGAATTTCCATATTGTCGTTTCAAAAATAATCCCAGAATCACTTTCGCGAAACTAGTACATAGATAGATTTCTTGAAAGAGTAGATGACTAACTTTAAGGGTTTGCAGCACAAAAGCATTTACATTCGAAAAGATGCTCAATACTCTTTAGCTATAGAGAGATTTCTTGAAAGAGTAGATAACTAACTTTAAGGGTTTCCAACACAAAACGCTCTTTTAAAGAACATTTTTCATAGAAGTTACATCAGAGCAAAGAAGTTCTGGAAATTATGATGAGAACCCTAAATTTTTCCCAGTATCAGTAAATAGGACTCGAACCCTAAATTGGAATTCCAATCCAAGCAAAACCTCAAATTGACCGTTCATATGCACAAAAAACTCCCAGTATCAGTATATAGGTGTCACACTGTGAGTCTCGTGTCCACACAGTGGGACACGACGTGTCCAAACCAATAAAATAGGTATCACACTGCTGCTCGTGCGGCGAGTCCACGCTCTCGTGGACACGAACTAGAAGCAAGAGAGAGAACTAGAAGACGAGGAGAAACTGGGAAGCGGGGACAGGGGAGAGTGTGTGTGTGTGTGTGTAAGAGAGAGAGAGAGAGAGAGAAAGAGAGATGGTGGAGCTACCTGAGGAGGAGGAGGAGGAGGAGGTCGGAGGAGGGAGATCGCCGGAGGAGCGCCGCGGAGGAGGAGGCCGGAGGAGGGAAATCGGCGGAGGAGCGCGTGCGCAAAAAATTGGGGGGGGGATTTGTGAATGATCGAAAAGGAAACCCTCGCAGCCTATATGAAACATTTAACGACGTCCTAAATGGACGTCGCTAAACGTCGCTGATATTTAATAAACGGCGACGCCGCTTAAAGTACGTCGCTACACGTTGCTACATCAGCGACGTATACCGACGAACTTGCGACGCAGTTTCCCAGTTAACAAATTGTAGTCGCTAGACGTCGCTATTTGTCGCTGTTGGCGACAAACAGCGACGTCTTAGTTAAACGTCGCTAAACCCCCAAAAATTAGCGACGTTTTGTCTTGGAGTCACTAAATACGTCGCTGATATGACTTATTTTGGTAGTGAATGTTAAGGGATTCATATGATTCCCTCATTGTGGAAGCTTGATGAAGAATCCAACTTGTATTGATTGCTTTGTTTTTGAAGATGAATTTGTTCCTGGCCTTCCAAAGTTGCCACATTAGATAAAAACAAGATGATACATCTTCTCGATCACCATACTTCAGTAGATTTGAGAGCAGAGATGAGATCGTAGTGTGTGGAAGTATGAATCTATGAATGGATTCATAATTCCTCTAAACTGAACCTGTCAAAAGATAATGAAAAATAATATGATTAGTATCTTCTGCACATACCTTGCATAAAGGACAGATCGCATCCAAATGATTAAGGCGTCGATGGATATTGGCTTTAGTAGGGAGAGAATTTGTGATAGCCCTCCAGACAAAAAGAAGTACTCTAGGATATATATGAGTGAAAGACCAGAATTTCTTTTATTCAATGAAATCAGGCTCAGGATCATAAGAAATATCCTTGTTGATGGTTGTATGAATCACTCTATACGCTGATTTTGTAGACAATTTGCCATCACTTGTATGTTTCAATATCAGTAGATCAGTATTGCAGTTAGCAGATAGAGGAATCTTCAAGATTTCAATAGCTTCATGTATTGGGAATAATAAATGTATAAGGTTTTCCTTCCATCTGAAAATTTCAGTGTTAATGAGATCACTAACATGAGTAGCCCTTCCCCTGGAAAAATGATATCCAGATACTCTGTTATTAGGTGTTGTAGGGACCCAAGGATCATACCAAATGTTGATTTGGACACCATTCCCTACCGACCAGAGGATATTGCCATGAAGATGTTGTCTGATTTGCATTATACTTGACCAGATACATGAGGAAGTTGGAGAAGGATTAGCACTCCAGAAAGGTTGAGAATTAAGATACTTGCTTCGAAGCAATATACCCCAAGTAGAACTGGGATCTGTTAGAAACCTCCATAATAGTTTGACTAACAAAGACAGATTGTCAATGTAAGGATCACGGATACCAAGTCCACCTTAAAACTTTGGTTTGGTAAATAGTGACCATGATTTGAAATGAAGTTTCTTCTTGTTAGTACCAGAGTCCCACCAGAAGTCTCTTTGGTGCTTTGACAGAGTATCAGTGACTGTTTTGGGAACAATGTATGAAGAGAGGAAGTATGTGGGAATGGAGGACAGTGTAGATTTAATAAGAACAGATCGAGCTGCATGAGAGAGACATGATCTCTTCCAACCTTGAAGCCTTTTAAAATTGGATTCGAATAGTTCAGAGAAGGAACTGGATCTACTTTTAGGAAGGAGGATTTTGTGACCAAGATACTTCTCAGTAGGATGCATAGACTTGACCCCCAATCAAGTTCAAATATAGTTGACGCATGTAAGGATTAGTTTTTTCGAAAAGAAGAACGAAGATTTGTCAAAATTGATTCTTTGACCAGACCAGTTTTCAAAAGTCTTGATGATGAGTTTGATTTGTGTGATATTGTGGAGAGAACTTTTGCCAAATAATAATAAATCATCAGCAAAGGATAAATGAGTGAAAGATATAGGGCAATGTATGATCTTGACACTATCATACAATATGTTTCTATCCATAATATTGATGAATGTTGACAGTACTTCCATACTCATAATGAATAAATATGGAGATAGAGGGCAACCTTGACAAATACCACAGGTAGGAGAGAATATTTCAGTTGGTGTGTGTCACGACCCGCACCCTAGAGTAAGGGCACGAGAAGTGGGTACGTCCAGCCTACGTCGCAGTGTCGGCGGTAGAACGTTGTCCTAGGTCACAACATCTAACAATATAATGCTAAGCAGTTTATACTCCCCGAATGGGGCTGACATAGCAGAATGTAAACTCAATCACAACTAAGGAAGAAGAAGCACGATATGATATAGCACTCAAAATGAAATACAGATGATCAGAAGAGTCTAAGTGTCTAAGATAACAACTCAGCAAACATCCAGAAATACAAAGTCTCAACTACAGAATATGAAAAAATATATACAATCCAGATCTCAAATGACAGAAATAGTAAAACCTAGACTAAGGAGCCTCAGTCTCTATAGCTAGTGGATCCGGCTGGAAATCCGGATCACAGGTGTCATCTAGAGCTGTCCCATAAAAAGTGACAACACCAGCCTTATCCTCGTCCTCTGTAAACATATCAACGGTGCCCAATCAGGACGGAGCGAGCACAATACATCTCAACAGATCATAGCAGGTTAGAAAATATAATCATGCAGTAAAGTAAGATACAGAAAACTGAAAAAAAGTACAGAATGTAAACAGAGGGAGAACTGTAATAGAAATATCTACTATAAGTATAGAACTAACAGTGGCTAGTGAGTCAGAGTACAATATAGACATGTGAATGGCATAGGACAATTCTGATGCTACACTACGGAAGGATTCTGATGCTACACTACTTGGATATTATTTACATGTCCACTTCTACTCCCCCGTACCCTCAATCAATACACAAGGATCCAGCCAGGTTATGTTATGATTCATGTAACGTCCCCCGAAGGGTGGTAGATGATAGTCCCATAAATGGGGATTCTAGGAATGCCCATAAATAGGGAGATTCAAGGAAGACTATGTGATCATGAGAGTACATGTCACAAGTAATTCAATGAACCATAAAGCATAGTGATACACAATGTAAGTGAAACGCATAGAATATGTAGTATCCGATGCTCCCTGAGGGGATAACATCTCAAGAAAGGATCCATATAGTACTAATCCGTGTGACCAACGTGACAGTATCAAGTAAAGTAATTTAAAGCAGGAGAATAATTCTAACAGGATATGAAATGATCAGAGAATGTACTCGCCTGGTATCCTAAATGTCCGAAAAGAATATACTGTCCGAGGAGTGGTGTCTATCTCCTATAGAACAGTACAAGTTACTACATGTCTAAAATAAGGAAATAGACTGCTATAATGCATCTACATGATGTTTGGGGTCAATCTAGGCTAAAGTCAACCTTTGGTCAACTTTAGAAGTCAAACTAGGTCAACTAGGGCTAACCAAGTCTAAACTAGTCAAATTAGCCTATGCTAGTCTAACTAGGTCTTAACCAAGGCTATACAAGTCTACAAACCAACACACATACCTATACACATATATATATACAAACACTATATACATTATCCATATCATATCAATATGCATATTTACATCTATACATATATAGGCATATACATACACTTCATATATATACATTATATATAGTGAAATAGAAAGAGAGTGAAAGAGTGTCAAGTGTGTGTACATATGAAGAAGTGAAGTGAAGTGAAATAGTGTAGAGTGTGGCAAGAGTGATGTGAGTGTCAAGTGAGGAAACTGTGACATGTGTGTGAGTGTGTAAACTGATTCTAGAAATGTGTGTGTGTGTGTAGACTGGGCATAAAGTAGTATTATGTGTGTGATGTGAGGAAGGCATATGTGAGTTTGTATGTGATTCAGTTTTCTGGAACTTGTGACAGTGTAGAGTTAATGTAGGGTGTGAGAGAAAACTAGAAAAATTAGAAATGTGTATACATGATTTCAGTTTCTGAAACCAATGATAAACCCCAACCCAATGCCCTTAAACGAAAACCCATAGCATTAACACAACCAAGGTTAACCTAACAATCATCCATCAGTTTAACAATTATGTAGGTGACTGATTTAACAGTCAAACATCACAAAACAGGAAGGAAGAGATGAAATCAAACTCAGAAACACATTCAGCCATAGTGGGTATCAGCCGTATCAGTGAATAAGGGAATTCAAGAATTCGAATTCAAACACCCATTAAAATCACAAATAACAAGTTGGCACTTAGTGTTACACAAATGAGGGTACTAGGTAGGGTCCTCGTGTCCAAGAATTGGACACGAATCGTGTCCAAATAACTGCATGAACACAGACACCCGACTGTGCATATGTAATCGTCGTGCACGCGTGCACGAGCGTTTAACACGCGACACACGATACGACACGACCCGTGTTCGTGTCCAGAGGTGCGCCTAGGGTAGGTCTAGGACTGTGTCATCCTGAATCGAGTCCACGTGACACACAGACATGACACGACCCACGTGTCAGTCGTGCATGTGCACGTGCACAGCCGCCCGCGCGCGACAGTGCGCGGCCAGTACAAGTGGAATATCTCCACGTGTACACCACGAGACGATCCCAAATTTTGGAAGCTTGGTGGCAGACATTTCCCTATGCTTCCTCCAAAATTTTAGGTCACGACGTGTCCTGTATCCTGAGATACAGGCCCCGAGATACAGGACACGGCCTACAGGCTCGTGCTGCATGTCCAAGTAGAAAAACACGACACAACAGGACACAAAACACCATACCACTTTCACAAAAATTAATACACTCACCTAGATCTACAAATCCATGCAATCACTTTTCAAAAATATGAAAATCGATTCCTATGTGGTATTTCTACAAACACCTACATTACCAATACGATACGTGTCTGATACGGACACGAATTGGACACAAATTGTGCCCAAAACTCGTGGACAGTTAGGTAACCCCTAAACCTAACCTTATATGCAAAGAAAACTAGAAATTAATAGGTTTTAGTATCAATTACCTATTGAATAACTCCTCAAGCAAAAGCCCTCTTCTAGATCTTCCTCCTTGTTAGCAAACTTTCCCCAAATTGATCCCAAGCTGGAATAATCCTCAAATAACAGCAAGTATAGATGAATTAGGATCTAATGCAACTTGTTTGGATTAAAAAGAAATTAAAATGGATTTTCTATAAATTTCTAAAGATGGAATTTACCTCTTTTTCCAAACTTACTATTTCCTAAAGAGGCTAACCTAATGGAAGAGAGTATAAATAGGGGGATGATACCTAGGTGGCCAGCCATGATGATTAGGATTAGGGTTTCTAGTAATGGGCTATGGGCTTTGGGCCTCTATGGCTTAAGTTGATAATCATTGGTTTCAAAACCATAAGTCATGGCTTATGACTAAAAGCCTTATATTCTAACTTGAATCTAAATGACCAAATCATGGGTTGATCTAGGTTAGACTAAAGTTACATACTAAACCAAGTCATCTTAGTTAGGGTTAGCTTCTAGGTTAGGCTCTAAAGTTACCCTGAGTCAAGGTCAAGAATAGCACTAAAACAATTATACTAAAAATCACTTAAAATTTCAATAATTATAATTAATACTATATAATTCCAAATAATTCCCAAAAATTCAAAAACGACCAAAATACCCTCATCTGGAAAACTGGGTGTTACAGTGTGCCATTGAACAGAATGGCAAATGTAGAGGAAGAGATGCACTGCATAATGAGATGGTGGGATTTTCCTTTAATATCAAATCCAGTTAAAACTTGATCGATGATTCCCCAATTAAGCATGTCATAGGCTTTAGACATATCAATTTTCAGAGCAAAGGAGCTATTGTTTGGAGTGAATCTAGAAATAGAATGTAGGATTTCTTGAGCAATGATAACATTGTCTCCAATATATCTACCTGGAACAAAAGCATTTTGCATTGGGCTTATGATTTTCTAGAGCAAGGGTCTGATTCTATTGGTAAGGATTTTGGTGATGGTTTTATAAAGCACATTGCACAGGGAAATGGGTCAAAATTTAGATGGTTTTTATGGGTATTGGGTTTTTGGGATAACTGTAATGTGAGTATGGTTAAGAAGAGAAGGCATGATTCCAGTCGAAAAAAATTCCTGAATGAGTTGTGTTACCTCATTGCCAATAAGATCCCAAAATTTTTGATAAAAAGCAACTTGGTATCTGTCACGACCCGCACCCTTATGAGGGGCACGAGCACGTGGGTACGTCCAGCCTACGCCGCAGTATCGGCGGTAGAACGCTGTACATAACGCCTGTAAATACTACGACTAACAGTATAAAGGTACCTGTACAGTATATACTCTCCGAATGGAGGTGACATATCAATACAGTCTCAATCATAGAATAAAACTAAGGTAGATAGCTCAGAAAGAGAACATATGATAGATGAAAGAGTAAATAAGTCCAGAGTCCAATACAAGCCCAAATATATACAACATCACAGGGTCTCAAAATATAATGTAGAAGCTACAGTCTGATAAAGCTAGCTGGATCGCAGTCCAGTCAAACCTAGCTAATCTACACTACTCTGGAAGTACAAAATCTAGTGGCTCTACTATAAGGCCACGATCCAAGGCTACTCCATCTGACTCGAGCCCATAATAGGTCGAGCACTCCAACTCAGAATCATCTGTAATATATCATAACGGTATCCTGTCAGGAAAATGAGCAAGTACAAGCACTAACAGCAGTTCCATGTGAATTGACAAATTCTATAAGAGACAGTATAATGAACTACGAGACAAAGATATATAAAAACTTGGGAACCGTTCGGAAGCCGAGTTACAACCCTTAAACCAAACAGGGACCGGGGTTGTAACTCTTCTCCCGAGCAGAACTTAGTCTCCAATCAAGATACAATATAAAGGCATGTAGAGCATGTAAGTAATGGTATATCATGGCATGGTGAGGAAAATACTGAATGTAGAATAGAGCAGGATATACGATAAGATAAAGTAAATATAAAATATGACTTGAATTATTAGAGCGATATGTGATCGGCTTGGGATAAGTGATAGGACAGGCTATCCACTTGGCCCGGCAATCCGCGGTGACTTCAACGGAAAGTCATGCCAGCCAACCTGGATAATAAGCACAAGGTAAAAGGATCTCGCTACACCCTTCGTGAGGGAAGAGTGGCGCAAGCACATGAATAGTGACAGGGTGGCTTGGATCACATAGCCCCTAATAATTCTCCATCCCCGAATAGTACAATGGATCTGGACATGACACGTTATGGCACGTGATTCCGTAAGAGGGTAGCAAATCCCCTTAGAAATTGGTATCTATACAAGTACAGGGAACAAGACAGGAAGTGTACCAATATACCAAGAAATCTAGGAACAACATCTCATGTCATGATCCAACGTGTACTAGTCCGTGAACTATCGTGACTGAGAATCAAGCAAGACACTACGACTGAATCGGATATAGCAGATATCAAGACAATAAAAACTATCAGTGAATGTACTCGCCTGCTGTCCTGAGCTATAGGGTATATCAATGCTCAGAGCCATAATCAGAAACCTAAAGATGAGATACTGTATGTTAATTTAAGTTTAAACAAGTTTATGAATGATTCACAATGAATGATATGCAATCTAGGTCAAACTAGGTCCCACTAAGTCACACTAAGTCCTGTCAAGTCAAATCTAGGTCAAATCAAGTTATATCAAGTCAATCTAAGTCAAACCAAGTCAACTCTAGGTCATATCAGTCATCACAGGTCAAAACAAGTCGAAGAAAGTCAAACGGGGTCAAGAGTTGGCCTACAATTGACTTTTGGTCAACTGGTCAACCCTGGTCAACTCTGGTCAACTCTAGGTCAACCCTAGGTCAAACTGGTCAAAAGTTGACCAAAAGTTGACTTTTGGTCAACTGGTCAACTCTGGTTTGGGTTTGGTCAAATCTAGATAAAGTGTTGACTCACGGTTGACTTTTGGATAAAATGTCAACTCTGGGTCAATCGAGCCAAAATTGGTTCAAATATGACATTTATAGGGTGTACCCAACAAGCCACCCAAGTTTCAAGTCAATTCGACTACCCGAACTCCGTATCTTGAATTTACCCGATTACCCCTTAACATTTACCCTCAAACCGTTCTAACTCGACGCCAAGTGGCCTTCCCTTAGGAATTCCACTCCGTGCTTCCTAGGGTAGTAGGGTACTATCCTATACAACCATTACCTACCAAGTTTTCTAGGATAAGTGGACATCCAGTCCATCTTACGGTCCGTATCGTCCGTTTATCCGTTATCTTGAATATTTCAAGATACGGAATTGTACGGTGCGATACCGTCTCCCTAATCCCACACGCAACCCCAATTCCAACTTCGAAGCCTACCCACAAAATCTAAATCACATTATCTAAGTCCCCTCCAAGTTTCAACGCATTCCGAATCACGGAACTCAATTTCACCCCTTAACCAAAATCCTAACTTAACATTCACTCACTCATTCAAACCCATTTTCCACACTATCTTGGGACAAGTTCTTGGGGCTATTTTAGTGGGTCAAATAGGTGTCTAAATAGCTAATATATAGGGGTATATATATACATATATATATGGGTATATAGTGGGGATCTTAGGGGCTAAAAAGGGGGGTGGTTTGGGGGTGCTCTGCTGCCCCTACTGCTGCTAACTGCTGCTGCTACTACTGTTGTTTTGCTGCTGTTACGGGGGAAAAATAGCAGCCCTATCCCCCCCTTGGTGCCTTGGTTGCTCCCCCTTTCTTCCTCTCATTCCTCCTCTAATTCTCTCTCAATTCTCCTCTAATTCTCTCTCAATTCTCCTCTAATTCTCTCTCAATTCTCCTCTAATCCTCTCTCAATCTCTCTAATATATATATCACTCTCACACAACCAATTCCCATTCCCTTCCCCTCTCTACGCACACAAATACACACACCTATATATGTATGACCACACACACATATATATATCTATACATATCTATATATATATAAATGTATATATATATATATATATATATAGACAAAAAAAATATATATATATATATATATATATATATATATATATATATATATATAGACACCAGCTTTCGGGAACAGCTTTCGTGGCGCTCTTCTCGAGGCGACCCCACCATTCAACGCTTCAGCTCCTGAGTGCTCCTCCAGTTTTTCTCATGGTGGGCCCCGGGTGGTGTGGGCGCCTATTCAGCTCAGCTCCTTTGCGCAGCAGGAAAGGCCCCCTGTCTACTCCTCTCCCTTTGCGCAGCACGTGGACCCTCTTTTCCCCAATGCGCATATTCACTGGGCCGCTTCAGCTGATGGTGGACCCCGTCTTTTAGCGCAGCCATTCCCAGTTCCCTTGTGCATGCCATCCCAGCCTTCATTCTTTCCCCCCCATGCGCAATTCGCTCACCCCCCCTCCCCCCTCTGCTCCTCCGCGCAATCCGCTCTCCCCCCACCAGCGCTATCCGCTCATCCACCCCTCAGCTCTTCAGCGCCATCCGATCTCCACCCCTCTGCGCAATCCACTCACCCCTCCTCTGCTCTTCACTTTCCCACCCCCCACCCCCCCGCCCTCCCTCACCAACTCTGCCTCCTATGCGCTTCCAGCTGATCCCCCAATCTCCCCCCCTCAACGCAATCCGCCTACCGCCCCCTCGCCCGTCTCGTCCGCACCCCCTGGCGCTGCTCCCCCACACCCCCCGTTCCCTCTTCCCCGCCCCCCGAGGTGGGACTCATCGTCCATTCTTCCCCGTCGTCTTTCTCCGCTTCCGCTTCAGCCGGCTCCGCTCCGTCTCTTGCGGCCTTTTCGGCGAACCCCCCTCCGTGGCGGCTGCATCGCCGCAGATCCTCACCGTTCCCCAAGGCGGAGTAGCAGGCGCCGTCACTGTCGCCCCGACTCCCCCCTTCGCATTCTTTCAAGGAATTCCTCCACACTCCCCCAGAGTGGTCCCTCGCTTGCCCGCCCCGCCCCCTCGGGACCTTCGGCCCCAGGTCCGTCCCAACCTTCCTTCGCCGCCATGCTTCGTCCGGATCTCCATCCTTCGAAGGGCACCATTATCCCAGATGTCCATCTGTCGGACATTGATTACCTCCAAGAAACATCAGCTCCAGTCATCTCCTTCTCCGACAAAGAAATGTCGTCTCTGTCTGCGGCCTTTCCTCACACATTCGTCCTGAAATTCTCCACCGGTTGTCCCAAACTTTCCAAGGTGCAGGAAGCTATCGCCAAATGGAATCTCGCCTCCGAATACCGAGTGGCTCCCCTCGACCCCAGACACATTCTCCTTCACCTATCGTCAGAAAGCGACCATAGGACCGTGTGGTCCAAGGGCACTTGCAAAATTAATACCCACCAGATGAAGATCATAAAGTGGTCCCCAGGGTTCAACACTAAAGAAGACTCAGCCACAGCTGCTGCTTGGGTTACTCTCCCAAACCTCCCTCTCATTTGCTTTGTCCCTGCGGCGCTAAGGCGCATCGCCTACTCCTTCGGGACGTACGTGGCCATGGCACCCGAGACGAGCAACCTCACCAAAGCTCACTTCGCCAAAATCTGTGTCGAACTAGATCTAACTTCAGATCCACCCAACTTCATCACTATCGAGCTAGGCAACCGCTCCCACACCCAACAAATCCTCTACGACAATCACATATTGTACTGCAAGCATTGTCATCTCAGAGGACACCAACCCAAGTACTGTCATCGCCTTCACCCGGAGCTTAAAAAGAAGTCATCCAAGATAGACACCGACATCCCCACCGGATTATCCCCCAAGTCGCCCATCCTCCCTCTTCCGAACTCCCATATTCGATTCGATTCCAGTAACGAAGCACCCGATCCCGTCGATCAACCAAGCAGGACCCTGATCCCCTTCATCCCCCAACCCATAGCAATCTCCAACCAATTCGCCATCCTTGAATCGGAGGATCCAGACTCCGTTGGCCCCCCGGAAGACTCCCGTAGCCCCAAGCAAACGCCTAACTCTCCCAACTCCTCGCAATTGGTGGAGACTGCCGACCTGGGTAGCGCAGATCTCCAGAACCACCCCACTGATCAAGGAAATGTCCCCCCGACATCTCCCCACAACTACGAAGCTTAACAATCCCCCAGATCGAACTCGGTCGTAGACGCCCTTGCCATCCTCGGCTCTGACCAAGCGCGAAGAGGTCTGCAAGTCCTAGCCGCAGGATTTTCCCTTCAGCAAATGTTGACTGAGAATGAGCACGACTCCCTAACCATCCCCACGGAGGATCCGGTAGTCGACTCAGCTGGCGAAGTGATAGGCCCCTCATCAGGACCGCTCGAGCGCCCCAACCTCAATCCTCCCACTACATCGAATGCGGAATCATCGAACTCCCAACGGAGTGAACCAGGCACCGTCAAAACTGCCAACATTCAAACCAGATCTGCCGCGAGACGGAACAAAAAACACCCCCATAACCTAACTAATGCTTAACATCATATCTTGGAATGTTCGAGGTCTGGCAAACAAACCGATATTAAGGAGAATTTCCAGCCTTCGAAAAATTCATAAGATTGACATCTTCATCATCATTGAACCCAAAATCCCCTCCAAACGTCTTAAATCTACCCAGTTAGCTCTGGGCCTCCCCACAGCGATTGCCGGCAGGCACGACATTTAGATTCTTGGATCGAAGGACATTAAACTCGAAATCATCCAGGACTCCCAACAAGCCCTCTCCTGTTGGGTCACTCACCCCACTCTCCCGGAGCGGGCCATTCTTTCTGCGGTACACGGCAGCTGTGTCATCGCAGAACGTAAACACCTCTGGAACGACCTTCTCGACACCTATCTCCACAACACCAACTCCCCCTGGCTTTGCATTAGGGACTTCAACGCCATCACCTGCAGAGACGAGAAGATTGGAGGTCGCCCTCCGCCCCTATCAGCCATGCAGGACTTCAACGACTTCATATTCAATGCACACCTTACTCCTCTCCAGTTCAAAGGCAGCGAATTCACATGGTGTAACATGCAGGAAGGTGACCGCCGTCAATATTCTCGTCTAGACAGAGCCCTCACCAACGCACACTGGCACGGCATGAGGATCAGCTCCACCCTGTCTCACCTCAATTCTACAGAATCCGACCACGCCCCTATCCTGGTGGAAATCAAAAACAACACCTACCAACCCAAAAAGAACTTCCAATTCCTCGATTTTTGGACTGACCACCCACAATTCTTGAGCATCGTTGCAGAGGCGTGGAACAGTCAGGACTCCCCTAACCCTCTCACTCGGGTCAGCAACAAGCTCAAAGCCACCAGGAAAGCTCTGTCCAAGTGGAGCAAACTAGCCTTCGGGGACATATTCCAAGCGATCCGTGTCGCTGAAGATGATGTGACCCGAGCAGAAACCTTATTCCTTTTTTACCAATCCCCTGCAGCCAGGAGAGCCTTGAACCTGACCAAGGCGATGCTCAAATTCAGGCTTAAAGTCGAGACTGACTTCTGGAAGCAGAAATCCAGACTGAAATGGGACAGCGATGGGGACAAAAACTCTAAATATTTCCACGACTGCGTCAATGGCAAAAGACACAAACTATCGATTCACCAAATTGCTGACGAACAAGACATCATCAGAACAGACCAAAAGGAGATCCAAGAGGCGGCCGCCGATTACTACACCAAATTATTCTCGAAGAAGAGGGTCCACATGGACACATCCTTTCTTGACCAAATTCCCACTATCATCAACGACGCCGACAACGCTAGATTGGAGCGCCCTCTGTCTGAACAAGAAATGAAAGACGCGGTGTGGGCCTTGAACGCTCATAGCGCCCCTGGCCCAGACGGCTTTTCTGGCACCTTCTTTCGCACCTGCTGGGATATTATCAAGCGGGACATCACCGAAGCGGCTATTGCCTTCCTTGAAGGAGCTCACTTCCCCAAAGCTATCTCCAGCGCCAACATCATCCTCATCCCGAAAAAAGACAACCCTAACTCCTTTCGAGATTTCAGACCCATCAGTCTTTGCACATTCACCAACAAAATCATTTCCAAGATCATAGCTACTAGAATGTCAGATACTCTCCCCAAGATCATCTCGGAGGAGCAAAGCGGTTTCGTTCGCGGAAGAAACATACAGGACAACATCATGCTGGCTCAAGAACTTATTACCTGCATGAAGTTTCCGGCTAGAGGGGGCAACATCACCATCAAAATTGACATGGAAAAAGCTTATGACAGACTCGATTGGCAATTCATGATCTGGGTCTTCAGAGCCTTCGAATTCTCAGAGAACTGGACCAACATAGTGTGGAGAGCCGTCAGCAACTCTTGGTTCTCCACAGTTATTAATGGCCAAGCTGAGGGATTCTTCAAATCTAGCCGCAGAGTCAGACAGGGCGACCCTCTTTCGTCTACGGTATTCATCAGTGCTGCTGACGCCCTGAGCAGAAACCTCAACAATATGGTCAACACTCGCAATTTCCAGCAATACCACTCGGCCAGCGGATGCCCCACCATCACCCACCTGGCCTTTGCTGATGATTTACTCATTTTCTCATCCGGTGATGTTGGATCGATGGAAGTGGTTCACAACACCCTGGAGCGGTATTCCAGATGCTTAGGCCAGAAGATAAACCAATCCAAAAGTGTCATCTACGCCCACCGTAGCATCAAAGCCGAGAACACAACCAAACTCACCCAACTAATGTCCTTCACAGTGGCACACCCTCCTTTCAACTACCTTGGTTGCCCCCTGGTGTACGGTAAATCTAACGCCAGCATATTCGAGAACTTGATCAACAAATCAGGAACAAGATCGCAGGATGGCATAACGCTACCCTATCCCTAGGAGGCAAAATTATTCTCATCAAGCATGTTCTCAATTTCGTCCCCATCCACACCCTTTCAGCCAGTTCCCCGACCAAGAAGGTCATCACGTCGATTGAACAGTTATTTTGCAATTTCTTCTGGGGGCACAACAAGGGGCAAGATAAGCACCACTGGGCCAGCTGGGAGAATATGGCCATTCCGATCGCGCAAGGCGGGCTCGGATTCACCAAACTTGACCACATTGCCAAAGCGTTCTCGATGAAACTGTGGTGGAAATTACGCACTAGCCAAAACCTGTGACCAGGTTTATGAAGGCCAGGTACTTCAAGCACAGCCACCCAGCGATAGCCACTGCTAACAGCAGATCCTCAGCGGCTTGGCGCCATATTTTACGGGGACGCGACCTGGCAGAACCCGCGATCAGACTTCAACTTGGTTCAGGCGAGGCAACCCCTTCCTGGAGAGATGGATCGGAGACAGCCTTATCCCGAACAATTTCAATTCCCCCAGAAATAGCAAGATCATTGGCCTGTGGAATCACACTAACAACGATTGGAATTAGGACAAGATTTGCGAATGGTCCGGCAACGAGACGGTCAATCTCATTCGTCAGCATGGACCCACTCTCGGTCCCGATGCAGACAAGCTGTGGTGGTCGCTGGATAGTGCTGGGGCTTTCTCGGTTCGATCGACGAGACTCGCGATCCAAGAGAACGGTCATGAGTGCTTTTTCGTGCGATACTGGCATTCCTGCATCCCCAAGAAATGGTCTTTCCTCCTGTGGAGAGTCATGAGAAAGAAGCTGCCTACCGACGACATCATCAACTCTATCGGTATTAGCCTGGCGTCAGCTTGTAATTGCTGTAGCGAGCGCCAGACGGAGACTATCGACCACATCTTTCGGGACGGTCGGCTCCCTGACAAAATTTGGAGCACCCTCAATCACATCTATAAAGCCACCCAGGAGATGGGCGCTTTATCGATCTTCTGGCCCACTGGGGAGCAGCGTCCCACGGCCACCAGATCGTAGCAGCGGCCGCCACCTGGGTAATTTGGAAAAATCGTAACAAAGCGAGATACGAGGAACACCAATTCTCTGCTGATCAGCTAATCCGGGAAATTCACCGGCAATGTCGCAAAAGGAGTTCACTTTGCTTACACTCTTCGTCATTTTGGTCACCGCACCCCCGTAATTTTGGAGGACGCGGTCGCTCTTACCCCTCCCCTGTATTTTCTTTTGTTGGTATACTTTTCTCGGCTTTTGCCTTGTATACGTGTCAGGCTTCTGCATTTTGAGCCTTGATTAATAAAAGAGGGGTTTTCTAAAATATATATATATATATATATATATATATTATATATATAATATATATATATATATATATATATTATATAATATATATATATCTATATATATATTATATAGGGAGCGGATCAAAAGCCCCACTTAGAAAGCCCCCCAAAAACCCCCCTCACTCTAATTCGTAATATTAATGTTAATATTAATGTTAATGTTAATATTAATGTTAATATTAATGTTAATGTTAATATTATTTTTTTCTAATTTTTTTATATTAATGTTAATGTTAATGTTAATATTAATGTTAATGTTAATTTTAGTATTTAATGTTAATATTAACATTAATATTAACATTAACATTAATATTAACATTAATTTAACATTAATTACGGATTAGAGTGAGGGGGGTTTTTGGGGGGCTTTCTAAGGGGGCTTTTGATCCGCTTCCATATATATATTATATATATATATATTCTATAATAATATATATATATATATATAATATATATATATAAATATATATATAATATATTATATATATATATATAAAAATATATATATACATATAAAAAAAAATATATATATATATAAAATTTTTATATAAAAATATATATATATATATATATATATTATTATATATATTATATATTATATATATATCTATCTAATATATATATATATATATAATATATAGAATTTATAATCAAATTTAAAAAATATATATATATATATATATATATAATCAGAATTTATTTATAAAGAAAACTAAATTTTTATTTTATATATTATTAAATATTAAAGCTTTTATAAATAAAAACTCTATCAGTAAAATTCCTATTTAAATAATACAAAAAATAACAATATTTTTAAATAATATTAAAATAATAAAATAATCTAAATGACTATATTAGCCCTATTCAGAAAGTGGGGGCAACATGATGCCTACAACACACTCTGTCAAGGGAAAGAAAGTCAAATCAAATCGCATGGTCTCTACATCGACTGATGACACTCTGGTTACCACTCACTCGGCTCACCAGCGGGAAGATAACCAAGCTCAAGAGGAAGAAACATCTCCACCGGTTGCGGCCTCTACCCCCAAGGCGTCAGAAGCAGGCCCGTCTCAAGCCCCTACCGTAGAAAATATAGGCAGAAGATGGTTCACTTTGACAAACCTCTGAGAAAAGACTCAGCTGTAGGGCTGATCAAGACATAAAACTTCGACATATTAGCGCAGCTTGCCAATACTCTAGCTCGACTATCACTCTTCGAGCTCCTTCGTCTCTCCAAAGAGACTCGAGATGCCGTCAATAAAGCTTTACAGAACACTCACTCCTTTCTCACTCAGGTGCAACCGCCCAAGGAGGATCCTGCTGCATGCTCATATTGTCACAATGTGGTCGAGGTGATTCCTAACATCACCTTCACTCAGCAGGATATGTTACTGAAGAACAACTGGCATAATAGGCCCATGTACCATAAGGGGTATGTTGGTGCCATTAAGGTAAATCGCATCCACGCCGACCATGGCTCTTCTCTTATCATCATCCCTCGAAGTTGACTCTAAGATTTGGGGATCTCGATGCATCGGCTGACTGCGCCAAATAATACAATCAGCGGCTTCAACGCTGGGAAGAGTGAGCCCCTAGGCAAGATTTGCCTGAAATGCCAAATAGGCGATCTCCAGACAAATGTGACTTGTTACATCATTGATGTTGATATAAACTACAACATGTTATTGGGTCGACCATGGATTCATGAATATATGATCGTGCCCTCCACTCTCTATCAATGCATGAAGTATATGGCCAGCGATGAGACTATCGAAACCGACTTGCTGACATCGATCCGTTTTGAGGACTCGAAGCATACTATACAGATGTTGAGCTATGCTGTAACACCCAGTTTTCCAAATGAGGGTAATTTTGAAATTTTGTAATTATAATTATTATTTATTATATTTATTTCATATTATAATTTTTGGTGATTTTTAATCATTTTTAAACTATTTAAAATTATGACTTGTGATTTGGTGTCTTGCTAGTGTAACCCTAGAGACAGCTTGACCTAAACCTAGCCATGTGATTAGGGTGTTTCATTTATCATTTTTAGCCTAGGGGTATTTTGGTCAATTTGAATTTAATTGAATTTAATAGAATTTATTAGAATTTATTGGGATGCATGTGAATTTATTATTAATAAATATTGCTATGTGTTATGTTAGTCCTTAACCTAGAAGTTTAGCCCTAACCCAGATTAGACATAGCCTAGACTAGGGTTAGTTAGCTTGGATTAGTCAGACTAGTCATTGGTAAGAATGATCAAGTTAGACTAGCTAGTTATAGTTAGTTGAGACTAGCATTGAAACCTAGGTTCCATCTTAGCCATCGATTTGACATGATGTTAGGATGACCATTGGATGGGATCCTAAAACCCGAGAAGTGGCCAGCCCAAAATCCTAGGTGAGCCTATTTAATCCCTCCCAAATCATTGCCTCTTTGTTCATTCTCTCTCTTTTCAAGAACAAGGTGAGCTCAACTTCATTTCTCCATAACTTCTCCATTCCTCATCCTTTTTCAACCAAACTTCTTGCACTGTGACCTAACCATCACCCTCTTGCAGTCCATGGAGGTAGAATACTAATTTGGGGATCATCTTGTGCTCGAGCTACAGTGAAAGGGACTGCACTTTAATAATTTTTGAGCTCGAGACACCCATTGGTAAATCCCTCATTCTCTATTTAAACTATTGGTTTATCATCATGGATGCCTAGCCTAAGGTCCCCTCTAGCCTTAGGTAGGAGCTACCCGAACCTGTGTCGGATACGTGTCCGTATCAGACACGTATCAGTAGGTCTCCTAGATGTTCACCTAATGCCTCAATAGGTTTTCTTACTGTTTTCAGGTTATGTTTGAATAGGATTTATGGTTTTGATATGGCTTATTGATTTCTCAGTCACTGAGCATGTTTTCGTGTTGTTTTGTGTCACGTTTGGCTCTTGGACGCGCTACACAGTATCCTGGGTCAGCTGCCTGCTACTCGAGTCACACACAGGACACGACACATGGTCTTTGGACACAAGATTTAATGGAGACCTAGGGGCAATGTCTGTCAAGACATTCCCTAAGTTATATTGGATTTCATTTAGTATCGAGAGACTCGATGTCCATGGTCGACTGGACTGACTATTCAATCCAGTTTTGGGGATTTTTGGTTCCTGGCTCTTGGACGCACCTGTGTCCAGTCCCTTGGACACGTGAGGGACCCCTAGACACGAGCACACCCTGGAGTCGATTTACCAACCACAGTTTTGATATTTTACTTTAGTTTTGATTGATGTTTGGGTTAACTTAATATCGAGTTCATTTCCTGTAAATATTCAGTGTATACTAACTTTTCTTATCAGTTCATACGAGTTTTTTCAAATGATTTTATCATATAAATGTTGTAGAATGTAGGTTTAAATACATTAGTTTGAAAGTTATATATTTAGTTCTGATGTTAGACTGCTTGGGTAATATGTGGGTTCATATGGGGTGGGTATTGGGGAGTTGGGTTTCGAAATACAAACTAATTTAAGATTGTAAAACTGAGAAACTGATTTCCTTTCCTATACCTGAGATTAATTCACTGTAATTGAACTGATTTTCTTTTAAAACCTAAGGTTTATTCATTCCCTGTTGAATTGTCCTATGTGATTGGGTATTAGTTAACTGATTTTGATTCAATGTAACCTGAGATGTTTCTAGATTATCACTCATTGAGTTCCTATTTTTCCACACTGTTCTTATAGTAGTACACTGTTTCCTATTTCTTGTGTATACCAGGTTCACACGATTGTATTCCCTGATTCATTTGACACTGCACACAGGGTCACATTGTGCATAGGTTCATACACCATGTATTACCTTAATGTTTTCCTGAATTACTAGAGCACTATACTTTTCCTTTTTCACTTCACTGTTAGTCAATACCTATGTTACTTCACTGATTACTTGTTTCAGGATATTACACACACAAGTGTATGTCACATACACACACACTTGTGCACCCTCTTGTCTCACTAACACACACACTCCTTGACACTTGAACACTTTACTGATTTTTCTTCTAGTTAGCTCACTGAATTCAGGATATTATACCCAATGTGCTCACTGATTTCAGGAACACTTGAACACAGGCTCTCATGCCTTCACACCCACACATATCAATATACACTAACTGATTTCCAGGATGCATGGTTAGCTCACTGTACACTGGTTTCCTATCCCTATTCACTCACTGTTTTCTATTTTCTGTTAGCACACATTCTTGTCACTAACACACACATGTTCTCTTGACACTCTCACTCATACACACACATGCCCTCTTGTATTCTCACACACACATGAACACATACATGTTCCATTTCCTTATTCTCTATGTATGTGTATATACACATGTATATATATATATATGTATGTGAGATTCACATATAGGTGACCTATATGTTAATGTATATTACTATATTATATTATATAAATATCAATATGTGTATTATATTAGATATATGTATTGACATGTGGTTATGTGGTTTGTGGTTTGGTTATAGGCATGAGATAGCCTAGCCTAGGGCTCATGGCCTATGGGTGTGTCTATTGGCCTAGTATAGGGTTAGTTAGACTTGTTTAGTCTGTATTTAGACCTAGAATAGACTAGTTAGACTAGTATAGACTTGTTTGACTTAGGTTTGACCTAGTTGACCTAGTTTGACTTTTAGGGTTGACCAGAGTTGACCAAGAGTTGACTTTGGTATTGATTGAC
This sequence comes from Iris pallida, assembly GCA_029216955.1. NCBI lineage: Eukaryota > Viridiplantae > Streptophyta > Magnoliopsida > Asparagales > Iridaceae > Iris > Iris pallida. The sequence continues at coordinate 28,826,882 of JANAVB010021600.1, forward strand.
CTAGATTCATGTAGAATGCATTGACTTGCATCTTATTATCATTTTAGACTCAAGTGACTTGTATTGTTCTATAGGAGACAGACACCACTCCTCGGACAGTAGATACTTTCAGATACTCAGGATACAGGCGAGTACATTCTCTGATCATTTCATATCCTGTTAGAATTATTCTCCTGCTTTAAATTACTTTACTTGATACTGTCACGTTGGTCACACGATAGTACTATATGGATCCCTTCTTGAGATGTTATCCCCTCAGGGAGCATCGGATACTACATGTTCTGTGTTTCACTTACATGGTGTATCACTATGCTTCATGTTTCATTGAATCACTTGTGACATGTACTCTCATGATCACAGAGTCTTCCTTGAATCCCCCATTTATGGGCTTTTCTAGAATCCTATTTATGGGACTATCATGTACCACCCTTCGGGGGCCGTTACATGTATCATACATAACCTGGCTGGATCCTTGTGTATTATTGGGGATACGGGAAGTAGAAGTAGACATGTGAATAATATCCAAGTAGTGTAGCATCAGAATCTTTCCGTAGTGTAGCATCAGAATCACCTATGCCATTCACATGTTTATATTGTACTCTGACTTACTAGCCACTGTTAGTTCTCTATTTATAGTATATTTCTATTACAATTCTCTCTCTGTTTACATTCTGTACTTTTTTCAGTTTCCTGTATCTTACTTTACTGCATGATTATATTTTCTAACCTGCTATGATCTGTTGAGATGTATTGTGCTTGCTCCATCCTGATTGGACACCGTTGAATGTTTAAAGGACGAGGATGAGGCTGGTGTTGACACCTTCTATGGGACAGCCCTAGATGACACTTAGCTGGACTCTCTGGAGGACCCAGCTCTAGCTGATGATATTGCCCCTACTGCCTAGACTAGTTTAGTTAGGCTTTATCTTACTTATCTTATCATTGGACTAGTTTAGTTAGGTTTTATTTCTGTCATTGAGATCTAAATTGTATATATTCTTTCATACTCTGTAGTTGAGACTTTGTATTTCTGGAAGTTTGCTGAGCTGTTATCTTAGACATTTAGACTCTTTTGATCATCTGTATTTCATTTGAGTTCTATATCATATCGTGCTTCTTCTTCCTTAGTTGTGATTGAGTTTATATTCTGATATGTCACCCCCATTCGGGGAGTATAAACTGTTTAATTATATTGTTAGATGTTGTGACCTAGGACAACGTTCTACCCGCGACACTGCGGCGTTGGCTGGACGTACCCACTTCTCGTGCCCTTACTCTAGGGTGCGGGTCATGACACTTTTTAGTGGTGGCCCATGCAGGTCGAGTTTATGTAGTGGTATTTGAACTAGAGTATCACTACAGTCTGTAGTAGGATTAGAATAATTTTGTAGGCACTCAATCATATTAGGAAAAACTCTATCAGATTCATATATCTAAATTATTTTTATTGACTTCCCTTGAATATAAACTGTTCCCCTTTGAATTTTTGCTTCATTCTCAGAAATTGCTTCTTATTTTGATCTGTCTTCATGATGGTTATGAAGACACGATCTCATCTCCGGTCCGGGGAATACTATCGAGAGAGTGGCCACCTCTAGTTTTGTTCATCATCGCCTTGAGACCGCATCTCCTGTTGTGCCAACTCAGGTTGGCGTTTCTGCTATATTAGAGGTACACCTCTGTCTGTACAGAGACTTTTTCCCGTCATTCCCGATTTCTCTCAGCAGCAGCATTCATGCAGCATCAGCAGCAGACCAGGGGAAACCAGTAGGGGCGAGCTATCGTTAGGACAGTCGAGGATGCACAGACCATTGGAGATCTTGCTGCAAGTTCTGTTATTCTCGATACCATTCCCGCAATTGTCTTTTATAACTACCTGGAAATCCGATTCCATTTGTTCCTTGCTGATTGATTAATTTTTGTCATGTTGCTCTTTTGTATGTTTGTTTTTCTTCTAAGAAAATCATATGGGCTAGGTCACCTCAGTTATGGGATCTAGAATCTTCGATAGTCGTGTTAGTTGGCATAGTGAGGACATGTTGTCAGATTTTTGGATGTATTTCTCGGGTATGGGAATTTAAGATTTTTGCCGTCGCATGCGACAATGCGAAAATTTTAAATACCATGAACCTAGAGGTACGTACCTTAGTCAAGGACTCTGTGATCGTAGCCTTGCTCACTAGCATGATGAAGACTCTGGACAACATGATTTTGGACAGACGCATATAATTATCAGATTGTATCTTGAGAAGGTTTTAAACATCATACCCTTCTGTTGTTATAAATAACTTAGGAGTAGGGATATTTAGTTTTGTAGAGCTTATTCATATGTGGTTCTTTCATAGTATAATGATATGATGACTTGTAGAGTGCCTGTACCCTGGGGATGATAGTTACCATTGGTATTAGAATAGTAACCCAGTGTAGGTGATTCCCATGTTATTTATAATATCAACCAGTTACGTATAGGATGTTAGTATGCCTTGCAGCCTTTATGATTATTTTTTTTTTTCCTTACCATTTTCCAGTGAGGCACCCATGACCAGAGCATGCCCTTGAGTATAGTTGTAGTTTCACCTAAGACCGAGAGGTTTATTTATATAGATAGGTTACAGATGATATTGGTATATGGGATGGGTTGGTTGGTACCTATAGGTCATTGTTGTATAGGATTATTGAAAAGTTATTTAGCCTATATTTGGCTAAGTTTTCTATTTTAGTTAATTTCTCTTTGTGTGGAGTTCAGTCATGTTTGATCAGCCTTTATAGGCAGTGTGCAGACCCTTCACTAGATACACTGTCCCCTTGGTTCAGACTTGTACAAGTTGTTCACTACACTCAAAATTCATTACCCACCATGTTGCATCTTAGGTTTCACTGGACCATAGTTCAGACCCCAATTATTGACTCACCAATATAACCATCAACCCCTTACCATATTCTGCATATCTGGAGAGTAATATCATGCATACTAGAGGCCTGTACTCACCACTTGGGACAGTTCACTGTTCTGTCCCAGTACACCTTACAACATCTGACCCCATCATTGGAGTGCTAGGCATGTAGTAGGGAGTGTGTGTTTTAGACCCTGAGTAGAGTTGAGGTGATGAGGGTTAATATATATAGTTTGTATATATATGTAATATATTTTGATTGGTATGTAGCCTGCACTCGTTTGCAGTATACTGCCTATTGCATTTCTTGTACACCAGTTTGGTTCACTTCTTCAGACCATTGTCTTGCATGTAGTTAGTTCAGCTAGATATAGAGGAGAGGCCAGGTTGATCTAGAGGCATGTTTCAGTCACCATGTAGGTTTCCTTTCACTTTGACTTTACAAGTGGACCCAAATGTCCTGTCCTTTAGCTCATAATTTCAGTCTCCTTAGCATCATTCCCTTTTTGCCTATATTGATGATTCAGGCCATTCATCCTTAGCCTAATTTTGAGCATTTGTTTCAGTCCCTTATAAGTATAGTCTACTTTAACCCTTGGTTGATCAGTTATATATATATATATATACAGATGATATACTTAGGATATATGTGATGGGTTGTTGTTCTTGAGCATATATATATATATGGTATTTGGGATTGGTGTGCTCAGCTTGTAGGTACTTAGTTATGGGTGACTTGATAGGATTGGAAAGTTAAGAGCTAGCCTATTATAGAGTTTCTCTTTTTGCTAAATTCTAGTTGCCAACACTTAGGTAGCTAGCATAGGTAAAATCCTAAGAAGTTGATCAGCTGATGACCAAGTACTAGGATGTTGAGAAAATTGCTAGTGATTGACCCTTAACTATGTTTGACCTAGAAGGGGGTGCGATCATCTTAATTTCGAGGACGAAATTTTTATAAGGTGGGTAGGATTGTGACACCCAATTTTCCATGAGAGTAATTTTGAAATTTTGTAATTATAATTATTATTTATTGATATTTATTTCATATTATGATTTTTGGTGATTTTTAATTATTTTTAAACTATTTAAAATCATGACTTGTGATTTGGTGTCTTGTAGTGTAACCCTAGAGACAGCTTGACCTAGAGCCTAGCCATGTGATTAGGGTGTTTCATTTATCATTTTTAGCCTAGGGGTAATTTGGTCAATTTGAATTTACTTGAATTTAATAGAATTTAGAATTTATTGGGATGCATGTGAATTTATTATAATTACATATTGCTATGTGTTATGTTAGTCCTTAACCTAGAAGTTTAGCCCTAACCCAGATTAGACATGGCCTAGACTAGGGTTAGTTAGATTAGTCATGACTAGTCATTGGTTAGAATGATCAAGTTAGACTAGCTAGTTATAGTTAGTTGAGACTAGCATTGAAACCTAGGTTCCATCCTCGCCATCGATTTGACATGATGTTAGGGTGACCATTGGATGGGATCCCAAAACCCAAGAAGTGGCCAGCCCAAAACCCTGGGTGAGCCTATTTAATCCCTCCCAAATCAATGCCTCTTTGTTCATTCTCTCTCTTTTCAAGAACAAGGTGAGCTCAACTTCATTTCTCCATAACTTCTCCATTCCTCATCCCTTTTCAACCAAACTTCTTGCATTGTGACCTAACCATCACCCTCTTGCTGTCTGGAGGTAGAATACTAATTTGGGGATCATCTTGTGCTCGAGCTACAGTAAAAGGGACTGCACTTTGATAATTTTTGAGCTCGAGACATCCATTGGTAAATCCCTCATTGTCCATTTAAACTATTGGTTTATCATCATGGATGCATAGCCCTAGGTCCCCTCTAGCCTCGGGTAGGAGCTGACCCGAACCTGTGTCGGATACGTGTCCGTATCAGACACGTATCAGTAGGTCTCCTAGGTGTTTGACCTAATGCCTCAATAGGTTTTCCTTTACTGTTTTCAGGTTGTGTTTGAATAGGATTTATGGTTTTGATATGGCTTGTTGATTTCTTAGTCACTGAGCATGTTTTTGTATCATTTTGTGTCACGTTTGGCTCTTGGACACGCTGCACAGTAGCCTGGGTCGGCTGCCCTGCTACTCGAGTCACACACAGGACACGACACAGGGTCTTTGGACACAAGATTTGATGGAGACCTAGGGGCAATGTCTGTCAAGACATTCTCCAAGTTATATTGGATTTCATTTAGTATGAGAGAGATATCTCGATGTCCATGGTCGACTGGACTGACTGTTCAATCCAGTTTTAGGGATTTTTGGTTCCTGGCTTTTGGACACACCTGTGTCCAATCCCTTGGACTTGTGAGGGACCCCTAGACACGAGCACACCCTGGGGTCGATTTACCAACCATTGTTTTGGTATTTTACTTTAGTTTTGAATGATGTTTGGGGTTAACTTAATAGCGAGTTTATTTTGTGAATATTCAGTATAAACTAACTTTTCTTATCAGTTCATACGAGTTTTTTCAAATGATTTTCTCATGTAAATGTTGTAGAATATAGGTTTAAATACATTAGTTTGAAAGTTATATTTAGTTCTGATGTTAGACTGCTTGGGTAATATGTGGGTTCATATGGGGTGGTATGTATTGGGGAGTTGGGTTTTGAAATACAAACTGAATTTGAAGATTGTAAAACTGAGAAACTGATTTCCTTTCCTATACCTGAGATTAATTCACTGTAATTGAACTGATTTCCTTTTAAAACCTGAGGTTTATTCATTCCCTATTGAACTGTCCTGTGGGATTGGGTATTAGTTAACTGATTTTGATTTAATGTAACCTGAGATGTATTCCAGATTATCACTCACTGAGTTCCTATTTTTCCACACTGTTCTTATAGTAGTACACTGTTTCCTATTTCTTGTATAAACCCAGGTTCACATGATTGTATTCCCTGATTCATTTGACACTGCACACAGGGTCACATTGTGCATAGGTTCATACACCATGTATTACCTTAACTGTTTTCCTGAATCACTAGAGCACTACACTGTTTTCCTTTTTCACTTAACTGTTAGTCAATACCTATGTTACTTCACTGATTACTTGTTTCAGGATATTACACACACAAGTGTATGTCACATACACACACACTCTTGTGCACCCTCTTGTCTCACTAACACACACACTCCTTGACACATGAACACTTCACTGATTTTTCTTCTAGTTAGCTCACTGAATTCAGGATATTATACCCAATGTACTCACTGATTTCAGAAACACTTGAACACAGGCTCTCATACCTTCATACCCGCACAAGTATCAATACACTAAATGATTTCAAGGATGCATGGTTAGCTCACTGTACACTGGTTGTTCCTATCCCTATTCACTCACTGTTTTCTATTTTCCTGTTAGCACACACTCTTGTCACTAACACACATATGTTCTCTTGACACTCTCACTCATACACACACATGCCCTCTTGTATTCTCACACACACACACATGAACACATACATGTTCCCTATCCTTATTCTCTATGTATTGTATATATACACATGTATATATATATGTATGTGAGATTCACATAGGTGACCTATATGTTAATGTGTATTACTATATTATTTATAAATATATCAATATGTATTACATTAGATATATGTATTGACATGTGGTTATGTGATTTGTGGTTTGGTTATAGGCATGAGATAGCCTAGCCTAGGGCTCATGCCTATGGTGTGTCTGTTAGCCTAGTATAGGGTTAGTTAGACTTGTTTGTCTTGATTTAGACCTAGAATCGACTAGTTAGACTAGTATAGACTTGTTTGACTTAGGTTTGACCTAGTTGACCTAGTTTGACTTTTAGGGTTACCAGAGTTGACCAAGAGTTGACTTTGGTCTAGATTGACCTGGATTTTGTAGAATGCATTGACTTGCATCTTATTATCATTTTAGACTCATAGTGACTTGTACTATTCTATAGGAGACAGACACCACTCCTCGGACAGTAGATACTCTTAAGATACTCAGGATACATCGGGTACATTCTCTGATGATTTTATATCCTGTTAGAATTATTCTCCTGCTTTAAATTACTTTACTTGATACTGTCACGTTGGTCACACGGATTAGTACTATATGGATCCTTCTTGAGATGTTATCCCCTCAGGGAGCATCGGATACTACATGTTCTGTGCGTTTCACTTACGTGGTGTATCACTATGCTTTATGGTTCATTGAATCACTTGTGACATGTACTCTCATGATCACAGAGTCTTCCTTGAATCCTCCATTTATGGGCTTTCCTAGAATCCCTATTTATGGGACTATCATGTACCACCCTTCGGGGGTCGTTACATGAATCATAACATAACCTGGCTGGATTCTTGTGCATTAATTGGGGGTACGGGAGAGAAGAAGTAGACATGTGAATAATATCCATGTAGTATAGCATCAGAATCTTTCGTAGTGTAGCATCAGAATCACCTATGCTATTCACATGTTTATATTGTACTCTGACTCACTAGCCACTGATAGTTCTCTATTTATAGCAGATATTTCTATTACAGTTCTCTCTCTCTGTTTACATTCTGTACTTTCTTTCAGTTTTTTGTATCTTACTTTACTGCAAGATTAATTTTCTAACCTGCTATGATCTGTTGAGATGTATTATGCTCGCTCCGTCCTGATTGGGCACCATTGAATGTTTACAGAGGACGAGGATGAGGCTGGTGTTGACACCTTCTATGGGACAGCCCTAGACGACACTTGTGAGCTCGACTCTCAGGAGGACCCAGCTCTAGCTGATGATATTACCCCTACTGCCTAGACTAGTTTTGTTAGGCTTTATCTTACTTATGTTGTCTTGGGACTAGTTTAGTTAGGTTTTATTTCTGTCATTAAGATCTGGAATTGTATATATTCTTTTATACTATGTAGTTGAGACTTTGTATTTCTGGAAGTTTGCTGAGTTGTTATCTTAGACACTTAGACTCTTCTGATCATCTGTATTTTATTGAGTTCTATATCATATCGTGCTTCTTCTTCTTCTTAGTTGTGATTGAGTTTACATTCTGCTATGTCACCCCCATTCCTGGAGTATAAACTGTTTAGCATTATATTGTTAGATGTTGTGACCTAGGACAGCGTTCTACCGCCGATACTGCGGCGTAGGCTGGACGTACCCACTTCTCGTGCCCTTACTCTAGGGTGCGGGTCGTGACATATGCAAGTCAGTCCCATGGGATGATGATGCCAATGATGCCGACGATGAGGCAGATACTACACCAGAAAGCGTAGCTATGGTAGAAGAAACATTGAGGGTTCGATTGAAGGGAAACCTCCCAAGATGTTAGCTCCTCTCGTCATCAAGCTTCGAGGAAAGGCTCCAGCTCTGTCGCCCTCGACGATATCAGCTGCTAGTCAGGATCCTATGCAAATAAAGCTTCCCCGGAAGGCTCCTAAGCCAACTCTAAGGTCGCAGGAACTTCGACTACTGCCCCCCTGGTAGTCAAGTTGAAATGGAAACCTCCTCCACCTTATCCATGGCAGCCCTAGTGCTCACAGATGAAGAGTTGGTAGACTACATATGCGCCGATACTGAGGCACACTCCTTAGATGATGTAATCCCTCGGGATAGATTTCGTATTTTATTAATAGAAATTGCCTTTGAATTAATCGTGTGTACACTGGAACACTAAGTATTTCTTAGACAACGCTCGGTATATGTTACAAACACAAGTGACAATCGCTAATCTTTCAAGCTGAGTTGTCTCTCCGAGGTGCCTACTTCTTGGTTCCAACAAGGAACAAAAAGGAAGAACCCATCATCTTCAGTTGATTGAAGCATCTTCAGCGGCTGGCTCCAGCAAAACCAAAACTCGATAACGGCAAGATACAACTCTACCATTACTATTCAAGCCAAACATCTCATCTAGAAAATGGGTTACGACTTTAACAGTGACAAAACTGAATTATGGGAAAGGCCGATGCCTTTCTTTACGATTTCGTGCTCCAAAGGCAAAGTCCCAAATTACTACCACGTACTCGTCGGGGGTTCGGTTACGTTACACCCAAAACAACTTTGGAGAGCTTATAGCCAGAGGTCTTGATGCATTGACATTCCTCCAACCTCCAACCTGGGACTCTGATACCAATATCGCCAAGCCTTCAAAAGGATATTGTCCGTCAATATGGTCTCTGCAGATCCCCAGTCGAGGATGAAAACCAGTTACTCGAATTCTTTGAGGATGAACCTTAGGCTTAACGCCTGGGATCCCAATGGGAATAGTGCTTCGAACAGCGCAAACCTCCCATTGAAGATGAGGTCATCCAAGTCGACTAGGAGACGAGGCTTCCCCTAAACCCATCTTCATCAGCAAAAGCTTGACTGGAAAGACAAAGAATCTCTGATACAGCTTATCTGAGAGTACATCGAATTTCTTTTCTTGGAGCTATGAAGACATGTCGGGTTTAGACCCGTAAGTCGCCATGCATCGTCTCAACATGTTACCCGATGCTAAGCCTGTCAAATAGCAACAACATCATTTTCGCCCAACATCATGGATGCTATCGAGAAAGAAGTCAATAAACTCATAGGGAGTGGCTTCATTCGCGAGGAGAAACATCTGGATTGGTGGCCAATATTGTCGTAGTCACCATGAGAACGAAAAGATTCGGGTCTACATAGACTTTAGGGCTCAAGTTGGCCTGTCCAAAAGACGAGTTCCCCCTCCTGATCAACATGATGATTGACAACTTGTGGCTTCGAACGTATGTCCTTCATGGATAGTTTCTTGGGCTACAACCAGATCAAGATGTTCCCTGAAGACGAAAATCATACTTCATTCCGGACTCCAAAAGGGACATACTGTTACACGGTAAGCCCTTCGGGTTGAAGAATATGGGAGCAACATATCAGCGGGCTATGAGCAACATATTCTGTACATACCTCCAAAAAATGGTAGAATATTATGTGGATGACATTTTCGTTAAAAGCAAAAAGAAATCTAGCCATTTGGACGACTTAAGGACGGTGTTCGACTTGATGCGGACACATCGCTAAAGATGAACCCACCAAGTCTTTCTTAGAAGTCTCCAGTGGCAAGTTCTTGGGCTTCATTGTCACAGCCAAGGGTATTCATATTGACCCTGAGAAGACTAAGGCTATCTTGGACATGGTTCCCCCGAAGAATCTCCGTGAGCTTCGAGGCCTACAAGGACGCTTGGCATATATTAGAAGATTCATAAAAATCCTCTGGTCGATGTCAATCCTTCACCAATCTCATGAAGAAGGAGTTTCGTATGTCTGGACCGAAGAATGTTAGCACACGTTCGACACATCAAAAGTACCTCACTAGTTCTCCAGTACTGGTGGCACCGTCGTGGGGAGGCCCTTCCTACAATATGTTCGGCTATGGACCATTCTCTCATGCTTTGCTAGCCCAGAGATGAAACGAAGGCCACGGACAGGAATCTTCATTGAAATAATCCCGTGGAGAATGAGTGTCTTGCTCTGCTCTTCGACATCCAGAAGATGCACCATTATGTGGCCGGACAGACAATCCACGTCGTCTCTCGAGTCAACCCCCTCAGAGTCCTCATAACTAAGCCAGGGGCTTTAAACTCGCGATTAGCCACATGGGCGATACTCTTGATTCCTTATGACATGGTGTTCATCCCAAAAGGCAGTCAAGGCCAAGCATTGGCCAACTTCTTGCGCATACCAAGAGCCAAAGACATCAAAGCTCTACGATACATTCCCGATGAGTCCTAGAGTCCAATGCCATCTTAGATAAATCTGTTTGTAGTATATTCTTTGACGGCACTTCAAGAACAGGACCGAAGGGCGAGATCATCGCAGGGGCCGGAGTCGCTCTCATTACTCCAGACGGCCTACTTATCCACTATGCATATTCTCTTATGGAGTCATGCACCAATATATTGCTAAGTTATAATGCTCTCACATCGAGCTCCAACTGCTAAATAGTTGGGGTTGACTGTATTGAGGCCTATGGCGACTCAAAACTGATTATCAACCAGGTTCAAAGACAATACGAGGTCTGGCATGAAGATCTGTTCCTTACCACCAGGCAGCAATCGATATCATTTCCACCTTCACATGTTCTTTATAAACATCTACCTCGTTGCAAAACTTGGAGGCCGACGCACTCGCTGGCCTCGTCGCTTCTCTCACAGCTCCTGTTGTAACCCAATATACCGTCACAGTGATGGTCGCGGGCTAGATTGCCCAAGAAAAATCTACATACATGCCTAAGTTACTCATACAAATAGACAATAATGTTGACGTTTGTGACTGGCGATTCCCGTTCAAAGACTACGCTCTACAGAATCCTACCCAAGACCCGAAGTAAGCTACTTCTGTCAAGAGACGCCCTCAATCCGATTCTTCTAGATACGACTACCAAAATGCTATATTGTCGTTCATACACGGGTTTCTTCTGCATATTTATCCAAGATAGAAGTGCAAGAGGCACTCTGGAGCCGCGTGCACCTGTGGAGCCCATCAACCTGTCCTAAGTTGCAGATCAACTGTGTTGCATGGTTCTACTGGCCCACAATTATGCAAACGCCATGGATTATGCAAAGAAGTGTCTGGTATGTCATTTGCATGCTGACTTCATCCACCAACCTTCTGAATGGGCAAAACAGTACCTCTAGCTGAGGTAAAAATCCTGCCATCATCGTAACTTTTCTAAGTGGCGGAAGTAGTACCACTGCTGAGGTAAAGCCTCGAACGTGATTAACTTTGTTAAGCATCACATCATATACCGCTTCGGAGTTCCCAGAAGGATTATCCACGACAATGGCCCTCAGTTTGTGAGCCATGCATTCCTCAGTTCTCTGATAAAATCGGATACAGAATGTGGCGTCGATGGTTTACAATCCTGCAAGCGAATGACTAGCTAAACATCACAAGACTATTATCAAGCTGCTCAAGAAAGTCATATCTTCTAACAAGCATGATTGGAATAAGAAGCTAGGCGAATGTCTGTAGGCTTACTGTACGACAGTTCGGATACCCATGGGCCACACACCATTTTCCTTGTCTATGGGAGTGAGGCGGTGCTTCCTCTGGATATCCAGATCCCGTCTTTATGGGTAGCCATCACCAACCAGCTAACTGACAAAGTCAATCAACATCGGCGGCTACAAGAGTTAGAGGTGTTGGACGAAAAGCATCTGCTAGCTCAGCAATGGATCGAGCTTTATCAAGCTCGAATTTTTGAGGCCTTCAACAAAAAGGTCCGGGAAAGAACATTCCAAGTGGGTGACCTCGTATTATCAGTTTGAAGACTGACATTGACGACTCACAAGACGGCTGGAAAGTTCGAGCCCAAGTGGGAAGACCGTTCATCATAGAGACGGTCTACTCCAATAGGGCCTACCGGCTGGCCAAACCCAACGAGACTTGCTAATGATGCCAATCAATGCAAGTTCCTGAAGAAATACTATCTCTGAGGTCCAAACTGGCACATATTTCTACATCTTCTGCAGATGTTCATGAATTCGATTAACGAATTCACCTCTTCATATTCCCCAGTAGAGAAAATATTTCACATCTACTACCTCTGAATTATTTTTCTACACCCTAACGAAGTTCACGTCTACCACGTCTGTATTACCTCTGAGTGGTCGTTTCTTCCATGATAACCTTGTGTTGTCATAACTATCTAGAAAATATTTCACGTTCATACTACCTCTGAATTGTTATTCTACACCCCGTTGAAGATTGTGCCTACTATGTCCATATTACCTCTGAGTAGATATCTCTTCCATGACAATACCCCATGATTGTCATAAATTATCTATAGAACCTTTCACGTCCATATCACCTCTGAATCGTTCTATACACCCGTAGAGTCTATCCTTGCCATATCCATATTACCTCTGAGTAAGGAAGATCCACCACCAAATTTTTTGAATTTACCATGTCCATATAACCTCTGAGTAAAATGCCCTATCCCCAGCGGAGTTATCTCCATCCCCTCCACGTCATACTACCTCTGAGGAATTCTCACTCTTGTACATGAAAGTATACAGCAAAAAGACAATCAGAGAAACAAAGCCAAAATTTTCATTCATAAAATGGAAAGGTTTTTCTTTCTTCTGCTACAAAAGAGTCTCTCAAAAAGCGACAGACAGAAAGACAAAAGGAGGTCAGCATTGAGAAGACCGATGCAGGAGTTCTTCTAGGCGACTCCTCAAAAGAGTAACTTGGGGCCCAGCTAGTGCTTTGGCTCGACGCTCTGCCTCCTGACATCGAGCGGCTTCGTCCTCGAGCTGGGACAGGTTTTGGCGTACAAGGGCCAGCTCTGCCTAACGAATGCCAATACTTTCCCTCTCCCGAGCAAGGTCTCGGAGCGTTGGCGAAGGACCTCCTGCTTGTCCTTCGACTTCTCGGTCACAGCTTCAATTTCGGCTCAACCTCAGCAAGTCTGTCAGTCAGGGCCTGATATTTCTATTCGTGTTAGGAAACTTCGAAGGCCATTTTCTCTAGCTCCGTAGTTGCCAGGATCGAAAGATCACGCTCAAGATATTAAAGCTCTAAGGCGGTGGCTTCCAATTCTGCTAGCAGATCCTCTATCATGTCTGTCTTTGCTTCACAATCTGGATAGCCGCACAAGGCCACCAATTGGGCCCCCCTATAGACCGGGCCCGTCTAAGCGATTGATTGTCCCGTAAGACGCCCTCTATGCCGCGCATCAAAGCATGACGAATTGTGCCCATAATGATGTTGGTATAGTACGTATTGTCAGCCAAACTCATCGGGGTCACCGGAGATGTCGTAATATAAGGTCCTGGAGTAGCAACAACAGCCAACATGCATCTAGGTATTGCAACTAAGCGGGTGGAGCCATGACTGGAGCGGAGGCCGTTGATGGCACAAAGATGGTGTGAGCCAACACTGTGTGATGTATAACAGGCTCTTCAGCAGGCTCCCTCGCTGGTTCTTCAACCATCTTCGCAATCGAAGCTGTATGAACTGGAGCATGAGCAACCTCAGTGACCGTCTTTTCAACGGTCAGTGTGACCAACTCCTCAGCGGTCTTCTCAACCGGCACTTCAGCGGCCGGCTCGTCAGCAATCTTCTCGGCCGATTCTTCCACGGTCTCCTTGGTCGGATTCTTGGTGGTTACATCGGCAGGCTTATCAGCAGTACTATCAACCATCATTTCAGTGGCTACCTCGGCTAGAACCTCAGTTATCGGCTCATCGGCAGCCACGTCGAATTGTTCTACATTGGTCTCCTAGGTCATCTCTTCGAGGACTATCAGCCAACTCCTCAATCTCCTCCTCGATAATTTTTAGAATGACATCATCAACCACTTGTTCGACGATTATTTTTGCCGGCCCTTCAACAACTTGAAAGGCCAATGCTTCGACAGCCTTCATCGTTAACCCTTCTAGGGGATCTTCGACCAGCCGCTGAGACGAAACCCCGAGATTCGCCAAAGGTAGCTCCTCGGTTGGATGATCTTCCTCGTCTTCCAGTGCATCTGGATTATCCTAAACCCTTCTCTCGACACATGGAAGGAGGTACGGTAGAAGGATTTTGGGTAATATCCTCAGCATCCACGTCCACCTGGCCCGTCACGGGTACAGACTCTAGCCCCACCCTCGGCTGCCACCAGGCCGACCCCATGTATCTCTACGGGCTCGTCCTTGATCGGCCCCATGAAAGTTACCTGCTGGGGTGAAGCCAATGACCCCGAAGAACCCCGAGTCTCATACTCAAAGGGTAGGAAAAGAGACACCTTCCTAGTCGGTAGTTTCATCAGCTATAGCCTCCCCCCTCGATCCCCACGACTCGAGACACCTCTGGGGTAGGTTCCTCGAGAAGTTCCCTGAGTCTCTCTGACCATGTAAGCCCTGTCTACAAGCAAAGCAGTGATATACAGATACGGAATGAAACCACAAAAAGAAAATACTAAGGTTTACCTGTGAAGGAGAGTCAACGGGTGGGGCACTATGTTCCACCAAAGACTGTCGGAAGGGTCCGCACCATAGAGGCACAGACGTTTTTGTTCTCTTGACATGAGGAGGGCTTACCATGGAAGAAACTTGTCGCTTCCGCAGGTTACTCAGGAGTACTTGTCACGACCCGCTCTCGAATAATCGGACACAAGTCGGACATGCCCAGCCTACGTTGGAAGACTCAACGTAGTAAGCTGTACCAAGCTAGGGAAACTAACAAGTCAATATGAATAAGTACAAATCACAGCATCTATAAACGATCCCAGAAAGATCACCATAATCCACAAGTCCATATAACATAAAAGTACCAGAGTCAACAGGAATATAATACGCTATGAACTCTAAAAAAAATATCTAGGAGTAAAGCTAAACAGTCTAAACCTGAAGCCTCTAGATAAGTCATGTCTCCATCCTGCTCAGCTAAAATCTCGGACTCTGGCCCATAAGGTAGAACAATATCCTGCAAGTACACCTGCAACATATCCAGTCAGGAGCAGAGCAAAGTATAGTTCTAGGTAATGAACAAGAACATCATGATATAAAAATGAGTACAGGAGAACATAAAATATAGTACAGGAAAAGAACATGAAAGTACAGGAATGTAAGTACAGAAGTACAGTAAATAAAGTACATGAAGTAAATCCTGAACATGAAGTACAAGAACCTGACATGTGCACAATATTTGAAATACAACTAGCATATGTGACCGGCTGGGTGGATTACAGAAATAAGTACTGGAGTACATGAATATCGGTACGGCTTAGGATCCGCATGCACGGTGCGAGGCCTAAGCTATCTACATGAATATCAGAACATGGGTTTGGTCACATAGCTAGTGTATTTTCCCTCCCCGACTACATGTAAGTACAAGAACATGTAAGTACAAGAGTACAAGATATCGTATCATATCGTGTCATCAAGAGAAGTACAAGATATAAATGTAAATGCACAAGACCATAGAATGTACTTGCCTTGCTCTGGGTAATCGGGAATAAGTAGATCTGTATGTCCACCTGGATATTGGTACAAATTGGTTAAGGTTATGCATAAAGGCATTAACTATCTTTTTATTTCTAAATATTTAGTTAATACGAACTAATACCAATAGTTTTGCTAATCTATATTCATCTTTAAAATACTACTACAATTAATATTAAAAATTATTATTATAGGAACCAATATTTTTAAGATTTTACATAGACATATACCAAATATACATACAACTAAATATATATAGAAAAAATTATTTTACCAAAATACCACCATAGAAACACCTTAGTAACGCTAGCAATTATTATAATAGTTCTATATATATAATGATGCCACCATACTTCTACATATGGATAACCCAACCTGGCAACCCTAGAACTATCTATAACTTACCTGAACTAACAACTATATACTTGAAATATATTCAAACCCAACAACTTGCTTAACCTTTCCACATTCTCTTCTCAGTCAATGCAACCATCCAACCACCAAAACTAAAAAGTTGACACAACATCATAGAGCCACAACCAAGGTTCCTAATTGACCACCTGTAGCTTCCTGATATAGAATCTAAGCTTAATACATTGATTCGAACTATTGTGTCAGCCCCAATCATTAACAATTTCCATTGGTTCACTTCACTAAGCAAAATGGCTTATGTCCAACCCAACGATAGAAAAAATGAACAATACAGCACCATGATAGAACTGAGAATAAGTTAATTAGCCCAAACCAACAATTGACACAGAAGGAAACCCAATAGTCAGCCCATGCGTACTTCCTATAACCTGGGAGTTAAAAGTAACATTACAGCCCATAGTAAAAAGTAACATTCAAGCCCATAGTAAAAATAACATTACATTCTCATAACATTACAATCTCATAATAAAATAACATTACAATCTCATAATAAAATTCACTACCAACTCAAAGCTGAGTCTCCCTAAGTAACAACCCATACAACTATAAACTGACGTGGTCCCCATCACAGTTCAGTTGGTTATTCGAATTGGTTTTCCCACCCAGCTTCTAATTCACATTTGCAGTATCCCACCTAACCAGTTAACTTCTGACACCAACCGGAATACAGCTGACACGATCCTAACTAATCCACACCAACAAATCAACCCTGATACAACTCTCCAACCCCTGCTATCTACTCCTTATACCCCTGGACACGCACCCAGGACATGAGTAACAGCAACAACAGTCGACACATGCTACCCGCAGTTTAGGATACCTCTGTACATTACTCTATCAATTCCAAATTCGATTTGGCTTAATCAACAAAGGGTTCACAGAGATGAGATGATACCTAGAAGTAAATCTGCGTCCAAATAATGAAAGAAATAGAGACGGTCTCTGACACTGTACTCCCTCGTGTATCAGACACGAAGATCCTAGTTGGGTCAATTAATCGAAAAGCTGATACATATAGAGAAACAAGGAATCTAGCGTTAGTTCTTAAACTATCGAGAGGTAGAAATCACCATAGAATAGAAATTCGACAGTCCAATACGATCATTACTTGAATTTAAGAAATGAATCAATTATGAACAACACTCACCGATCTTCGCGATCAACTTCGTCTCTTTGCTTCTGAAACAGAGTCGACGTGTCGGTTCTGTCAAAAAGAACTGCTCCAGCTTCACAAATCGATCCGATACATACGTTCCCTTAATTGCATCAATCCATCATCAACTATTCTACAGAACTCTGGAAATAAAGAATTGAGTTGAGCTTACCATTAATTCATCGATCCCGTGCAGGTGTAAAACTCTCGATCGATCCGAAAATTTGGACATATCCTAGTAGAACTGCTCGTTCAGACGAGGAAATCGATCAACAAGAAATCAAATGACATTTCTCCTTAATCAATAATAATAAGGATCGATGCTTACTCTTCGAGATCCGAATCAAGCTTCAACGAAAAAATGGAGTATTAAGTGGATCTTCTCGTTGGGGATGAGTTGTGCACAACCACCATCGCCGCCGGAAGCACGAACATTGCGAACAACGATCTCGTGGTCGTCAAAACGACTTCACGCCACCGGGTGGTCGAGCGCCTTTGGAGCTCATTGTCGAAGTAGCCGTCCCTTGGAATAGATCTGTCGCCGAAAGCAGTACCCATCGCCGTCGCCATTGCCATAGCGAGGTGTTTAAGAAGAAAATTAGGTTAGGTTTGGGAACGGATTTGGGGAAAAGAGAAGTACTGGGAAGAAAGGAACTCGGCTCACACTGTGAAGGAATTAAGAGAAAATGAATTTCTCTCTCCTCACTTGGTTTAAATAGAGAAGGAATTAGAAATGGTTTATTTGCAAGTAACCCACATGACAAATGCTTAATTATAGATTATCCCCAAAAGTCTGTTAGAAAGTTGGTTATGTTTGTTAGAAAGGTTGTTAGGAGACTTGGGGATCACTCTTAGTTAGTTACTAGAACCTCCTCTCAAATCCTCCAATAAACAATATTTATAAAAGTTAAAAAGGTCTATTTATTAATCAATTAATACTCAAAATAATATCTCTAAAATTTCCAAAATACCAGGAAATTATCAAAATTTAAAAATGTTGGGAAAGCGGGGTACAAATCTACCCCCTTAGAAAAATTCTATCCTCAAAATTTTAAAGAGACTGACATGATACGAAAATGACACGAATTTCAAAATCAATTAGACGCAAGTATGAATGTGTTCAACGACTAGATGCAAAAATCGTAAAGATTCGAAACGGATTAGCATGACCAAATAAACAGGTAATATGGCGTGATCGAAAATAATCAAAATTGCTCAGGCACGAAATGAAACAGAATTTTTGGTTAAGACAAAAATGATAACTACATGCTAGGAGTTGAAACAATGCTTTTAACCCTACTCGAGAAAGCAGGCACGAGGTGGGATGAATTTGTATTACTAATTAGAGGAAAAAATCATGAGTATGTGACCTTCTAAGCATGATCAAATCAAAATAGAGCAAAATAGGAAAATCACGATTTAGACAGGCATTATCAAAGTTTAGCCAAATCATGATCAAAATTTAAGTACAATTTAATAGAAGGGTCTGGCGAAACAGAATCAAAAACTAGCAATATGTATGTTTTTGAGAAGATCAAATGCAAGAAAGAGAACTGCAAAGACTGATTGGAAAGGCGTATGAGATTTTCTAAAAAGATATTAGTATCAAATCAAGGTAAGCGTGCAAGGATTCGCAATTCAAGGAAAATCAATAACATATGATACAGGATATAGTTTCTAGGGTATTCGAAAATATATCTTCATTTGAAATCACTTTACTTAGAGTCTCTGCCCGGCTCGTGTACATCTAGCTACCATACTTTCGGTTCCATGACTCAAATGATGATACATTATCGAATATTCTATCAACTCATCCATCATCAAATGATATTGGCAGAACAACTCAGAGATGTAAAAATGGAAAGAATTTAGGACAAGTCTCAACAATACCCAAAAACCTGTGAATACCTAAAATCACTTCAACTTAGAGTTCCTACCTCGCCAGTGCGCAGCTGGCTGTATGAACCCTCAGTGTCCATAATCCAGATAATAACTGCAGCGCGCAACTGCTACGCCGTAGGTCGTCGAATATTCTTTCAACTTTACCCATGGAAATTTTCAAAGAGTTTATGATAATCCAATGTAAGTTCAAAATCATAATATAAAATATGTGGCCTGCCTTTAGAAAACAAGGAGTTTCATTAGGTATGAATCAAGCAAGGGTTTATTCTGAACTAAGAACAGCAAAAGATCCAATAATGAGTTATCCGGTATAATAAGGATCAACTAGATTTTATTTTGTACTAGAAGCAACAAAGATGAAAAGATAGGACAAGCAGTTATTGGTGCTACGAAACAAACAGAAAGTATGGGGATTTTAGAAACAAATCTCGAAAATAAAATCTTGATTAGGAAACAACAATTCGATTATAAAACAAGGTTTCAAACAAGGTTTTGAAATAGAAACCAAGGCTAGAATAAAATCAACTTCGAATACAACAACCTCGAATAGGAACAAAAATCACGAATGAAATCAAAGTATCGAATAATGAAAAGAAAACAAGGTTTCAAATGAAAAGCAAAACCTCATATAGGGAACGAGTCAAAATAGAAACAGAGTCTCGAGTAGGGGACGAAATCTCGAATAGAAGACGAGTCTCAAATAGAAACAATCTCAAATAAGATCGCGGATAGGAGACGAAATTTTCAATCAAGTCTCGAATAGGAACAAGGTATAGAATAGGAAACAAGTCTTAGAATAGAAAGCAAAATCTCGTATAGGAAACAGAATCTCGAGTAGAAAACAAAATCACGAATAGGAAAAAAGGATCAAGATAGGAACAAGGTCACAAATAACGAATAGGAAACAGAGTATCGAATGGTGATACAAAGTCTCAGATAGAAAGCAAAATCTCAAATAGTAAACGAAGTTTTGAACAACAACCCAAATGGAAACGAAGTTTCAATAGAAACAAAATCTCAGATAGAAAATCAAATATCAACAAAGTCACGAATAGGAACAAAATCTTGAATAGGAAACAAATTGCGAATAGGAAACAAATTACAAATAGGAAACAAAATCTTATGTAGGGAATAGATAACGAAATCTTCAAATAATGTCTCGAATAAGGACAAAATCTCAAACAAGTCTCGAATAGAAACGAAAGCTCAATAAGGTTTGAATGAGAAACAAAGTTACGAAATGAAATCCCAAGTAGGAAATGAAATCTCAAATAACACAAGGTTTAATGAGGGAACAAAATTTCCAAATAGGAGCCAACACTAGGAAACAAAATCATAAAATATACAAGCAGTATCAAATAGTAGATTTCAAACAATTTTTGAATTGTGGATCTGAAACAAGTTTACCGAATAGGAAATATCTCGAAATAACTTTCGAATATCAACCAAGGTTTCAAAATAGAAAACAAGAAGTTTCAAGAAATGATCTAGGTGAAAAAAGAATTTTAAGGAAAAATTGGATTATGGATCAAGATCCATGGTTTTTCCAACCATGCAAAAGAGTCTTCTTTCTTCAGTCCGTCTTCAGTACTTCTTTAGGAACCGGAATCACTTCAACTTCTTCAGTTGTCCTGACGTAGGCTGGTCCTTGCGGTAGTGCTCTATGCGATTGTGAAATCTAGAGACGGGTCCCCTTGCTGCAGTCCTGGTGCTCATCATGTTCATCCTAGGGCAGTGTGATCAGGGTCTCCGAGCAATCCTTGACTTGGTGGAGGCGATCCACAGAACAAGTATAGCCTCCGTCTTTGGGATCTCTTTGTAGTGATGTCCTAGGTGACAGTAGAATTTGTAAATAATTGCGGCTGGATCTGACTCTGAATCTCCCGCTGGGCTGAAGCGCAGGGCCTCTGACTGAATATACGACTGCTGGCGTGCTGCCTGCTAAGATCTTGATGCTCCTCAGCCATCGTGATCTTGACTTACTGGCAATCCTTATTCATTGAACAGAAGATCCGCAGTTCAGGCAGAGTCCGAGCCTCTTATGGCACTCTTAGAAGCGATGTCCTGGATGGAGGCAGAAAGCACAAGGCCATCATCTGAATTTGATGACGCGGCTGAAGAAGCACTGTCTGAGTGTGGCGATGCTTTGCGGGTCCTAGGTAATTATTGTCTTCGTCATAAATCTTCCTATCTCTCCTGGGCTTTAGCTTTTCGTCTCGTTCTATTGTCTGTGCTACATTCTGGATCAGAAGAGTCAATCCTCAGAGACTTGGATGATCTTCAGTGGCGGCTCCAGGTTCTCGATTTGCTCTCGGTGCAAGATATGCGCTCGGTGTCGAGGAAATCCAAGGATCCGAGAGTCTGGAATCAGAAGTCCTGGTTGGCTCGGAGAGTGTATCCACAAATCTGGCTTGGAAAAGGATGGCCTGCTCCCTTTGGGTGTCAAGGAACTCTTGAAACATCTCCATCAACTGCGTACTACCCACAGGGATAGTAGGGGCGATAGA
>JANAVB010021600.1:28848735-28931235 GCA_029216955.1 Iris pallida
GATGGTATGTAGGCTAAGGCCCAGCTAGTATGTGGGTCCCACTAGGGTCCAGGCTACCCGGGTCTCCAATTTGAGTCCGAATGGATAAAATCCAAACCAAACCAAATAAATCCCAAAAAATCACATAAAATAAAAAAAATTCCTAAAATTATAAAACTTGAAAATTTGAAAATATCCCTATTTGAAAACTGGGGGTGACATCTCCGGCCCAAGAAGTGCCCGCTCGTCGACATCGTCCCAAGACAAAGGAGTACTGCATCTCCGTCCATATAGAGCCTCAATGGTGACATCTCTATACTGGCCTGGTAGCTATTGTTGTAAGCAAACTCTACCAGGTGAAATGGTCCTCCTAAGAACCCCCGAGATCTAGCACACATGTGCGAAGCATATCCTCCCAAAGTCTGGATGGCCCTCTCCCGACTGCCCATCTGTCTGAGGATGATAAGCAGTACTAAAATTGAGAGCGTGCCCAAGCTAGCCTGCAAACTCCTCCAGAAGTGGGAAGTGAATCGGCTATCAAGATCTGAAACTATGCTCACCGAAACACCGTGCAATCTCACGATCTGACGAACATACAGCTCAGCCAGCCTCTCCGTAGACAAACCCACTTTGAAAGGTAAAAAGTGGGCCGATTTGGTCAATCTATCAACTATGACCCAAATTGCGTCCTTCCCTCCTGGCGATCGTGGAAGTCCAGATACAAAGTCCATGGTGATGTGCTCCTACTTCCACTCGGGAATGGGTAGCGGCTGTAGCAATCCACCTGGTCTCTGTCTCTCGGCCTTCACCTGCTGACACACAAGGCAACGAGATACAAACTGAGCTACCTCGCGCTTCATGCCATACCACCATACGTGCTCTCTCAGGTCCCTATACATCTTGTTGGCCCCAGGATGCATAGAATACTGAGAGCGATGCGCCTCCTGAAGAACCTCATCCCGAAGCTCTCCACGCGGAACGCACAACCTAGTACCGTGCCGCAATGATCCGTCTTCGGCTACAAAGAAATCGTCAAGAAAGCCCGTCCTCACCTGCTCCCTGATGCTCCTCAAGGCAACATCATCATACTGTGCTGACCTGACTCTATCCATCAGCTCAGACTGAATCTGCAAACCCCATATCTGGATCTCCATGCCCGGGATGATGACCTCGATACCCAAACTATCTAGGTCGGCCAACAAGTGACGATCTGTCGTCAAGAACATAGCAACTGGATACCTGCTCAAGGCATCTGCAACTACGTTGGTCTTTTCCGGATGGTACTACAAGGATATATCGAAGTCCTTCATCAGCTCTAACCACTGCCTCTGCCGCATGTTCAATTCCTTCTGAGTGAACACGTACTTCAAGCTCTTGTGATCTGTGAAGATCTCAACTCGCTCTCCGTACAGGTAATGCTTACATAACTTCAAAGCAAATATAACCGCGGCCAACTCCAGATCATGAGTAGGATAGTTCTTCTCATGAGGATGCAACTGCCTGGATGCATAGGCAATCACCTTCTCGTGCTGCTGAAGAATACACCCTAAACCCTTCCCGGAAGCATCGCTGAAGATCGAGAACCCTCCTGACCCGGATGGCAAAGTCAAGATCGGAGCTGAAGTCAACCTCCTCTTCAGCTCATCGAATGTAGCCTGACACTCAACAGTCCAGACGAACTCCATGTCCTTCCTGGTGAGTCTAGTCATCGGCTCTGCAATCCACGAGAAGTCCTGGACGAACTTCCGGTAATAGCCAGCCAAACCCAGAAAGCTCCGAACCTCGGCAACTGAACTGGGCGTAGACCAAGACTCCACTGCCGAAATCTTCCTCTGGTCTACTGAAATCCCATGCTCAGTCACAACATGACCTAGAAACTCCACATGGTCTAAGAAGAACTCACACTTCGAAAGCTTTCCGTAGAGTTGCTCCCTCCTCATAGTCTCTAACACAACTCTCAAGTGCTCCTCATGCTCCTCCTGCGTCTTCGAATAGATCAAGATATCGTCTATGAAGACCACCACGAACTTGTCAAGGTACTGATGGAATACCTTATTCATCAAGTTCATGAACACCGCGGGAGCATTGGTCAACCCAAATGGCATCACTGTAAACTCGTACTGGCCGTACCGAGTCCGAAACGCCGTCTTGGGAATGTCATCCCGCCTCACCTTCAGCTGGTGATACCCGGACCTCAAATCTATCTTCGAAAAGACCTTTGCCCCACTCAGCTGATCAAACAAGTCGTCGATCCTCGGCAAAGGGTATATATTCTTGATAGTGAGGTTGTTGAGCGCCCGGTAATCAATGCACATGCGGGATGTACCGTCCTTTTTCGGCACAAAAAGGACTGGCGCTCCCCAAGACGAAGAACTGGATCTGATGAACCCCTTGTCCTGCAGCTCGTCGACTTGCTTCTTCAGCTCTATCAACTCGCTGTTGTTCACCCTATAGACATGCTGTGAAATGGGCTCGGCACCCGGTACCAAGTCAATAGTGAACTCAATGTCCCTATCTGACGGCATCTCCGGCAACTCCTCGGAAAAGACATCCGAGAACTCAGCAATCAACGGATGTGGCAAATCCTGCCCCGCCAATAAAGCTCCACAGAATCCAGCCTCCGGCTCCGCTGCCCCTCGAGCAAACTAGATCTCTGGCTCTCCCAGCATCCTAAAAAGAACTCTGCCTCCTCCTCTGCTGCCAAAGCGAACACCCTGCCCGCGGGTGCTCCCTTCTGGGGCTGAACAAAGCGCTGCTGTTGGGTCTGAAGTGGAGGACCCCTCTGCTGAACTACTGGTCCTCTAGCCGGCTGCGCTCTATCCTGGCCTCCTCGGACTCCGCGGAAACGGCAATCCCTCAGCTGGTGATCGGGCACTCCACAGTAAAAACAGACGCCCAATCTCTTTCTGTAAGCCTTCCTGGTGTGCCCCGGCTTCCCGCAGAAGCCGTACGGAGTAGCCGGTCTCTGGCCCTATCCCCGGTGCTGCTGGGCACGCACTGGTGTGTCTGCTGAATCTGCAACAGAGGCTGCTGCTGCTGGAATGGCCTCTGCTGATGCTAAAAATGGGGGCGCTTGGCTGGTCCCGCACTGAAACTTGCCCCCATAGCATCTTCGCTCCTCTTCGGCCTGAGGCCGAAGTCCTCCTCTGCGATCTGTGCGTCCATCAATATCTGATCGAGCGTCGCGTCACAGCGACCCGAGGTGCGGGTGCGCACTGCATGAATAAGTCCCCTGCGGAACTTATGAGCCTTCTTCCCCTCATCCTGGATCATATCAGGAGCAAACCTGCTAAGGCGGAAGAACTCAGCTGCATACTCGTCTACCGACGAGTTCTCCTGCACTAGACCCACGAACTGGCCCTCCAATGCTGTAAGAGCCACGTCCGGAAAGAACTTCTCCTTGAAGAGCCTCCGTAAGTTCTCCCATGTCAGCCCTCTCACCGACACACGAGGATCCGTACGGTACCATGTCAACGCAATGTCGAAGAATCGGCTGGCTGCGGCCGAAACCCAAAGTGCTCTAGGAAGCTCTGCCAGCTCCATGCTCCGCTGTACATCCTCTAGCCAGTCGTCTGCATAAAGGATGCCCTCCGTGCCTGTGAAGTCCCTGGAGCTCATCTTCCTAAAGTCTAATACTGTCCCCGGCCTGGACTGCTGCTGGTACGGCTGCTGGCCAGTAGGGCCCTGTACCGTACCCGGTGCCACTCTCTCCACTGCTGCCAGTGCAAGCTGATGCGAGTTCTCTATACTCTGCCTCAGCATCTCGGTCTGAAGGTGCGACGCCTCCGACTGGCGCTATGATGCCTCTGCTTGGGCCCGCTGTGTCTCCATCATCTGCTGAAGGAGAAGGAACATATGATGTGTATCTCGGTATCGGTGGTGGTGGCAACAGCATCTCCGGAATGATGACTGAAACCCTCTGGGGTGGAGGTGGTAGACCTCCCTGTACAACTGTCGGGGTCTCTGGAATAGTGGAATCATTGGGGGCAGTCTCATGAACCTCCTCCTCGGTCGGGTCAGATCTCTCGGGCAAGCTACTCGATCCAGAGGCCTGCGGATGCGTCTTCGTCATCCTGGAGACGAATTAAAACAAGGAGATCAATATGGCACATGAGTAGATATTATCAAAGAAGGACAGTTAATTTAATACAAGGTGAATAATCATGATAATCAAAAGATCGAAAATTCCTAGGTGTGATTGAGAAACTCCTATCATGTCCTAGGTCCTACGTCCTAATTGCAGGCTCGTAATTAGTACTCTAAGTCGAGCACCATTACGAGATCGCACTAATTGCGACACAGACCTACATGGGCCACCACAAAAATATATCACGACCTGCACCCTTATGAGGGACACGAGCACGTGGGTACGTCCAGCCTACGCCGCAGTATCGGCGGTAGAACGCTGTATATAACACCTGTAAATACTACGACTAACAGTATAAAGGTACATGTACAGTATATACTCTCCGAATGGAGGTGACATATCAATACAGTCTCAATCACAGAATAAAACTAAGGTAGATAGCTCAGAAAGAGAACATATGATAGATGAAAGAGTAAATAAGTCCAGAGTCCAATACAAGCCCAAATATATACGACATCACAGGGTCTCAAAATATAATGTAGAAGCTACAGTCTGATAAAGCTAGCTGGATCGCAGTCCAGTCAAACCTAGCTAATCTACACTACTCTGGAAGTACAAAATCTAGTGGCTCTACTTTAAGGCCACGATCCAAGGCTACTCCATCTGACTCGAGACCATAATAGGTCGAGCAGTCCGACTTAGAATCATCTGTAATATATCATAACGGTATTCTGTCAGAAAAATGAGCAAGTACAAGCACTAACAGCAGTTCCATGTGAATTGACAAATTCTATAAGAGACAGTATAATGAACTACGAGACAAAGATATATGAAAACTTGGAAACCGTTCGGAAGCCGAGTTACAACCCTTAAACCAAATAAGGACCGGGGTTGTAACTCTTCTCCCGAGCAGAACTTAGTCTCCAATCAAGGTACAATGTAAAGGCATATAGAGCATGTGAGTAACGGTATATCATGGCATGGTGAAGAAAATACTGAATGTAGAACAGAGCAGGATATACGATAAGATAAAGTAAATATAAAATGTGACTTGAATTATTAGAGCGATATGTGATCGGCTTGGGATAAGTGACAGGACAGGCTATCCACTTGGCCCGGCAATCTGCGGTGACCTCAACGGAAAGTCATACCGGCCAACCTGGATAACGAGCACAAGGCAAAAGGATCTCGCTACACCCTTCATGAGGGAAGAGTGGCGCGAGCACATGAATAGTGACAGGGTGGCTTGGATCACATAGCCTCTAATAATTCTCCATCTCCGAATAGTACAATGGATCTGGACATGACACGTCATGGCACGTGATTCCGTAAGAGGGTAGCAAATCCCCTTAGAAATTGGTGTCTATACAAGTACAAAAAATAAGACAGAAAGTGTACCAATATACCCAAAAATCAAGGAACAACATCTCATGTCATGATCCAACGTGTACTAGTCCGTGAACTATCGTGACTGAGAATCAAGTAAGACACTAAGACTGAATCGGATATAGCAAATATCAAGACAATGAAAACTATCAATAAATGTACTCGCCTGCTGTCCTGAGCTGTAGGGTATATCAATGCTCAGAGCGGTAATCAGAAACCTAAAGATGAGATACTGTATGTTAATTTAAGTTTAAACAAGTTTATGAATGATTCACAATGAATGATATGCAATCTAGGTCAAACTAGGTCCCACTGAGTCACACTAAGTCCTGTCAAGTCAAATCAAGGTCAAATCAAGTTATATCAAGTCAATCTAAGTCAGACCAAGTCAACTCTAGGTCATACCAGTCATCACAGGTCAAAACAAGTCGAAGAAAGTCAAACGGGGTCAAGAGTTGGCCTACAGTTGACTTTTGGTCAACTGGTCAACCCTGGTCAACTCTGGTTAACTCTAGGTCAACCCTAGGTCAAACTGGTCAAATGTTGACCAACAGTTGACTTTTGGTCAGTCAACTCTGGTTTGGATTTGGTCAAATCTAGACAAAGTGTTGACTCACGGTTGACTTTTGGGTAAAAAGTTAACTCTGGGTCAACCGAGCCAAAATCGGTTCAAATATGACATTTATAGGGTGTACCCAACAAGCCACCCAAGTTTCAAGTCAATCCGACTACCCGAACTCCGTATCTTGAATTTACCCGATTACCCCTTAACATTTACCCTCAAACCGTTCTAACTCGACGCCAAGTGGCCTTCCCTTAGGAATTCCACTCCGTGCTTCCTAGGGTAGTAGGGTACTAGCCTATACAACCATTACCTACCAAGTTTTCTAGGGTAAGTGGACATCCAGTCCATCTTACGGTCCGTATCGCCCGTTTACCCGTTATCTTGAATATTTCAAGATACGGAATGGTACGGTGCGATACCGCCTCCCTAATCCCACACGCAACCCCGATTCCAACTCCGAAGCCTACCCACAAAATCTAAATCATATTACCTAAGTCCCCTCCAAGTTTCAACGCGTTCCGAATCACGGAACTCAATTTCACCCCTTAACCAAAATCCTAACTTAACATTCACTCACTCATTCAAACCCATTTTCTACACTCTCTTGGGACAAGTTCTTGGGGCTATTTTAGTGGGTCAAATAGGTATCTAAATAGCTAATATATAGAGTATATATATACATATATATATGGGTATATAGTGGGAATCTTAGGGGCTAAAAAGGGGGGTAGTTTGGGGGTGCTCTGCTGCCCCTACTGCTGCTAACTGCTGCTGCTATTGCAGCTTGCTGCTGCTGCTACTACTGCTGTTTTGCTGCTGCTAGGGGGGTAACAGCAGCCCTATCCCCCCCCTTGGTGCCTTGGTTGCTCCCCCTTTCTTCCTCTCATTCCTCCTCTAATTCTCTCTCAATTCTCCTCTAATTCTCTCTCAATTCTCCTCTAATCCTCTCTCAATCTCTCTAATATATATATCACTCTCTCACAACTAATTCCCATTCCCTTCCCCTCTCTACACACACAAATACACACACCTATATATGTATGACCACACACACACACACACACACACACACATATATATATATATATATATATATACATTATATATATAAAATATATATATATATATATATATATATATATATATATATATATATATATATATATATATATATATATATATATATATATATATATATATATATATATATATATACATGTGTATTATGTGTGTGTATTTATATATGTATTTGTGTGTGTGTAGAGGAGAGTGATAGTTGTGTCATGAGAGTGTGTCCATGTGTGGGTGAGAGTGTGTTATATATATATATATATATATATATATATATATATATATATATATATATATATATATATATATATATATATATAACACTCTAAAAAGAATAAAACCATAATTAATCCTTAAACTAGAATTTAAGGAAACCTACAAAATCTAGGGATCAACTTGTAGAGAATGGTCTCCCCTATAATAAATGTGAAAGAATAAATGAATTATGAGAAGTTATGATGGGTTTAAAAGCTTACCTAAGATGTAGATTTGGAAGGAGAAGAAGAAGTTGGAAGAAAAGAAATGAAGAGAGAGAGTGGTAACTTAGTGATGAAGAAAGGAGAGGTGGAGGGGGACTATATGACCAGCCATGTAAGGGAGGGTAGGGGCACTTGTAATTACAAGTTTATCCCTCCCTTGCCTTCTAGGCTAAGTTAAATCAATTTTTGGGTTTTGGGATTAGCAAAAATTAAACAAAAATCATAATTAAGCTTAGATACTTATATGGGATTAGTCCAAACTCCTAATCCTAAAAGTTAAGTATGGTGGGCCATGGTTAATTAACATGCTAAATACGACTCAAGTCGAAATTCACCGGGGTCCCGAATTAACTCGGAATGCGATGAAATTCGAACCCAACTCCTATAATAATTAAATAATAATATTCATGAAATAAAATTCCCAAAAATATTATAAAATGGAAAATTACCATTTTACCCCTAACTTGGAAAAGTGAGGGTGACAGTATCCATCAGGGCCGGGCGCTTTATAAGGCTTCATACTCTTTATGACAGATTTGATTTCTTCTTCATTAGGGATCCTGCTGATGTCTTCATTTTCACGATCCGTTATATGAGCAAGTTTAGCAATAATGTGGGCTGGAATCGGAGTAGTAGTAGTCGAAGCCTGGAAAATCTTCTTGAAGTGTTCTACAAAAATCTTAGCAATATCCTCATGAACTGATACCAACTCACCATTTTGGTTAGTTATGTTATGGATAGTGTTACTATGCTTCTTAATAGATGTAGATAGATGAAAGAACCTAGTGTTTTTATCACCTTCACGAAGCCAGGAGATGGTTGAACGTTGTTTCCAGTAAGTGTCCTTTTGGAGATATAGTTTGTTGAGCCAGATTTGAATTTTCCTCTGTTCTTCAAGATTATCAGCTGTCAATGGTTGGCATTGAATACGGAGAAGTTCCCTTTCATGATTTGTGATATCAGTATCAAGATTATTCAATCTATTAGAACCCCAGGTATGTAGATTGGAAGAAGATTCTTCAGTTTAGGGAGAAGACCATTAGACTGCAATTTGCTCCATGTATCAGAAAGTACCTGTTTGAAGTCTGCCTCATATGTCCAAGCCATTTCGAAACGATGTGGTTGGCTTCTTCTTTTAATGGTTAAGTCCAACTTTAAAAGGATAGGATTGTGATCACTATTCAGACATGGTAGATGAATTATCCCAGCTTTAGGATAAAGAGATCTCCGGATTGAATTAACCATTGCTCTATCTAGTCTCTCTGCAACATTACTCCTGGGCTCACGACGGTTGTTCCAAGTAAACGCTGGACCAGAATATCCAATATCCATAGCCCCTGAGATATTAAACCAATTAATAAAATGTTTATGATGATGATAGTTGAAAGATTTCCCTCCACACTTATCCTCCTGATTTAAAATTGCATTACAGTCCCCAATAGTCATCCATGGTTCAACAATTGATGCAGTGATCATCTCCATTTAAGACCAAAATAATCTTCTTTCAGAAACATTGGGTGGACCATACAAAAACAGAGAGTGCCATTTGTTATTACTAGCTGAATGATGAACATAAGCATGGATATAATTATCCGAATAGGAGATAATCTGCAAATTGACTTGTGAGGTCCAACAGAGTAAAAGGCCACCTGATAACCCTTTTGAGGATATAGCATTGTGATGTTGAAAACCAAGATTCGTAGCAATAACCGTAGCTGAATTGGATGAGCATCAAGTTTCAGAGATGAACACAATACTTGGTCTAGAAGCTCGGAGGAATGATTTGAGTGTACAAATTGTCGGGTCATTCCTCAAACCCCGACAATTCCAAGATAGAATCATGATGATGAAGGCTGTTGAAGGCCAGTCGCACCTTTAGTAGAGTCAATAGTTGAGTTCAACTTCTTAATAGGTTGTACATGATCAATATCTTTATTCAACTCTGGAGATGAAGGTCGAGCTCTTTTGCTAATATTACTAGTGGGGAGTATATCTGGTGAAGGTTCTTCAGTAGATGGCATGGGAGGAAGTGTAACTGGAATCTGTGGTGATAAGGAGGAAAGCAGGGAAGTGAAGGATTGATGGAGAGATGGGTTTTTGATAAGAGCTTGTTGATTCATGGGAATTTTATGAGACGTTAGCTGAGTTTCAAGGGGAGTAGGAAGCAATTTATCAGGCAGAGATGTAGATGTAGTAGTTTGGAGTGAAACGTTAATGACACTTATAGGATTGGAAGGCGGGATTTGTTTAGTGGGTGTAATAGTATGAGCACAAGTGGAGAGGAGTTGATTACATGAATCAAAATGTGGACACCTTGTAGTGGAGAGGGTTGAGTTATCAGAGATTAAGGACTCAGGGTTAGGACTATGAAATTTAGGTGATGAAGATGGTTGTGTAGAACGTAATAGGTGAGGTGATTTATGAGCAATAGAGTATGAAGGTTTGGGATTGGGATGATTCACATGTATGTTTGTGGAGTCAGTTAATGGATGAGTATGAGAAGTAGTTGATAACTTAGAAAAAGTAGTGGGTTGATTGGAAATGGCCAAGGAAACAAGGGTAGTAGGATGAGCAGTTACTGATGATGTCGAATTTGGAGTGGGGATAGAATTTGTAACTGTCGTCGGAGAATGGCCATCCGGTGAGGTTGTGGATTGGACAATAATAGGATCAATAGGCATGTCGATAATTGCAGGAGTATGTTGGCAAGATGGAGAATCATTCAGATTGGACGGAATTGGATCTTCTTGATTGGAGACAGGATGTTTACCTCGATCTTTAGAAGACTCTGATTTTTTAAATTTTGAAGCATGATTTACACAAATTGAGTGGTCAAGTCTCTTTGAAAGAAGATGCAATATTTTGCCTTTTTGTTCATCCGTCCAGGAATCATCAATCATTGATGTATAATCTTTATGAGTGATACAGGAATGAACACCATTTTCCAATCTTCCACAAAAAGTACAAAATTTGGTGAGCCTCTCATACCTGAGGTGAACATTGCAATATGTGTTGTTACCCATTGAGACCTTGAGTATCCTGACAAGAGGTTCAGATACGTCGATTTTGATTTTGGCTCTTGCAAAGAGACTCCAGTTAGCAGCATCAAAGGCAGAGAGAGACTTGACTGAACCAATTCTTGCTGCCAATGTTGATATAAAATCTGTAGAAAGCAAATTCACAGGCAGACCATGGAACTGAATCCAGAATTCAGCTTTGTTGAAGGTGTAATCGCAGGGAAGCTTATTGGGGAGGCATCTCTCTATCAATATCAGATCGGAGTTGAACTTCCATGGACCATTGTCGACAATATACTCTAAATCCTCATCGAATTCAAATTTTGTCGAGAAGGAGTCACCATAATATTCAGCAATCTTCACTTGACCCTTGCGCTTCCACATCCTTGATACAGTTGCGGCTAGAATGTGAGAAGGATATTGTTACTTGTAAGAACTCTGAAGAATATATACTTTTGCCAATCTGCCTGGGGGTTGTTTAACGAGTCTGATGTCTGATCATGATCAGAGGAAGAAGAAGAAGAGGAAAGTAATGAGCCAAGTTTATCTAAAATTTCATCGAATGTGATTGAAGTGGTGGAGATAATAGCCATGGAGAAGAATGGAATATATAGAGAGAAACTAGTGAATAAGGGAAGACGATGAGAGATAGAGGAATGGAGAATTACTCTATGAGATATGGAGATTGAAGAGAAAGCAGAGAGTCCTTGGAAGGATAAAGAAAATCGCCATCATCAGAGAGGGCGAGGCTGATTGTTCTCGAGCATGTGTATGTTAAAAGGTTATAATTGGATTCAGGACCCTTTGATGTTCAAGTCATTATTATAGTAAAACAAATACTAAGGCTGTGTTTGATTGGGCTTTTTTCCATAAAAAATATTTTCATCACAAATTTTCCACCAATTGTAGTACTGTTTGATAGCTTATATTTTCGATGGAATTATTTTCCAAAAATCTATCATTTTTTCCATATTTTCTTATAAAATGGTGGAAAATGAAACTTGTCCAATCCATAGAAAAATATTATTTTCCATGAAAAATAACTATTTTCTGTGAAAAATAATGATAATCAAACAACCAAATTACGTTTTCCGTGGAATTTTTTTAAAATTCCATGAATTTTTTTTCCTAAGAAAATAATTTTATGAAATTAATTAATTTTTTTTCCACATATTTTCTACTTTGCAATCAAACACACAATTATAAATGCTGCAACAAATATTACAACAACATATTATTTTATTGTGTCCATGTTCATGTGTACTACTTATACATGACGTTTGGATGGGATACGTTGGTCGGTGGTGTACATACCGGGCGGGCGGCCTCGTGCTTCCCGGCCCTTGATCGGTCTCCTCGATTGGAGTATGGTCTCCTTTCGGAAAGATTCACCGGCCATTCCTTCGATCAATAGATACCTTTACTTTGTCCTTTTCCATGTTCCTGCCATCTGTGTGTGTGCAGACACACGTTCTCATACATTTCTAGCTGGAAAGTGGAAAAGGTCTTCTTAGACCGAAAGGGACTACAGTTTAAACCGGCATGTGTCCCCTCTTTATTGGTCGAAAATGAAGGCCCACACGTCCATTTTCTACTAAGAGTATCTCCAACCCTATTGTCTTGTTAAGTATTGTGAGTCTTATGTGTCTCCTACGTGGCGGCAAAATTATATCTCAAAAGACAATGAGATAGAAAAACTCTCTCCAATGCAAAAGTATTGAGGAGACAATAAAAAGTATTTTTTCCAACTTCCAAAACAACTTCTCCACTTCTTCAACTTTTTTACAAATATTTCTATTCATAATTGATGATGTGGAGACAAAGTCATTGTGAAGAACTTCACATTCTCCTTGTCATGTCAACTTTATGTTTTACTCTACATTTGTATTGGAGAAAAATTTTTGAAATAAAAGTTTATCATTTCTATGTGGCAATTATTTTTTCTAAACTCACAATAGGGTTCGAGATAGCTCTAAGTTGGACCACTTGATTCGGACCAATGAGAGGAAAATATATGTCACCGTAATTTAAACCATAGTCTCCTTCCGATCTGCCTCTCGATCTGGATAGACGTGCTGTTCTAAGCTGTTCCTGCACTGGCCAAATGTTTGACCTTTGTCGCATCCAACACTCACTAACTCCATATATAAACTTAAACCTATTCAAATTTTAATAGAAGGCCTCGTTTGGTTCGCGGAATGGAAGGGAAAGAAAATTAATTTTTTGTCATTTTTTTTTCTTTGGGAAATTTTAATTTTTATTGATTTTTTTTTCGATGTTTGGCAATGCCAAGAAATTTGGAAAGGAAAGTAAATACTTCAATATGGAAAAGTGATTCCTTTCTTGGATGGATGGAATCACTTTTCCTCCTAATTTTTCTTCCATTGGAAATCACTTTCCTTTCCTCCTCAATTCTTTGGGCGCCCAAACATAGGAAAGTAATCACTTTCCTTTTCCAACTGGAAGATTTCGCGAACCAAACGAGGCCGAAGTGTCGTATTATTATTTTTTTGCATGTATCGTTTTTACATTCAAACATCTAATTTAATAACAATTTGAATATGTATCATGTGTAAATTCCTTACCTACCAAAAGTACTGTGGTTCTATAAGTAAGAGATTTTAAATTTGATATAGCGTGGTCGGCTTGAACTAGGATATATCGGACAACGGGTCAGACCCAAAATATATATATATACAACATGGAGCTGTCTATAATAGAACTATTATGTATCATATGCTTTTTTATTACAAAAGCTTTGTGGTGCAGTGGTTACAATGCTAGATTTGTATTTAAGAGGTCCATTGGTTCAAACCTTGACTATAACAAAAATTTGTTTTATTTAGACTTTTTTTTTACATTATGTATGAGACCAATTTAGAAAATTTTGTCTTGGGCCCCCAATTGCTAAGGGCCGGCCCTTATATATATATATATATATATATATATATATATATATATATATATATATATATATATATATATGGAAATTGCTGAGAAATTCAATTTCGGGATGGACTTTTATGAAATGTCCACCCGCTGGATGAGTTTTATGAAATGCCCAGAATTAAGTATTTTCACGTTAAATATTCCAAGATTCCCTTTTAGATGCCACCCGCTGGAAACTGCTATTTTTATAATACCGAAACTACCCCTCCGCGCGAATTGGTCATCTATATGTATTTGAATTCAAAAAACTCAGATCTGGATTGCGATTTTCGTCTTCTTCTTCTTCAAGGAAAATCTGAATTCCATTGCTCTCATCTTCAGCAGAGATCGCAAAGATCGTTCGTAGTTCGGTGTGCTTTTCTTCGGTCGAACTCAGATCATCGCTCGTCATCATCATCACCATCATCATCATCTTCATCGAGGTCAATTGTGGAGAGAAGATCTTTCTTCTTCTTTTCCATAAGAATTATCATCGCTTTGAAAGAAGAACGAAACTCTTTATTCCTGAAAAAACTAAATTACACGGAGAATGACCATTCTCCTACGTTTTAACACTGGAAATGACCATTCTCCGTGTTTCTAACACGGAGAATGGCCATTCTCCTGCGTTTTAACACTGAAATGACCATTCTCCGTGCTAAATTACACGGAGAATGACAATTCTCCGTTTTATTTAACACGGAGAAGAACCATTCTCCGTGTAAATTAACACGGAGAATTCCATTCTCCGTTTTATTTAAAACGGAGAATGACATTCTCCGTATTTCTAACACGGAGAATGACCATTCTCCTGCGTTTTAACACTGAAATGACAATTCTCCGTGCTAAATTACACGGAGAATGACCATTCTCCGTTTTATTTAACACGGAGAATGCCATTCTCCGTTTTATTTAACACGGAGAAGGTCATTCTCCGTTTTATTTAAAACGAAGAATGCCATTCTCCTGCGTTTTAACACTAAAATAACCATTCTCCATGCTAAACTACACGGAGAATGCTATTCTCCGTTTTATTTAACACGGAGAATAAGATTTTCCGTTTTATTTAACACGGAGAATGGCATTCTCCGTGTTTCTATCACGGAGAATGGTCATTCTCCTATGTTTTAACACTGGAATGACCATTCTCCGTGATAAACTACACGGAGAATGAAATTCTCCGTGTAATTTATGACGGAGAATGACTATTCTCCGTTTAATTTAGCACGGAGAATGGTCATTCTCCGTGTAAATTGAGACGGAGAATTCCATTCTCCGTGTTAGTAACACGGAGAATGTCATTCTCCGTGTAAATTAAGACGGAGAATTACATTCTCCGTGTTACTAACACGGAGAATGACCACCCTCATGCGAAATTAACATTTTTCGTGTTCTAACACGGAGAATGACCATTCTCCTGCATTTTATGGTCAGCTGAAACTTTGGAGAGCCATAACTTTTGACTGGGAGGTCGAAACGAGGTCCCGTTTGTCGCAAAATGAGCGTATCGTCGAGGAGACTGAAAGTAACCGTATCACCGTTAGACGGCCTTTCGAAATTTTAGAATCGCAAAAAAAATGATGTTTTGACCTCCGTTTTAGCAGTTTTGCCGTTTGTCCCGGTCTTTCCGAAATTTTTCGACGAGTTTTTGAAGATTTTTGAGGAGAAAACCTAGATTCGAAAGTGAGCAGCGTATGGAAGAAGATGAAGTATCGAAACGTTTTTTTTTAAGAGCAGTTTCGTGGGTGTTTTCAATAAATTAAAAGGAAGGGCAAAATGGTCATTTGGAACCCGCTTTGGATAAGTTTCTCTAATTCTGGGCACGCGATGAAAGTTTTTTTAGCGGTGGGTTTTACATAAAACTTTTTTAGTTTTTGGGCATTTCATAAATTATATATATATATATATATATATATATATATATATATATATATATATATATATATATATATATATATTCTTTGTTGTATTTTAATATTAGTGTTTCTACAACATAATATACTTTTCAACAAAGTTTTTTTTTTAAACTTACATTTTCTATGTAAAAGGGGCACGGGCAAAGTCTATAATACCGGTTCATACGAGTTACCAGGTACTTCACCTTGGCAAAAAAAAATTAAATTTTGAAATCTACCATAAGAGCGGGTCCTGGGGTAAGCTAGGCAGACATCAAACTTGGACAACCCCTAGGCCTCCAGGTCAGTTAAACGAGTAATCACCTAGATCCACATTTTGAGTTTCCACGGAAAATGCCTCCAGTAGGTCAGGAGTCAGGAGAAAAACTCGGAATCCAAACTCCACATCGCCGTCAGAATCAGAGACTTGACGTCCCCGCCAACCTCACTCGCCATCAATTTTAAGGACAAACACTCCTGACACAGGCAAGGAACAACCAAAATTAGATTGAACCGCCAACCTCACTCACCATCAATTGTTTCGAAATTGTAAGTCTTTGGTTGTAGGCATAGCAAATTAAGCTCATAAAAAAGAGGGGAACAAGCTAACGGTTTATGGATCAATCGATTGAACCGTCAGGTCTGGTCCGATTTTTAAAACAATGAGGAAATTGTTTCTGATATATTCAGACCTCAATATTTTGTGGTCATTATGGTTGGCACGTAGGCCTTTCTATAGTACCATAAACAAACCAATCACCCGATGAAAAACTAATACATTCGAAACTTTCATGCTGCATCGTAGTCTCTTTTAAACTTAGTACTTTCGCTTCTACCATTTTATTAAATAGAATAATTAATACACTATTATCCTAGCTTGAATTCAAACATATATAAGGCGATCTCCAATGGGGGTTTCTATCCTCCCTATTTCTATGGTAGAAATCGAAATTAGAAAAAACTTTTACTAATGACGGTTCTATCTCAATTTCTATCATATGTGGCGATGATGTAGAATAGAAACTTTCTATAATCTCATAGAAATTCTCCGTCTCTCATACTAATTAATATTTGGCTCACATAATTAGATTCATCCTTTATTTGTTGACACGTAAGATAGGAATAAAAAACCATTGAAAAATATTTTATTATGTCTGCAATTTTTATATATAAACTCTACCAAATAAATACAAATTTTCTTAAAATATAATATCAAATAAGATAGAAGCTCAATTTTAGAAATATCCTAATAGATGTCTCCCACCCCAGGCCGAGATGAAAGAAAAGTTCGTCTCCGCAAAATAAGATGAGTAATACTATGCTTGCAACCATTATTGGTTGTAAGTTTTACAATCACCTACGTGGTATCCATTAATTGGAGGAGAGAAATGGAGAGTGGGACCCATGTTAGCAGAGAAAGAGTGGTTGTAAGAAAGTTGTAGGCATTTGATATGGTAAACTTAGTTTTTTTTTTTTCTCTCCTCCAGTTAATGAATGCCACATATGAGATTGTAAAGCTTACGACCAGTAATGATTGTAAGAGCATCTCCAACACTACTGTGACTTTGGAAAAAAGTTGTTGCCACATAGGAATGACAAAATTTTATTCAAAAGTTCTTCTACAGTGCAATTGTCAAGTCAATTGTGAAGCTTATGTGGCAAAAATTAAAGAAGACATTGTGAAGTTGATTGTCTTGTTCTAGACAATGCACTTGACAATGTCTTCTCTTCCATGTCATCAATTATGAATAAAAAATATTAGAAAAAAGAAAGAAGATGAGTAGTTGTCTTAAAAGTTGCCTTGGAAGTTGAAAAAAGTAATTTTTATTGTCTTCTCAATACTTTTGCATTGGAGAGAGTTTTTCTATCTTATTGTCTTTTGAGATATAATTTTGTCACATAAACAAGACATTGTCTTGTGGCTTATGCCACATAGGAGCCACCTAAGACTCACAACACTTAACAAGACAATAGGGTTGGAGATGCTCTAAGAGCATCTCCAACCCTATTGTCTTGTTTTGTGTTGTGAATCCTAGGTGGCATGAGGCACAAGACAATGTCTTGTATAGGTGGCAATGTTATATTCACAAATGACAATGGGTTTAAAAAGTCATCTCCAATGCAAAAGTATTGAGAAGACAATACAAATATTTTTTTACAACTTCCAAGACAACTTTTACTCTTCTACTTCTTTTTTATAAATATTTTTATTCACAAATGATGATGTGGACATAAAGACATTGTGAAGTGCATTGTCTAGATCTAGACAACCAACTTCACATTGTCTTTGCCATGTCATTGCCATGTCAACTCCACACTTTATTTCACATTTGCATTGGAGAAGTACTTTTGAAAAAAATGGTTGTCATTCCTATGTGGCAACCATTTTTTTCAAACTCACAATAGGGTTGGAGATGCTCTAAGCATAGCATTACTCAAATAAGATGTTAAAAAAAGAGTAATGCTATATGTACCTCCAAAAACTTTATTTTTCCATGTCCCTCCGCCACATGGCTCTTCTTTATTGGACCAAACAAATAGGGGGTGGTTGGAGGAAGACATGAACCAATATAAGAGGACCACGTGACCAAGGGATATGGAAGGACAAGTTTTAGGAGGTATTTAAAGCATTTTCCTTGGGGAAAAAAAAAAGTTTCCAGATAGCAACAAAGGCTGACAGCTGCAGCTCTCTATACAAGCCCCACCATTTCTCGCATATTCAAAGAATCAAAAACTCGCACAAACCAACACACTGCTTAAACATATTGGTCGAGAGTGCAGCAACAGCTCTAAATCCAGCCATCCTCAATATGTCTACATTTTCCAGCTCTCTCCTCCTCTTCCTCCTCGTCGTCGTCTTGGCTGCAGGCGGCCTCGCCGGTTGCTCGCTGGCCCGGCCGCTCCTCCTCGAGCTCGCCAGCTCCCCTGCCGAGCCGCCTTCCCTGGCGCCCGAGGCCGCCCACCGGCGCGAGAGCTCCACCGGCGGCGAGGTGATACTCGGGGGGCTTGCTACATTCTTCTTTGCTGTGGTCTGTGCCTACATCAAGATCACTAGGAGGACTGGTGAGGAGGAGGAGGAAGAGAACAGAGTGAGAAACATATACTAGCTAGCTAGCTAGGTACTACTACACTATATGTTGAGATTTGCAAAAATATGGGACTACTTTGTATATATAGTTGCTCTTAATATAAACTAATCTATGGGAAAATTAAGCTTTCTAAAAGGACGGTCTATGCACAGATCTGTGTGTGTGTGTTTTTTTTTTTTTTTTTTTTGATTTCTTGTCTTACAAATTGTTATTCTGAGGCTCAAAGATGGATACAACAATCTATGTGCAGAGGAATCTCTCACCAAGAACTCTTGCTGTATCTGTCTGCGCCCAGAGAAATTTCTCATCGAGAACTCTGTGTTGGAATTATTTAATAATATGGACCACACATGTAAATTAATTGTGTTGAGCTATCTAAATAATTAAGCCATATTAAAGTGTCTATTTAGAAAATTGGCTTAAGGGTGTAATTGTCATAGAATTAATGTGTAGATACCGGAGATAAATCTAATTTGATGAAGGACCAAATTAGAAATATATATATATATATATATATATATATATATATATATATATATATATATATATATTTTATATATATATATATATATATATATATATATTAGGTTATGATGCCCAACTTATACGGCCACCAATATATATATATATATATATATATATATATATTTTATATATATATATATATATATATATATATATATATATATATATATATATATATATATATATATATAACCTAATATATATATATATATATATAACCTAAAATATATATAACCTAATATATATATATATATATATATAACCTAAAATATATATATATATATATATATATATATATATATATATATATATATATATATATATATATATATATATATATTTTAGGTTATATATATATATATATATATATATATATATATATATTTTAGGTTATGGTCCCCAACTTATACGGCCACCAAAAAGAGGTTTTCTCTTTTTCTCTTCTGCATCCCCATCAACAGAAAGAGAGGGACAAAGGATTTGAATTCTTCTTTGTCATTAAGGGTCGTAGCAAGTTGGAAGATCGAACCCTATAAAACACTACACCAAAACATGTGTATTGTAACGGCCTAAACATGTTACAAAAATTAATTCTAACAGGTAAATTCCGTGAGTATTTAGGCGTGGGTAATATTACTAACTGCCCTTCTAACGGATCATGTCCGTTAGTATTTCAACTATTCTAACGGCTATAGCCGTTAGTGATTATTTTTCTAACAGGTTTGTAGAAGTGTATAGAATTGAATACTAACGGGCTATTGCCGTTAGTATATTTAAAAAATATAAAAATAATAATTTTAGAGGTGAATACTAACAGAAATGGAATGTTAGTATATCTAAAAATAGGAAAAAAAATTAATTTTAGAATTTAATACCAATAGACTGATAGATCATATCAAACATACATATGACAGATGTATCGAACATGCCAAAGACAATTATACAATATACAAGAAATTTTGTGGTAGACCAAAAAGGATGAATATGCATCATGATATAAGCCAATTGTAGAATTTATATATGATTAAAAGATTCATTGTTGGATTTCTCACACAGATAATGATTCAATACAGATATCCTTTTATAATAAAAAAAATAAAGCTCAATATCAGTACATGGCAAAGTTACAAAGGAATCATGAGCAGATTGGCACGAATCTTGATCAGAATGAACAACTGTTTCAGGGAGATCAAGATTGAATTCTAATTTTGATTTATCAGACTGATCCTCCACATATTTCTCCATGGCATCTTCTACTGCATACTCCTGATTTTCATCATATTTAATCAAATTGATATCATTCTCACTTTCGGATACCTCAGGTTGATCCTTCTGCCTAGCACAACTGGCTTTCATCAACAGCCTCAGCGCAAGCAGCAGTATAGATGGGATGAAGAACATGGCCTTCCTTGGGGTCAACGTGAACCCATTTGCAGCCACTCAACTTGTGGTGCTCAAACTGCACTTGCCCTTCTCTCAGGGCAAACAGAGTGTATTCCTTTCCTATACAAACGTAGTCGCCAGGATGAAATCGAGTGCCCCGTTGTTGAACAATATATTCCCAGGTATCACTTTCTGCAATTTAATGTTACAGCTAATCAAGTATTCAGAGAAAACATGAAAACAGCTCAAAGTATCCAAAAAGAACATACCTCCCCTCCGAATTTCTTTACACCGAGAAACTTTGGGTTCAAGTCACGCCTATTTTTTGTGGATCCTGCAGTCTTCTTGGTGGCCCATCGCCTGAACAGCAAACCCAATCCTCCAGAAGCTTCTGGAGACAGTGCGCTTCAATAAACTCAACCGTACCATATAATGTAGACATTCTAAGCAATAGGACTCTTATCACAAAGTAATAGGAAAATTACCAATGGCACTAGTGTACACTGGAACATTTGAAACCGTCTCCCTGGGACTCACTCGTCTGCATATTGCTGAGAGGTTCATCATCTTCATGCTATCAAAAACCTAAATAAAGTTCATACATGGGAGAAAAACCAAGGGAAACACTTTGTTAACGAACCTCGGCCGTGAGAATTTGCACCTAAAACCGGTCTGAAATAGAAGCAAAAAACAAAGGCAGGCATATTGGTCCAAGAATCTCAATTTGAAAATCACAGTTCAAGCAAACTAGTTTTTCTGATATTTTCTCACTTGTTACAATCTAGCTGTAAATTAATCCATGAATACCTCATCGAACAAGTCAATGAAACTACCTACCTCTC
This sequence comes from Iris pallida, assembly GCA_029216955.1. Classification (NCBI taxonomy): domain Eukaryota; kingdom Viridiplantae; phylum Streptophyta; class Magnoliopsida; order Asparagales; family Iridaceae; genus Iris; species Iris pallida. Next base: position 28,869,982 of record JANAVB010021600.1, read on the forward strand.
TAAAAGACAAGCATCCGTAGTGAAGTTTTTAGGGGACCATCCAATGCATATTGATACTGTATATTGCCAAGAGATTTTAGAACATGCTTGAGATATCTTTAGCTTGTCATATGTGCAGGAGTTGTCACATTTAACATAATAATTAATTACTAACAATCATGTTAAAAGGTTTCTTTTGCAAGTGACTCCTTATTTGAATAGCAAAGCGACCCAAAACAAACTATGAAACTACCTCCTTCCTTAAATTGAAATAAATTATGGGTTATAAAGCAAGCTTTGATCATTTAAAAAAAAAACTCTTCAGCTTGATATAGTATAATTCAGTTTCCTCAATCTGTATTTTGTTTACCCTTATCAATCTTCTATTCTCTCCATCCCAAATTCCCTTCTTAAAGAAGAGTGGAGAAAAAAACAATTCATGTGTCCCAGAATACATGAATCTCAATTATTTTATTCGTGAATCAACCCATTAGATTGTCCTCTACGTGCTGTCCTGCATCAACATGCCTATCAAAAGTATGAACATCGTACATTGGTGGTGCATTCCCAAACAATAATAGGTAAATCTAGCAAAAAGATAAACAAGGTATATGAAATAAATAAATTAGGTGATACGAGCAAAAAAGAGAATATAAACCATACTGGAACATGAAGTTACTGCAAATGCATGAAGTTTTAGTATTAGAGACTACAAAAATACCTGGATTGCAGGATTCGATGTCAGGAGAAGAGAGATGCCCAAGCCATCAAATGCCTCTTTCTACGAGCGTTGTGAAAGAGTGTCCCACAAACCCTTGCTTTCCCCAAAGGCACTTGTTTGTATTCTGGATGATGATGTATCCAATGGCTACGATTAGAGAAATAAGCAAATTCAAGATACTATTACTTTTTATTTGTTCTCCAGTATAAGAAAAAATACTCACCTGTATGATAACAGCAGTGCAGGCACCAGCAGCAGCATTAAGAACCAAGTTAGCTTTTATTCCAATAGATTTTGCTCCACTCTTCTTCATGTAAAGCCTTTTGACAAAGCTATATCCATAAAAATAGATAAACTGTGATATGAATGATTGCAGATTCTTAGTTCCCAGCCCCTGGTATAGTGAAAGAACTTGGCCTGTAGAAAATATGTATAAATTTTTTCTTATATTGCTGACCATAAGAAGTAAAATTTGTTCGTAGAATGTTAACTGTGGAAAAAATATTGATGGAATCATAAAAGTGATTCAGTCATAGCATGCTAGTTTCTTTCAGGCCATAAACCTGGCATATGGTATGGTAATGGAGCCAAGTATGGATCTAGTCGTCTTCCACAAGCAAAGCTAGAAGAATGATGAATAATAGGCTGCATGTATAAAGAGCGAAAAAAGAAGGAAAAAAAACATGTCACATACAATAATAATTTTGTTCCAGTATTTTAATTCTTACATGGCACGACACGTATCAAATCACAATTAAGTATCCTGTATCGATTTGCTTGATTAGTATATACTGTATCGTATCATGTATAAATCATCTTGTAGGAAAATAGATTGGAAAGTTAACATAACACAAGTATAGGAATAAATTGATCACATTAAGCAACGAGGAAGAGCATAACTAATCATCAAGTGGGACAGTCATCATAAAGTCGACAACTAAAGTGAACTAAAACAACATAAGTTAGAGTCAACAACTAAAAGTGTAACTAAAACAATACCAGTTAGACGGCTATCATGAGTTCATGACATCCTTCTGTAAAAGTTGGGGTCGGTTTTCAGTATAAAAATAAACCTTAGATGTCATGGTGTATGGTTTTAAAGAAAATTAGACACACCAAGTGATTTAATCCTGCTAAGTATTAGTAAGATTCAAGTCTAACTATTTTATATCGGGCTTGGACAACTTAATATGTATCAGTATATCGTATCAGACAATACGTCTCGTACTGGATGATATGGAAACTGGAATTTAACCCAATGAATCAGTGATACACCCATTCAATACTTATCAAAACCTTTGTGTATCTTATAGTCCTGTACTTGTTGCTCAAATAATACTAATCGCATGTCCATAAGAGATCACCTCTTTTCTCATTAACAATAGGAACATTCCTGGTAGGAGTTAACTATGTTTACCCATTCAACTATCTAGTATATATGGATATATCCGACAAATCAAACGAAAGATAAGTAATCAACTATAATTTCTTCCTTATCAATGCAATAGAAGAAAAACAACACCCTTCTCTCATGTTTGAGCACATGATCTAACATTGACTTCTCAAATTTAAAAGTTATAGTAGCTGACGTTTTGAAGATACATTCCGCTTTGTTTGTGTCATTGCTTAGGTTTTATGAAGTCATTTGTTTTTCTGTTGATATCTTAATTTTCGGCTAGTGGCAGAAGCTGTAGAACTAGGGGTGAAGTCATTTGTTTTTCTGTTGATATCTTAATTTCCGGCCAGTGGCAGAAGCTGTAGAACTAGGGGGACTTGGGAAGTCACTCACTCCACTACATGAATGGATTCTCTTTATTTCTTAGCTAGTCAAACTAAACCGTTGTGGTCTTAGCAGATGTTACAATTCCATAGTTCCCAAGTTAATAGTTCTTTTATGTATGATATGATTTGAGTTCCAAGTGGCTGGAAGAAGAGTTGTCTCTCCACTTGGTCATAGTAGTCGTGCTCTTCTGACTCGGGTTAATTATTCAGTTATTCCCCCTTATGTACAGTGGAAGATAACTTAGTGGAAAAAAATAGTTAGTTTGAACTGCTTGAACCAGTCGACTTGTAGTTCGACTACCGTAAAATTTGGAACTCTCGGGTTTTACTTGATTGGACCAACCAGTTGATATAGTAATCAACTCGATTATGGTCAACTTGGTGTAAGGTGGATAATAAACTTAATGAACTCCAAGCACATTGCCGCTTTCCGTTGACTGCTTGAATAGACCAAATACAGTTATTGATTCCCATCAGGAAACTTTGGATTTTGTTTGACTTGTTATTGAAACTTATTTGATGTTTTTCTATCTTGTTTTGTTAGACAACATTACCTAGATTCGTACTGCAAAAAGGTATCAGACAAATTTATTGATAGCTTGGGACTAGGGTTGAGGAGAGCATGCTTTGATGCAACAACTGTACAATGTGGAGGAGGGAAATGATTTTTACGCCTACAATGCTTTTTACATGATGTGTGGGTATACCTATGAGGCATTTGTTGATGGTGTGTATACATGAAAACGGAACCTGCACTGTTGCATAAATGGAGCTGATCGTTGATTTGGACAGGTTATCGAGCCTGAGACATCATAATTAGGATCTTATGTCACCATGTCCTCTTAATGTCTCTTTTGTTCTTTTGTACAAGTATGTATTAGTATAATATAGTTTTTATTTGCATATTCTATGGTTATCAATATTTTTCAAGTTAGAAAAATAACAAATTGTAGGCTTATAGTTTCGTTACAACTTTATTACCTTGGCAGATTGAATGTAACTTCTGCTAGTAGACAATGCCAAGAATACCTTATGAGTTATGGAATGTTTAGACATGCATAGATAGGATAAGTTTTAGTAATGTGAATCACATTATAAATATTAATCACACCGAGGCTGCACAGGTAGTATCTATAGCTTAGACTACAACTGAGGATGTATTTTTACAAAGTAACTTGGTGAATGGCTAGGAAGCATAGACACTCTAAAGATCTAGGCTGTGTCGTGTCCGACGCATATCACACATATATCGGGCACACCAAGGACACTCTAAACAACACTAGGACACTCCAAAATACACTAGGATCCACCAAAATAGGTGCCCTGTCCATGTCACTGTGGCCTTACCGTGTGTCCGTACAACATAGGTGAATGGTATTATATAGATGGGAGTTGCATAATCCTACATATGAATATTTCTTAAAAACTTTACGGCTTCTTTTTATTTTCATTTATTTGCTGGATTGATTATAATTACTTGTGCTTCTGTTGATGATTCTCTTTTGGTTAACAGGTTGTCGCAATAAAATAGGTGCACAAATTTTACTTCTTATGGTCAGCTTGTAAAATATTTGTATGTCTTATTCGATAAGAATCTGCAATCATAAAAGTGTATATCGCTTAGTAAAATTTTACTTCTTATGGTCAGCTTAGTATAATGTATAAATTTTAATATAATAACAGACTTAAGACTAACTTTATACATCCTTCGTAACAGGATATGTTATGGGATCTCATTATTTATCTTCAGGACAACTAGAGTATTCTTATGTACTGAGATATTATAAGATATGTTTGTGCAAACACAAATCAAAATTACCTTGTGGACAAGAATAGTTCTTGCTAAACCTCTTCGCCATACTATACCTCGAGGTAGTGGGAGAGCACAGTCGTCTCCAACAATAACCATCTACGAATACAATATTTTAGCTGTACATCAAGTTATTAACTGGTTGCAGAATTTGTGACATACCTCAACTTCATAACCTTCCAATTTTGCTTGCTCTGCTGCTAGGCCAAAATTAAGTCGATCACCTGTATAGTTCTGTCAAAGCACAACTCCTTCAGAAGATGCAAAAGTGTAAGCTCAAGCATACATGATGGAGAAAACTAATGATATCTCCTTATCAACACAAATAAATAAATATATAACAGAGAAATTTAACGAAGACAAGGTTAGCCGGTAATAGGCTTGACATAGCTCAAGTCAATAACAAATAAGAATCTTCACCAATTTAAATGACATAAAAAACCACATAAATACATAATTAAATAGTTAAATGACATAATTCACCAATTTATGCTTGTTTTGTTCTACTGGCCCTAATAAACCCTCCTCGCTATTCCAATCAAATATTTTCAGCCTGTGGTCAGAACCTTTGTTCCCCATCACGTCTTCTTTTCCTTTAAAAAATCACATTAAAAAATAGCACAGATGTCCATAAATAGATAGCAACCATGGTTCTCCTCTTCATTCCCCAGCAAGTCATTGGCAAGATATATGCTCTGATCCCATAAAGACTCTATCTTTAGCTCACAGTCCCCAAAGTGAGTGACCGATGGGCAAGAACATGAGAATTTTTAGACCTCCTCCTCAAGCAGCAGGCAGCCCCTCTAGAAAATTACAAACATGAGAATGTGAAAACTGCTTTGTCAGACTCATATGATTCCTTACGAGACAATGAAAACATGAAAATGTTATAATTTCTCAACTTTTCTCACAATTTCTCTCTATCAAAGTTTATGAAAACAACAATTTCTCTCTCTATCAAACTTTATGAAACAATTTCTCTCTCTATCACTGTTTTCTGTTCATCCATGTATATAGCTAGGTCCAGAAGAAAAGGGAGCATGACTTCTGAACCTTGGTATAAATAATAAAAGGTCAGTAATTGAAACTTCACTTCTATAAACACTATTATCTGTATCCAGGCCCAAAAAAATAGTTTTTTTGACACTTATGTGCCTCATCTTGCATCTTCTATAAATGCATAGAGCATCAGACTAACTAGTTGATTCTTTTATCAGTCTTCGAATACAAGATACTCAAGTATCTTGCACCAATCACTGCTCAATCAAACCAAAAATTGCAATTTCTCTCTCTCACGTTCCTATGTTTTTATGTTTTCATAGATAATTTGCAATGTCTCACCTTCTCTCTCTATTAAAGCATCTAGGGTTTCCAATTTCTCAACTTTCCTCAACAATAAAGAAAAAACTAAGAAAGAAAAAACCTTACAATAGTGAACTCATTATGAGAACCTCAGACCGCCGCAGGAGAAAATCTCGCCGTGGGTGACCGTCGTGGGTGACCGACGTAGGTGACCGCTGTAGATGACCGCCGCAGACCGGATGACCGCCAGCAGGTGGGCGACCTCCAGGGAGGGGTTTTGTGAATGAGAGAGAGAGGGAGAGGATAAATGATTAGGCGGGGGAGGGGGGTGTTATTCGTGTTTTGGAGGGAACACTCCCGCCAGCTCTATCCCAAAAATTTTAGGGCTCGTGAACTCTTTCTAGCAGATAAGAAAATTTTATATTAGATTTATATAAAAACTTTTGTATATTTTAATTAGTTGAAAGAAAATAATAATCGTAACAAACTAGACTAATACTAACGGGCATATTATGTTATTAATTAGTAACGGGGTAAGCCCGTTAGAAACAAAAATAAGACCTGTTAAAAATTGGGTAATTTGGTGTAGTGAAAGGACGACCGCTTCAAGATACAACAAGTCTAGCAATAGATTCAGGTATGCTTCCGCAATTTAATTTATGTTCTTCATCTCATGAATCGACAGGGTACAATAAATTTCTAACACTCTGGAGCTAAGATTTAGAGAAGAATTGTTGCAATGATGGATACAACAATCACAGTTGTTATAATGAGAAGAACTGTTACAATGGAAGGTTTAGAGAAGAAGACTCATTGTTGGGTTGATGAAGATCACCGTCGCTCAAATCAATATTCGTCCTCTTTCAATGATATGCTCCCATGAACCAGCAAGTTCACGAGATAAATTTTTTGAACGCTATCTTTGTCAACTTTTTATGGAATACGAACTAAAAATTCGGTTCGGACTCCTTCTTCATGTGACATCCACTCCTCTATGCTTTCTCTTTGTTTTCGAATTAAATTCAAAAAAAAATACAAAGAGAGTATTTATAGGGAGATGGAAAAAACCATAATACTCATTCAGTCGACGCTCAAATCTCTAAGAGATAGACCAGTTAAAATTGAATCCCAAAAGATAGGGATCGGTTTAAACTTATTATTCTTCGAAACTGCTCTGTAAGCGCGCAACCATCGCTATTTGTGCAGGCTCGCAGAACGCGCAAAAATCGTTCCCAATGTGAAGTGCAAAGTGTACAATCAAAACGTCACTTTGCGCCATTCGTCCGAGTCCTAGTCTGAGTTATTTGGGACTTAGCTCCTAAGTAAATTTTCCATCGAAAGTGATAAAAAAACATAAATATCAAACTTAACCCTCAAGAAAAATACATACCATGGCAATCACATGGACCACCACATACCATATGCACACCTCAACACAAAGCATAGCTATATATTAATAACTTACTAGGAGTTTTTTTCTAACATGGGACTATCTTTCCCAGTGAGCAAGCAGAAACTCCAACACAAATTACATATGTAACATATGTTGATTTTACCATAATGTAGAGTTCTTGTTCTCATCAATTAGATTTCCTATATTTTCTTTTTTAGTTCATTTTTAACTCTAAGGAACGGTTGCGAATAATATCATATATCTAATAATAATAAATCTTGCATGCATGATAAAATAGTAATGCTATTCATACCTCCAAGTTATCCCTCTAAACTATTACTCCTTATGTGACGGTTGACGTGGTATGTAAATAATATTATGTGTCAGATGACATGGCAGATGACATGATAAATTTTAACCCAAAAAATTAATTACCCAATTTTTTTCATGTTAATGTTAATATTAATTATGTGATAATATTAATATTATTGTTAATGTTAATGTTAAAATTAATATTAATATTAATGTTAATGTTAATGTTAATATTATTGTTAATGCTAACGTTAATATTAATTTTAATGTTAATGTTAATATTAATTTTAATTTTAATTTTCATTTTAATGTTAATGTTAATTTTAATTTTAATTTTAATTATAAAATTTATCGTGTCAGCTGCTACATCAGCTGCCACATAAGAAGGGTGATTTGGAGGGCAATTAGCATTATAATGTTATAATCTCTATGAGTGCTATTAATGTGAACGGTTATGAACTTAGTCCAAAATTTGTCTAGTTGCTTGAGTTTAATGAACTTAGTCCAAAATTTGCCTAGTTGCTTGAGTTTAAAAGCTTCTCCAACCATATTGCCTTGTAATATGTTATAATTTCTATGTGACATGAAGCCAGTCAATATCTTTTTTAAGTAGCAAGGCTATATTCACAAAATAGAGTAGAAAAGTCTTTTTCAATACAAAAGTATTGATATGCTTGTTCTTCTTTTTTTCTAACTTACAAGACAACTTCCTTCTCTTATTCATTTTTTTTTAGATATTTTTTATTCATCGAGGTGAAGATATTGTCAAGTGCATTGACTATAACTAGACAACAAATTTTACAATATTTTCTATAATTTTTGCCACGTAAGCTTCGTAATTTACTTGACAATTGTATTGGACAGTGGCGGAGCATAAGATAGACTGTCTCGGACTGCAGTCCGGACTTAAAAAATAAATACTAGGAGCTACCAATATATTATTGTATATAAGTCTTAGCTTGATTGGTTGAATGGTTGGGCGTTTATATAGAAGGTCCATGGTTTGATTCCTCTAGGTGTGGGTTGGGTATATTTTGTATTTTTTTTTTTTTTTTTTCATTTTTTGAGTTAATCACATGATATTTTTTTTTCATCCATGCACTTAGCCTCTCCTAAAAAAAATTCTTTGGCATTGAAGATTTTTTTTAAACAATCATTCCTATTTGGCAACTACTTTTTTTTCCCCAAAATCATAATAGGGTTGGAGATGCTCTAATGGTTGTGTTTGCATCGCAGCATCTGAAAAATAAATAGCTCATGCACAAGTTTGGTATATAAACATATAGTAATACCGGAATTTAATCCCACCTTCATTAGTAGGAGACATAAATATACAAAATTGATCTAAGCATAGTTAATTTTTCTTCAAAAAAGGAATTGAAAAGGCAAGAATATAGTTAGAATATATATGATCAAAGATAGTTTAGTCCTAAAATTTTATAATATATGCAAAAAATTGGAATGAAAAGTGAATTCTTGAGATGGATGGAAGAATTATTTCTCTCCTATTCTTTTTCTTAAAAAAAAAAATTATGTTCGAATGAATTTTTTTCTTTTCTAAGTTAGTGATTTCGCTAACCATATGTGGCCTAATTAAGAGATTTGATATACGGTTGCACATGGTTTGTTGAAGATGAACTTAAGTATGCTATTGACAGTTGCATGTCTTTTTCCTATTCATGGAAGAGTCGAAAGTTGCATGTAGACCAAACCGGTCCTCTCGATAAAGGGATGGACTAACAATGAGGATTGGAGGGGTCCTACATATATGATATTCGGAGCTACATATATGATATTTGGAGCTGTTAGGTTGTCCGCAATTTATAATTACGGACGTGACCGTCGGTCCACGTGTCGGTCGGCCATTGGCTCTCTGATCCGAATAGGATCCGAGATAGCAGGAGGGATAATAGCCAACCGACATATCAGCCGACAGTCACGTTCGCAATTACAAACTGTGGACAAAATATTATTTTAGTATGATATTTGATGGTTCAGTTACAACAATATGCTATTCTTCACATGCATGCATCCAACTTTGCTGTCAATTAAAAATGACAAGGACATACTATAGTTGGGAAAGATTTGTGCGAGAATCCCCACTTGATATTCTCAATCCCACATGCATCTATGATTGCGATGTTGATTTTTGGATTGGACTTTGTGCGCTTTAGGTCTAGTTTGGTTCTCAAATCATAATTTTGGAAAAAAAATTAATTTCTTTCAGCGTTGGATGTCAAAATAAATGAGCAGAAAAAAAAATTCCAAAAAAAAAAAAAAAGGAAAAAAATTTCTTCATCCATCCCAAGTATTCAATTTTCTATCCCCAATGATCCACTTTTCCTACCTATTTCTCTTGCATTTTTAAAACCGGGGAAAATAAAATGATCAGAATTACAATTTCTCAATGGAAAATAAATAAATAATTGATTTCCTTTCCTTTCCACGAACCAAACGAGGTGGGGTGTGGTTCAAGGTGTGCGGTGGGCCAGGCTGGGCTGGGCTGGTCCGGACCTAGTTTTGATCGGGCCTGGGCTAGATCAGGCTTAGCCCGGATGGAGGAGTGGGCCGATCCGGGCCCATGGCCCGGTTTTTTTCATACATTTCTTACACTGTGCACCATTAGCTATTGGTTTTTAATTTTTTGGATCTAAAACTGGTGCACCCTCATTATCATTGACATATATTTTTCAAAATATTACAAATAAATTGATTTCTCCCAATTTACAATATTAGTAGCCGTACTCCTAACTTCAGGAGGTGACATATGTATCGGTGGCACAGAATCAGGAATATGATTATTTTCAAATAAATCAACATAATTTTATTCTGATTCACCGCCATAAGGGGGGTTAGAACCAGTAGCACCTATATTTTAAAAATTAATTTTTAAGAAAAATAAGAGAATGAATTTATTTATCTACCAACAAAAGAGAGAGAGAGAGAGAGAGAGAGAGAGAGAGAGAGAGGAAAGAAAAATCTAAAATCACAAAAACATATTTTGTAAAATTAAAACTACTTAGAACGTTAACTTGAGAGAAGAAATGTTGAACTCCAAGATATTTCGAACAAGTTGAAGCCTCAAGAACACTAGAGTTCGGCCTTCAGAAAGTTGCACTTCAAATCCCAGAAACTTGTTATTTCAATCTTCACAAAATTGCTTAGCTTGCATATTTTGTAATAGAGGAAAGAAATAGTGTAGGTCCTAAAAAATCAAGTTGCATCAATCAACAATGTCAAAGAATCAAGATATACATCATTTTGATGAATTGCGCAGGCAACAGATTGCGCAGCAATCCGATTGCGCACACTGGTTTGCGCACACTTCCAACTGCGCAGGCTGACGTGGCAGAAGTCATCATTACCTGAATCAAATCAAATCTTTCTGACAACTGACAGCACGGAGAACGAGGAGACTGTTCGTTTATTGCGCCGCACAGTGCTCGAGGGCGGCTGACAGCTGGCAGCGCAATCTATTTTTGCGCAGTCCGAGTCTGCGCAATCCATTCCTGCGCATTCTGAGTCTGCGCAAACCAAGGCTGCGCAGTTTAGTCTGCGCATTCTATCAACATAACTGATAAAGTATACGTGGCATTCATGCCATCAATTGCTCATTACGTGGCAACTGTTTATGCACGATCATGCGCATTTCAATCAAATGATGCCATGTGTCCATGATAGTTGGCCCACGACCCAGCAACTGCCTGCGCAGTCCAATGCTGCGCAAACCAATTGTTGCGCAAATCATCCTGCGCAGTCCAGAATAACTGAAAGTTAGTTATTTTCAGAACTCTATAAATAGAGTTTCAAGTCTTCATTCAAGGGGATCAGATATCAAATATTCAGAGATCAGAGATCTGAGAGTCCAGGAGTTCTTGCTCAAGTGCTGCTGCATTCTTCCGAGGCTTTTGCCTTCAACTTTCGAGGCTTTTGCCTTCAGTTTCCAGAGTTATTTTCAACTTCAAAGGCTCCGTCTTCAAAGTTCACATCGTCTAAGGGATAAAGCAATCGTCATCTAGATTGGATTCCTATAGTTATAATTTTCCCAGAATTCTTGTAATCTTTATTACACAGTTTGTATCAATAAAGTTTTATACTTTTGTTTTTGCAAACAAAATGGCGACTCTGCTGGGGACAACTTTCTCCTCCGACGAGGAAGTAGCAACTCAATGTGACGTAGCGTCTATCGGGAAGACGCAGAAGACACTGGTTGTTAAGGTCAACCAGACAGCCTACGAGGCAATGCTCAACTCCAAGACCACTCCCCGTACTGCAGCCACTTCTGCCAAGAGCAAAGTGCGCTCAGTATGGATCTCCAAGACTGCTGCACAATCTGGCAGTTTTGCCACTAAAGATGCTGTACACTCTGTTGCACAATCTGCTAGTCAGACTGCTGCACAATCTACTGTGTCAACTCCTGCACAGTCTATCTCAACAACTGCTGCACAATCTGTTGCAGTCAATGCTGCACAATCTGTTGCAACTGTTGTACAGGCTACTTCATATGCTGCCTTGTCAAAACACAAGACTCCTATGACTCTGGCGCAATTGGCAGTGACTTTTCCTGCGCAAACCAACACTCCAGCCAGCAAAGTACATTCCAAGCACTCTAAAGCAAGGACTCCTGATGCGCAAACCATAGCTTCTGTGGTTAGAACCAATGCACTTTCTGCCAAAGCTTCTAATGCACAAGTGGCCAGTGCGCAATCCACCCATGCGCAAACCAAGCATGCGCAATCCAAGAGTAACAGCCCTTTGGCTAAACTCTCATCTTCTAATAACAAAAGGGAAACTTTTGTTCCTTCCCTTAAACACTCTGCTGTTCCTGCACAATCTACTGGGGGTAGTCCTTTGGCTATTCCTCTTCCTCCTCAAAATAAAGGAAAGGGCCCGTTGGTCTTTTCTCAGACTTTATTGTCTCATGACTTGGAAGACAACAGAGGGAAACGCTCTTTAGCTAACCCTTCTTCTCAAAATAAAGGAAAAGGCCCTTTGGTCTTTTCTCAGTTTTCCTCAGTCTTTACTGAAGAAGATCAAATTGAATGTGTTTCGGCACCTGTCAGTACAAGAACTCCTACAAACAAGGATTCTTTTTTCCTTCATGACAAAGGAACTTGTACTGATCAAAGAGGTATTCTACCTACCCCAGTAGCAGAATTCTAAGACCTTCCAACATTCAAAATATCCCGTTCCAAACAGGGAAAACTGTTGGTGTCTCAAACAGAAACCCCTGGGGGTGAATTTGCAGATCTAAGAACATATCTTAACAGGCCAACTTCGATAAAACGTAAACAACCTATGCCGAAGGTCAAGCCTCAAAGACAAACCTCTAGGAACAAAAAATCCTGATACCTATGCCAATGAGGTGAGCACTTCCTTGTACACACAGGGGACAAAACATTTGAAGAATCGGAACCATGTTCCGAATGTTGTTAAAGAACATATTCCTCGAACATTTCCTCGTCCTGGCATGGTTTCTGATCTCCGAGAACATCTCAAGCAAAAACGAGATAGTGCTTCAACTCCTTCAGTTCAATCATCTGATCATCATTGCAATCATAAAGTAATCATCCAATGTTGTTGTCAAACAACAAAACGATCTGTCTTCGATCGTCTAACTTTTGCTAAAACTGAACCAATGTCAGAGAATGAAGATGAAGTCCTATATGCTTCTGTTAACATGACTTCTCGAGACACTGGGGGTAGAAGATGCTCTAAGCACGGCAAACCTCGTAAACCAAGTCAACGGTATCTGGATCTACTTCAAGAATCTTCTGAGGGAGTATTCCAACATACTCGTTCCCGAAGCCGAGATACAATCGGTCAAAGGAATCTTCCTCAAGATCCTTCTGGTCATTTTCCTTTTTCTCAGTCAGGAGATGACTCTTTCTCCGACTATGATGCATACAGCAAAAGTTCTGAACAGACAGTGTCTTCCACTGTACCAAGAGAAGTGACATCTTATGTTGTCACTGATGATCAAGATGCTTCAACGTCTGCAAATCAAGAACAGCGAATCGCTGCACTTGAAGACAAGCTAAAAACCATGGCTGAAATGGTCGCTAGCATGCATTCTATCATTATGGCCCAACATGCCACACCACCAACTATACCTACCGCAAATCCGGAGATCATAGCATCTTCAGTACCTGTCAATGCTGGGTTGGGAGTAATGCCTTCTCAAATGCCTCTTGTACAAGTACAAGTTCAAACTACACCTAGTCAGTCCGCTGGGGGTAGTGCTTACAATGCTGTTCCTCCTCCTACTACTCTGACTCCGTCGGCTCCTTCTTCATCATCTGAAGACACCAATGAAGCTGTTAAACTCTTGCGAACTCAGTTCAAAGCCTTCAAAGAGAAGGATAATTTGCAAAGGTTGGGAATCAAGCAGCCATACCCAGTTGAATGGAAGGAAGTTCCATTTCCTCCCAAATACAAGATTCCAACAATCTCTCTTTTCGACGGCAGTACCTCACCAAGCCAGTTCATCAATCACTTCGAGGTAATGACTGTTCAACTCCAACCAAATGACGCTCTTCTTACCAGGGTGTTCGTCGGTTGTTTAGCCGGCGTAACATACGACTGGTACAGAAGTTTGCCCGATGGTTGTATTACTTCTTTTTCAGGACTTAAGCAGATCTTTCTGGAAAGATTCTATGAGGGATTCAATGACATGACTATGTCTGCCCTCAATAAAATCAAACAGAAACATAATGAAACTGCTGAGAGTTTCATCGAACGTTTCCGTCGAGAAGCCTTGAAGATGCCTCCGGGGACTCCTGCTACTGTTACCATAGACACTTGCAAGGCAAATCTTTTGCCTATCATCAGTATGTGGACAGGCTCAACTCAGTTCCAAGACTGGCCATCCTTTATTGTCAACGCCAAAGCAGCTGAAGTGAGTGCTGAGAAATTCAAACAGCTGGGGGTACAGATGTCTAACCCTGATCGGGATGAACATCAATCATCAGGTGGCGGTAATCGTCAGAACAACCGCAAGAATAAGGAAACTCTGAACATTAACCTGAAAAGCAAAGAGTCCTTGGCTGTCAATGTAGCTCCGCCTACATCTACTTCTACTCCTGCTGCACCTCAACCAAGGAAACCTCGCCCTAAGGTAGAGTATTCGTTTGATGAAAATGACACAGCAAGCATCTTTGAGTGTTTACTCAAAAGCAATAAGATCCAGCTTCCAGACCCAAAGAAGCCTGATGAAGTCGGTAAGACCGATCATCCTAAGTATTGTGTCTACCACCGATTCATTGGACATCCTACTCGAGCATGTTATGTGCTCAAGGGTAAGATTCAAGAGCTTGTCAATGATGGAGTTGTTACTCTGCAACAAGATGAGAAGACTGTTACTGCCAATATGGTTTCAGTCCAGTTTGGTGACTTTTCCTCGCAGATGATACAGCATGGTGTCATTCCTATTCCGAAGGCTACTCTCGAGATAGAAAATCTTCCTTCTCCACCAAACGAAGGTCTCGTTCCTTTGTCTCTTGACAATGGCGAGGTTATGTGGATCCATCTCGATCTTACTTCAGAGTTCGAGGATTCTTCTTCTTCCAAGAAGAAAGATCGCTCTAAAGGCAAGATAAAGATTTGCAACATGGTGTCTTTTGACCCCATAGTTGATGAAGAAATTCTGTTGGGCACCAGATCAGGGGAAAACTTATCTGAAAGATTACTCTGAATCTCAAGAGAATCCTGCCTCTTCTTCTGAACCTGTCCCAGCACAACCTGTTGCTATTGAAGAAATTCCTTCTACGTCTTCACCAGTTGTAGTTCCTATTCCTCCCAAACCAGTGGCTGCTGATAAAGGCAAACAACAAGTCCGCTTTGATAAACCCTTGAAGAAATCATCCCCTACAGGGCTTGAGAAACCTTACAACTTTGATATATTGGCTCAACTAGCTAATACCCCAGCAAGGCTATCTATCTTTGAGCTCTTGCGTCTTTCCAGAGAGACGCGAGAAACTTTAAGTGAAGCTCTTATGCAAGCTGAGACTTGTTTAGCCTTTCTCAAGAAGCCAGAAGCAGAACCAGTCTCTTGTCTACATTGTCATAGTGTTATGGAGTTGATTTCGAACATTACTTTCACACAAGATGACATGCTGATGGAGGACAATAGGCATGATCGTCCTCTCTACTATACAGGATATGTTGATTCGATGAAAGTCGATCGTATCTTGATAGATCCAGGATCTGCTCTCAGCATCATGCCGAAAACAATGCTCGATGCTCTGAAAATTCCTGTACATAGTCTCTCCACCACAATCACCACCATCCTTGGGTTCAATCAGGGAAGGAGTGAACCTTTGGGCAAGATTCGCTTAAAACTCCAAATATGCAATCTTCGCACAAAAGTTACCTTCTATATCATTGACAATCATGGTTGTTCTTATAATGCTCTATTGGGGAGACCATTCTTACATGAGCATAATATTGTTCCATCAACCCTTCATCAATGTTTCAAATATGTTGATGATAAGGGAGAGGTCCATAAGGAAGTTACGGATCTTTATCCCTTCAAAGGCGTTGAAGCATACTGCAACGACGCTCGGATGTACAAGGATGAATTCATGAAGATTGTGTTAGCCTTAGACACTGAAGAAGAACAAGAAGCAATGCCTAAAGACACTCTTATCATACCTGTCAAAGGGCGAGTTTCACATCCTCAGTCTTCTAAACCACTGGCTATTCACTTGCCAATTCAAAAGAAATCAGTTGATGCTGATCAAGATCAAAGGGAGCTCACCTCTTCTGAGCCACTTGTTATCGACCTACGTTGTAATAAGGACAAAAAGGAGCTCATCTCTTCTGAGCCACTTGTTATCGACCTACGTCGTAACAAGAACAAAAAGCAGCTCACTCCTTCTGAGCCACTTGTTGTTGATCTTACTCGCAACAAGGAAAAAAGGGAGCTCACCTCCTCTGAGCCACTTGTTATCGACCTCCGTCGTAACAAGCCTCCTCCACGTTCTTCTTCTCCCCCTCTTGTAATTAATCTGACCAAGCCTGCTAAGGCTAAAGGTCCTGTTGTAAATACGGATGTACAAATTAATGAAAAAGCACCTACTTTCCAGTATACTGATGTTATTTATTATACTAAATGCCATTTGGATATGTTAGATAGCTTTCAATCAATTACAATGGGAGTTGTACAATCTCTTCAGACAGAAGTCTCACTTGGAGATCCAGATGATTCTTACCGTATTCACCCTTCTCTAAAGAAAGGTGAAAGTCCAAAACTTTTTAGTAAAGGACCAGAAAAACAATTCAGTTATACGGATGATAGCAAACTTAACGATACGGGACGTCTCCAGTTCCATCGTTATAGTCAACAATCAAAAGACATCATCCGAAAAATGGGCTATGACTTCAAAAGTGGCCTCAATTACGGTAAAGGTAGACGAACTCCTATCCGCACGACTGTTCCGGAAGGAAAGTCGGAAATGTACTACAACAGGACTAAGAAAGGTCTCGGATATACTTCTCCTCCACTGTTATCCCCAACAGTCTCTGACTCTGACAGTGAAGAACGCTCTAATTCATCTGATTCTAGATCTTGGGATTCTGATACTAGCATTGGTGAAGTTCACAGGCTGATCGTATCATCTAACATGGTCTCCGCTGAACTACCAGAAGGCTATGATGAAGACGTTGAAGAAAATACTGAAACAGATCCTTGGGCTCAACATATGGACAATCAATGGGTACTTCGCTTTGAACAACGTGAACCTCCTACTGAAGATCAATTAGTTCAAGTTGATGTAGGGGAAAGCGAGTTGCCTCGCCCAATCTTCATCAGCAAGAATCTTCCAGAAACAGACAAACAAGAGTTAATTCTTCTTATTAAAGAATACATCGACGTCTTTGCCTGGAGTTATGAAGACATGCCAGGTTTAGATCCCAAGATTGCTACACATAAACTGAACATTTTGCCTAATGCAAAATCAGTTAAGCAGCAACAACGACGTTTTAAACCAGAAATGATGGACGCAATCGATGATGAAGTCAAGAAGCTCATTGCTTGTGGTTTTATTCGAGAAGAATAACATCCTGACTGGGTGGCCAATGTCGTTCCAGTTCTAAAGAAAATCGACAAAGTTCGAGTCTGCATCGACTTCCGGGATCTTAACGAAGCATGTCCTAAAGATGAATTTCCTCTACCTATCACGGATGTCATGATCGACAATACCTGTGGGTTTGAGCGAATATCCTTCATGGATGGATTCTCTGGATATAATCAGATCAAGATGAATCCTGAAGATGAAAAGCATACCTCTTTCCGCACTCCTCGTGGTGTCTATTGCTACACGGTGATGCCATTTGGTCTCAAGAACGCTGGTGCAACCTACCAACGAGCTATGAGTACCATCTTCAAAGATCATCTTCGCATGACTGTAGAATGCTCTGTTGACGATATTGCTGTCAAAAGTCGTCTAAAAGAAGATCACATCCAAGATTTGAGAACAATCTTCAATCTCATGCGCCAACATCAACTCAAGATGAATCCCACCAAGTCATTCTTGGTTGTCTCTAGTGGCAAGTTTCTCGGCTTCGTCATTACCTCTAAGGGTATACACGTGGACCCCGAGAAGATCAAAGCCATTCAAGAGATGCGTCCTCCACGCAACCTAAAAGAGCTACGAGGATTTCAAGGCCGACTTGCGTACATCAGGCGATTCATTTCGAATTTGTCTGGACACTGCAGACCATTCACTCAACTAATGAAGAAGGGTGTATCTTTCGTTTGGACTGAAGAGTGTCAACGAGCATTCGACGACATCAAGCGATATCTCATGAACCCACCAGTTTTGGTGCCACCTATTTCTGGCATTCCATTCTTGATGTACGTCCGTGCTATGGACCATTCATTGGGTGCTTTACTTGCCCAAAAGAATAAAGAAGGTCATGAACAGGCCATCTATTATCTTAGCCGTACTATGATTGGTGCTGAACACCGTTATAGTCCGGTCGAAAAAGAATGCCTGGCTCTCATGTTTGCTGTGCAGAAGACAAGGCATTACATCATTGGCCAAACTATTCATGTCATATCCCGAGTTAATCCCCTTCAGGTACTCATGAAGAAGTCCAGCACACTCAATTCTCGGCTGGCTACGTGGGCAATCCTGCTAGCTCAGTATGACATGGTGTATGTTCCACAAAAGTCTGTTAAAGGTCAAGCACTGGCGGACTTCTTAGCAGCTCATCCTGTGCCTGAGACATCTAAGCTCTATGACGAAATTTCAGACGAGACATTGGAAGCCAACATGATCTCTGAAGAATTTCCAACATGGCGTTTATTCTTTGATGGTGCATCGAGAATTGGACCAAATGGTGCTATTGTAGCAGGAGTTGGAGTGGTCCTCGTTTCTCCAGACGGATCAATTATCCAAAGAGCCTACTCTTTAGATGAACCTTGCTCCAATAATGTAGCGGAGTACAATGCTCTACTCATCGGCCTTCAGTTAGCCAAATAATTGAACATTGAATATCTCGAAGTCTACGGTGATTCTAAACTGGTTGTTAATCAGGTTAGAGGAACCTATGAAGTTCGTCATCAAGATCTGGTGCCTTATCATGAAGCAGCAATCAATATAGCTATATCATTCAAAGCTTTCTTCATCGACTATGTTCGAAGAGCTTGTAATACCGAAGCAGATGCTTTGGCCAATCTTGCAGCTGTTTTAGCCATCCCTATCAAAAGACAACAGGTGGTAGTTATCTCCAACCGAGAACTGTTCTGCATCGAGAACAATCGTAATATTGAATTCAGCAACTTTGCTGAAGTCAATATTATCAATGAAGATTGGAGAACTCCTTTTATCGACTTCGTGGTTCATGACATACTCCCTGAAGATTCTAAGGAGGCTACGAGTGTTTGTCGACGATCTCTCCGATTCTACTACAATCAAACTACCAAAACCCTCTATCGACGAACTTATGACGGTCTTCTCCTACGTTGTCTCGCTGGTGATGAAGCCAAACAAGTTTTGCGTGAAGCTCATGACGGTGTCTGTGGAGCACATCAACCTGGTCCTAAACTACAGGACCGCATTAGACGCATGGATTATTACTGGCCCTCTATGGTGTCAGATGCCATTGAGTATGCAAGAAAATATCGTGCTTGTCAAATCCATGCAGACTTCATTCATCAACCATCAGAATTCCTACACCCGATTGCTGCTTCCTGGCCTTTCGAAGCTTGGGGTATGGACATCATAGGTCCTATCAACCCTCCTTCTTCTAGAGAACATCGGTTCATATTAGCGATAACCGACTACTTCTCCAAGTGGGTTGAAGCTATACCTCTGGCTGAAGTCAAGACTAGCAGTGTCATCAACTTCGTTAAACACCACGTCATTTATAGATTTGGTGTACCTCGAAGAATCATCCATGACAATGGACCTCAATTCATCAGCCAGAAGTTCACCAGATTCTGCGATGATCATCGGATTGACAATGTCGCTTCGACAGCATATAATCATGCTGCTAATGGTTTAGCTGAAGCTTTTAATAAAACCATCATTAAACTCCTCAAGAAGTTTGTATCCACTAACAAACGGAACTGGAGCGAGAAACTTGGCGAATGTCTTTGGGCCTACCGAACTACGGTCCGCAATCCTACGGGCTTTACACCCTTCTCTTTGGTGTATGGCTGTGAAGCTGTTCTTCCTTTGGAACTGCAAATTCCTTCTTTAAGGATTGCCATTGCTAACGAGCTTACTACAGAGAACAACGATCTTCTTCGACTTCAAGAGTTGGAAGCACTTGATGAGAAGCGATTAATGGCTCAACAACATATTGAGTTATACCAAGCCCGCATCTCGAAGACTTTCAACCGCAAAGTTAAAGTCAGAACGTTTCAGCAAGGAGAACTTGTTCTAGCGGTCAGACGTCCTATGACTATGACTCATATGAGCAAAGGGAAATTCGATGCTAAATGGGAAGGTCCCTATGTTATAAGCAAAGTCTTCTCAAATGGAGCTTATCAGCTCTCAGAACTTGATGGTCGAGTTGCTATGATGCCTATCAATGGCAAGTTCCTTAAGAAGTATTATGTATAAATGTAAATGCTTGTAAATCATCAGACAGAATCAAGTTCATAAATAAAATTCAAATTTTATTTCATTATATGATAGTACATGATATTAAAGGTCACTATCATCTTTCTCTACATTGGGACGCGGGCCACTGCCGTCCTTCTCGAAAACGTGATCAGCAAAAGAACCGAGAACCTCCTTGCTGGAACCCACGAGGAACTTGCAGGCGGCCATCCTCATGGCTTCTTCTTCTTCAGTCCTTCCCGGTTCGAGCAAAAAGTCCAGAATGTCCCGTGGTGGCTGGGGTGCAGACGGACCTTCGCCTGCTTCTGCCTCTTTCGGCTGAACTGGATCGGCAGGGTGTTCTTCAGTGCCCTTTTCAACCTGCGAGGCGATCTCAGCCTTCTTAGATGCTTCTCCGGACGACATTTTTATGTTAAAAGAGCAGAAGTGTTCGTTCCTGTCAGATTTCTGCTATATTTATAGGCAGAAGTTCCTCAACTAATGAAGCGACACATTCATCCAACAGTTCATCCGTTCATTAACTCCTGACGGTTCATCCGTTCATTTATTTACATTCATTCGACGGTTCATCCGTTCATTAACTCCTGACGGTTCATCCGTTCATTTATTTACATTCATTCGACGGTTCATCCGTTCATTAACTCCTGACGGTTCATCCGTTCATTTATTTACATTCATTCGACGGTTCATCCATTCATTAACTCCTGACGGTTCATCCGTTCATTTATTACATTCATCCTGACGGTTCACCCGTTCGTTCATTCACCACTAGACGGTTCACCCGTTCGTTCACCATCATTTGACGGTTCATCCGTTCATTCATCATCACTTGACGGTCTACCCGTTCATTCATTGACGATTCATCATCGTTCATTATCCACATCAGCAACTCGTCGTTTTCGACTAAGTTGTCAAAATCGAAATAATAGTATTCAATATATTCTGCCACGTCCATATTACCTCTGAGCAGATATAATGAATATAATTATTTTCTACAAGAAATATATCATGTCTTGCACCTCTGAATATATTTTCTGTCTCTATTATTTATATCTGAATAAGATATGCAATAAATAATGGAGCCACAACAAAATGTCTTTTATTTATCAAAATATAAGGCATTACAGAAACGCATCAATAATGACAAAACACAAAAATACAAAATGTTCATAATCTGGATCTTCATTGACCTCAACTGCATCAACAAACAGATAAAAATTAGTACAAGTCAAAGTCTCTGTTTTTTAACACAAAACATAAGAGTGCGCAACTTCTCAGATTGCGCTGACATGGCTTGCGCAACATCAGTTTGCGCATCATAATAGGATGCGCAAAGCAATAGTTTGCGCTGACATCCTGCGCAAATCATCGATTGCGCTGACTTCTTGTCAGCACAATTCAACAAATTGCGCGGGAATACAGCCTTCATAAAAATGAGGCCTGACAGTTGATGCAACCAAAACCCTAAAAAGGGTGGCGCAATTTGAACTCATCTCTAAAAAGAGATGAGTTTCGAAGATCAAAGGAAGTCGAATCACCCTAAAAAGGGATTTTCGATCGGTTCAACTACCTCTCAGAGCGGGGTGCGCGGATTCGTGTCGAGATGCTCGCCGTGCAACTCTGTCAGATGACTCGGCCGGAGCTTTTCCCTTCGCGACGGCGGCGGCGGTAGCATTGGATCGTCGGGGTGCCATGACAGTCGTCGTCGGAGGAGGACAGCAAGGGTTTGGGGGGATTTCTCTCAAGAACTCGAAAGATTGCAAAGTAAAGAATTGAAAATGAAAAGATAGCTATTTATAGCTTTCGAAATATGAAACGGCTACCTCGGATTGCACCTAAAATTGGGGGGCTCTTCGCTTTGCGCAGACAGCTCAGCATCATGCACAATGTGATTCAACATTCAAAAATTCAAAGTATTTCGAAATTTGAATAAAATCAACTTTCGAAAACTTTGAAGGAGGTCTTGTAGGTCCTAAAAAATCAAGTTGCATCAATCAACAATGTCAAAGAATCAAGATATACATCATTTTGATGAATTGCGCAGGCAACAGATTGCGCAGCAATCCGATTGCGCACACTAGTTTGCGCACACTTCCAACTGCGCAGGCTGACGTGGCAGAAGTCATCATTACCTGAATCAAATCAAATCTTTCTGACAACTGACAGCACGGAGAACGAGGAGACTGTTCGTTTATTGCGCCGCACAGTGCTCGAGGGCGGCTGACAGCTGGCAGCGCAATCTATTTCTGCGCAGTCTGAGTCTGCGCAATCCATTCCGGCGCATTCTGAGTCTGCGCAAACCAAGGCTGAGCAGTTTAGTCTGCGCATTCTATCAACATAACTGATAAAGTATACGTGGCATTCATGCCATCAATTGCTCATTACGTGGCAACTGTTTATGCACGATCATGCGCATTTCAATCAAATGATGCCATGTGTCCATGATAGTTGGCCCACGACCCAGCAACTGCCTGCGCAGTCCAATGCTGCGCAAACCAATTGTTGCGCAAATCATCCTGCGCAGTCCAGAATAACTGAAAGTTAGTTATTTTCAGAACTCTATAAATAGAGTTTCAAGTCTTCATTCAAGGGGATCAGATATCAAATATTCAGAGATCAGAGATCAGAGATCAGAGAGTCCAGGAGTTCTTGCTCAAGTGCTGCTGCATTCTTCCGAGGCTTTTGCCTTCAACTTTCGAGGCTTTTGCCTTCAGTTTCCAGAGTTGTTTTCAACTTCAAAGGCTCCGTCTTCAAAGTTCACATCGTCCAAGGGATAAAGCAATCGTCATCTAGATTGGATTCCTATAGTTGTAATTTTCCCAGAATTCTTGTAATCTTTATTACACAGTTTGTATCAATAAAGTTTTATACTTTTTTTTTTGCAAACAATTAGTTGTGTATAATTTTCATGTTGGTCTATTTATATATTTTTTTGGGTGCAAAATGACATATTTTATCCTCAAATTATAGTTGTTACAAGGTATTTTTGGTTATTAAACTTACTATTTGTTTATTTATTATTAGCATATGTGCACGTGTCTTGCACGTATTTTAACATTTCTTAATTAGTTTAGGAAGACTCTTTGGCCTCGTTTGGTTCGCGGAATGGAAAGGAAAGGAAACTGATTCCTTGGTATTTCCTTTCCTTGAGGAAATTATAATTCCTATAAACTTTCCTTTCCGGTGTTTGGAAAGATCGGAATTATAGCCGGAATATATCTTTAATTTCCATTATAGTGTTTGGTGTTTGTAAGGAAAAGAAACAAAATCAAGTCAATTTTCCAAAAATACCCTCGTGCTAATAAAAATAATTATTACTTAGAAATATTTTTGTCTAAAAGATATTATGGATAAAAATGGTAAATAATATTATGAACATGAATATTTTGGTCAAAACTTTTTGTAATAAATGCGGAAAAGTTGGAGGGAAAGTGATTCCTTAGATAAATGGGAGGAACCACTTTCTCCCCTATTTTCCTACCTCTTGGGAATCATTTTCCCTTTCCAACAACTTTCCTTTGGCTCCCAAACATAGGAAAGGAATCACTTTCCTTTCCCAAGCTCAAATTCCGGTAACCAAACGAGGCCCTTAGGAAGACCAAAGGGTAGTCTTCCTAATTACTAAGTTGTCCTTATTAAAATTAATGAACTATTTTTAATTAATATAAGTATGTAAAGGTATTTTCGAAATTCAAAAGTTTCACCATCTAAGTTTTTCTATTATATAGTAGAATAGATTTACAAAAAAAAACTACTTAGTATCAAATAGCATATATACTACTATATAACAAAAAAGTCAAAGAAATTCGTCGTGGAAATTTTAGTTCCAAATATATCTTTATCTATCTTTACTAGTTAAAATTGTCATTAAATTTAACATGAATGGTTAGGTAATTACATTAATGTAGGAACTCAGTTTGTAGAATATTAAGGCTCGATTTGGAGCCTAATTTCTAAATTCTAAATTCTAAATTATATATATATATATATGTATAAAATATATATATATATATATATATATATATATATATATATATATATATATATATATATATATATATCTTATACAAAACACAAAGGTTTTTGAATCCTAGGGCTGACTGTGCCAAGATAAAGAGTGGTTGGGATTTAATCTTGGTGAATCAACGGTTGTGGATGAGTGGGATTTTATGGGGAATCCAAAGAGTGGGGTTTGCACTCATAATAGTTGTGGATGAGCATTATTGAGAGTGGGGTTTTATGGGAAATGAGCATTATTGAGAGGGGTTTTATGGGAAATCCAAAGAGTGGGGTTTGCACTCATAATGGTTGTGGATGAGCATTATTGAGAGTAGGGTTTTATGGAAAATCCAAAGAAATTCACATCTAGCAGTGGTTGGGATTTAATATTTTGATTGGGGTCTCATAATTATTATTGTTCGTTTAAAATTGGGGGTCCAAGATTTTGAGAGGGAATACCTTAAATGAACCGTGCCCGATAGGCACGGGTTATGACTAGTATATATATATATAAAAGAAGGATGACATACGGATCTATATCCATTAGTCACATTTGGACTTGAAAATTTATTTGTTTATTATTCTCATACAAACCCAACCCATTGTATATTTTTATATATATATAATTGAGCCTCAAGATACATTTTTGAGCTTCATCTGGAGAAATTATTTAGTGAGCCAGACTCACTATGAGCTTGATTCTCATCTACCTGATGGTCTGAAATTTTGAAGATGGGGAAGATAATCAAGACTGCCACTGTATGCACTTATTTATCAGGTAGAGGAGAATCAAGGCTCATGGTGAGTAGACCTGTCAATTTGGCCCATGTGCCGGCTCGGCCCGACCCCATATATTGGGTCATGCCAGATCATGTATATTGGCCCCTAATATAGGCCCGGCCCGCTTCAATTCATGGGCCCAAGAGGTCCGGGCCGGCCCGGCCCACTGAAATTTCGGGCCGGGCCGGGCCGACCCACTTGACACCTCTAATGGTGAGCCCCAACTTATTGGATACTATAGATGCTCATTTTCTTTTAATTTGCCCGACCCATTTTCTTGGGCCGGCCCATTTGATTTTGTGAGCGCGCTGTGTTCCCTTTCACCAAACGAACTAGATTAGGTCCGGTTGTATCAATCAATCACTACAGTACAATGAATCTATTGCATAAATTAAAACAACCAGGTCGGGTCCGGAGCTAGTTACGGGTTATTGGGTCCGGTGTCCGATCCGCTGAGAATATTTGCTTGCTGCTCGCTCCAGTCTTCTTCTTCCAGAACCCAAAACCCCACCTCCCCCTTTCCTAAATCAAGAAAATCCACATCAGAAATTCATCGGAAACCCTGAAAGAAAAAAAAGAATTCTCCACTGTCGGAGGAAAACCCTAGCGAGCGATCAATGCCGACGGAGGTGTCGGTGATGGCGGTGATCCGTGCTTCCCGTCCTTCCTTCCGGAACCCTAGCGACAAGGTCGCGTTCGCTATCCATGCTTCCTTCATGGCCGACGGCTACTACCTAGTGGCGGCCGGGATGGACGCATTCGCCGACGACCTCCCCACTGGTAAATTTTTCCTCTACTGACTTCTCTTCGCGGTTTTGTGCTCTCTGAAATTGGCAATGCGGCACGGACACGGAACTGATTTTAGAGTGTTATTCTGTATTTTTGGAGTGAATGCGTCCGGTACGTGTGGGACACGACACGAAGCGATGCGGCACGGCGGCGATTTCGGGAGCGTCCGTGCTTTCCTAAGGGCTTTGCTGCACGGACATGGCGACACGGAGATGTCAATGATTTTATAGTGTCCCAGTGTTTTTTGGAGGGCATGTGTTGTGTCCGTATGTCGGACAAGACACTTCAACAATTTCTGGAGTGTCCATGCTTTGCATCCAATTAAACCACATGCTCCACCGCTTGTGCGGCCCCCCATCAATTCCTTTGGGTTTCAACAGGCAGCAATATCTGGAGTGTCCGTGCTTTCATAGGAAACAGGTTATGTTCAACTGGCACGGGGTTCATAGGAAACAGGGCTTTGATGCAGTGACATGGCAGCGCAGATATGATACTGATTTTAGTGTCCCAGTGTGTTTTGGAGTGTATGTGTCATGTCCAGTATGTGTCGGACACGACAATACATAATAAAACACGACAATGACGTCCCGAGTGTCTGTGCTTTCATAGTAAACATGCAATCTTGCACTGACATGGCGACACGGACCGAAACTGAACTCAACGTGTCCTATTATTTTTTGGATTGTGTGTCATGTCTTGGAGTGTATGTGTCATGTCCAGGGGTGGACCCAGAAAGTTTTTGATAGGGTCGGAAGCAAATTAGGAAGTTTTTGAGAGTTGCTTCCCAGGAAATTGGAGAGGATTTAAAAAAAAAAAAAATCTATTTGATTTACTTCCTAATTTGTGAAGGGAAGAGTTAGCCAGTCCTTTTTTCTGTAGCAAATACTGAATTCTTGAGAGCATTCTGAAGAATGCTAGAATTTAGGGCAATTAATGGGAAATTTGTTTTTCCATGTTTTTGGTGTTTGGCATGTTGTACTTGATTTTAGAAATGTAAGAAAGTTAGCTTTTACTTTGAATCTTTGTTTTATTTCTTACTTTTAGATGGGGTTGAAGTTGGGATTGAAGGATGGAATGAGTTGGAGGATAGCTATGGCTTTGTCTACTCAAAATCTGAGAATGGCTTGAAGAAACAGGTCTTGGTCAAGTGTCTCGCTATTGGAGATGCCCTCATGGTTGATGTTCTGAACCTCAAAGAAGAAAATAAGGAACCGCTTCATGTGCAAATCAAGTACAGTCATTTTAATTTATTGTATTTTTTTTCCTTAGGTTACCATCAATTTGTTAATTTTCAGTGTTAAGGGCCACACAACAGATGGTACGAGTAACTACATGGAGATGTTTAAGAATTTAGGGGACCTGCTTGAGAACGTAAATGCAGGAATCTTTAAGCAATTGAATCCTGTAGTGCCGAGAGCGTCAGTATTCAGCAGGTATGTAGAGGCAAAATTTATTGTGTTTTATTTCTTTTGGAGTTATTTGTATAATTTATCAAACTTTAGTGGAGTAGTCGTATGTGGGAGTAATATAGAGCATCATTCCCCTTTTAATATTTTGTTTGCGCTACAGCTATCATGTAACAGGTTCATGTATTTGTTCAAGGGGTGTCAAACACCAAGTTTCAAGACTAAACATTGTTTCTTTTGTATATAGTCTGTGTTTTGTTTGCCAAGGATCTTTAGAGCATCTCCAACCATATTATCTTGTTATGTGTTGTGATTCTTATGTGGCATGAGACACAAGACAATGTCTTTCATAGGTGGCAAAATTATATTCACAAAAGTCAATGAGGTAGAAAATTCTTCTCCAATGCAAAAGTATTGAGAAGACAATAAAAAATACTTTTTTTCCAACTTCCAAGGCAACTTCTCCTCTTCCTTTTTTGTAAATATTTTTATCCATAATTGATGATGTGGAGGTAAAGTCATTGTCAGGTGCATTGTCTAGAACTAGACAACCAACTTCACAATGTCTTTGCCATGTCACCTTCATAATATATTTGACATTTGCATTGGAGAAGGACTTAAATGAAAACTTGTCATTCCTATATGGCAACAACTTTTTTTCCAAACTCACAATAGGGTTGGAGATGCTCTTATGTTGCAACTTGCAACAGCAGATCATTTTAGCAATTAAAACAATGCCTTTGATTTTTTCCATTATTCCGTAGATACTTTGAATCTGTATGTTGGTTTTGCCTTCCAAATTAAGTTTCTCGTTACTTGATTTCTGAAACTTCTATCCCAGTGTTCAGTCTTACAATACTGGATAGTTTTACAATCTAGAATTATGACCATGAGATGCTGTCCAACAGTCTTTTGACTAGTTTCAGTTAAATATGAGTAATTCAAGTTGGTGTTTTACTTAAAACTGTTACTGCTTTGAATGAAGTCATGTTTGTATTATGGTAATTGATAAGCACCTGATACATATATCGAGGCAAAAATGTTTCTGTAAGACACTTCAGAGGCTTTGATCAAGTAGAATGACATGGAAACTTTGATGAGGAAATTTGTATCCCTATCTGCAATCTATATGAGAAACCTTAACCCCTTGAATGTTGTTCATATATGTGTCCAGGTCAATATCAGTCTATGTTGCACGGACACATATACGACACGGCACGATAAAGACACAGCAACAGGGACATGTCAACTATTTTGGTGTGTCCTAGTGTATTTTGGATTGTGGTGGTGTGTCCGATATGTGCCCGACACGACACGGCCCATATTTTTGGAGTGTCCTTGCTTCCTTGGTATCAGCTATCTCATGGCTTGTAGTGAGTGTCGTAGCTTGACGTTTGCATCGATATGACTGTGCATTTAACTCTATAGAAAGCCAGTTTTTGTCTCTATTAAACATTTAAACTGTACACAAGAATTTGATAGTAATTTATTCCACTTGGAGTGGGGATACTGCCCAGAGGTTAGCCATCGCTATGAGAAAAACTATTTTTCAAGTCCCTGTTTATTATATGTTATCATTGGATGTCTAACAACCTTGTGAATAACTTTGGAGGATTCTTCCCGAGTTGTTTATGAGATTAAAAGTGTTTTAAACTGTTACTGACAACAACAATCAAATCATTAGTGACAGCGGTTGAATTCCTCCATCCATCAGTTATTCTTGAATCTTTTCCTTTCTCCTTTTCTGCCCCCACTCCTCATTTCCCTTATATTCTTTCAGCAAGATGTGCTTCGTGGCTGCTGTCTGCTTGACTTATTTTCCCCACTTTTTTTTTAGGACATTCAGCATCTTAAAGTGAAACACAGTTCCTAGTAGTAGAGTAGTGAGAATTCTTAGTTGTTTAATGCACAAGGGGAGAACGTCGGAACCTGCCAATGGTTGCATAATGGGATGTTGACAACCATCTTTGGGAGAGGGAAAATCTCTAGTTGAAAACTTGGAGGGGCAGCTGCAGATGCTGTCTTTATTTATTATTATTATTAATTTCTTAAAAGGGAAAGTACGGGCTATCTGGACTATTAGAATTTTCACCTGACAAGTAGTAAAACAATAGTGTTTTTTGCTTCTTATTCAAGCATGCATTATTCTCTTGTATTATGACAAAGCTAATGCCTTTCCCATTAACTTTAATTTGTGTAGTCTTAATAAATGTAGCAAAATGTGTGAGATGAGAAATGGAAGGATGCATAGTCAAAGCAGCTTCTTTCCTCATTGATATTAAAAACTAGTAACTTATTCTTGACTTTTGTAGAGGTTCTTTCTCAACCTCTTCCTCTTTGCTTGTGTCATCTACGACTCTTTTATTGGATAGGCGGGATGTTGCTATCTGCAAATTATGTTTCACCATGTTGTGCCAACAGGTTTAGTTGATCAACTCTAT
The DNA here is from genome assembly GCA_029216955.1 of Iris pallida. Classification (NCBI taxonomy): domain Eukaryota; kingdom Viridiplantae; phylum Streptophyta; class Magnoliopsida; order Asparagales; family Iridaceae; genus Iris; species Iris pallida. The sequence goes on from JANAVB010021600.1 coordinate 28,899,769, forward strand.
AACATTTTGGTTGGTTGAGCATATGACATTTTTCTTGGTCAAGGCTGTTTATTTCTTTGCATTTTGCACGCCTTACATCTTTTAAGCCTGCGTGTCGTTGGATTATCAGATTATCTTTGGAGCTTGGTACGTTTTGTTCCTAGCTTACCTCACAACTATAGGCTGTTTTAAACTTTAATGGATGAATTAAAGCTCTTCTTTTGGTATTGTTATAGTGACTTATTCGTATAGCGAAAACATGTTTGTGTTTGGCATGGCCATTGTGGACGGATAAAATTTCTTATATCTTGAATGGATTTGCAGTTAAGTTAGCATCTGCTAATACAACTGTGTTTTCATTGTCTGCTCTCTTTTGAAGATTAGTGCGCACGAGATTTCATTTTCTGTAAAACTATATTCTTTGATATTTTGTTATACTACATAAAAGATATCAAGGTATCAGAATGGATCATATATAATCATCATAACATTTCATAGGATGTGACAGTTTTATCTAAAATTTATTACTTTTTGGTACATGTTGGTATATTTGCTACTTCTGACAGCCGTGATAGATCTGAACATAGTACAATCACTGTACCTGCTGAGAGTTATGCTGGTCGTCCATATGGCGGGGGGGGGGGGGGGGGGGGGGAGTCACAAGGCTTTCAGTACTGTTCCTATTTCTTCTTCTTTTTTCCTTGTAAATTACTTTTTTCTTATGCATGTGCGCATGTATGTGTGGAGTGGGTAAAGTCAATCGGCTTCCAGTACTGTTATTCCTGTTTCTTTTTGTTTAACATTTTTATTCTATAATCTAGGCTTGTGTGTGCATGCTCGTGTTTGTATGTTCGCTTGATATTTTAAGTTGTTGCGGTATCACCTAGTTTGTTGGAGTGATACAGGAGTAACAGTACCCACCTAGTCAATGACATCAATCAATTTGGTTAGCAGACGAGAACAACTTGATTTTATTGAACTCTAGTGTATTTATTGCTTTTCTCTAACCTGGTGTCTGCAGTTTTTTTTATCCTCCTCTTATTCCTTCATTTTGGAGCAGTGTTATCTTCCATGGAGCTGGTGATGGTATTTCCCTGATAGGTATGACACTCTTTCTGCTTCCTTTTTTTTCTGTTTCTCTTCATGTTCTTTTGGTATAAATTGTATTGAATTTTTGCAGGGCCCCAGGAATTGTCGGAGGCATGCTTATAGGTATGGTGGCCTAGATCTGATCAGTTCTACAGATCATTATGCTAAATTACCTTTTATACCTTGGGTTACTTAAATAACCATAGGGCCGAATGATCCAAGATGGTTTGGTCGTGGTGAAACCCCTCATCTTGGAGGTGTTCTGCGAGTAAAAATGTCAACCAAATTTTTTATAATGTTTGGTCTATCAAACAATTTTTATTTCATCCAAAGATCTATCAACTGTATACAGAGACAAAATTTCGTACTACATAGGGGGGCTCCTCCTGGTGGCCAATTTGACCCTTATATTCCTCCCAGTGTTCCAGGTCTTGAGTCTGAGCGGTTTGTCAGGTATTAGCCTACCCTGTCTATTAATGAAAATTGAATAAAGTCTGCAGTGATAAACCTTTTTCAGGCTCCAGAAAGGAGAATTATTAGTATTTACTATTGCTATTTCTTTGAGATTAAAGATAGCCACTGAAGCTGCCTTCATTAATTGGGACTCCTGATTCCACAAGGAAGGATCTCAACCACCTTGTATGCCTCCTTTTGCCGACACAAAAACCTTATACCAGAAAAATCAGTCCATTGGAGGGAAATGAAGACAATAACAATTCGTAAAGTTCTGATCTTTTCCTAGCAAATGTAATTTGTGGGTAGAAAAAACTCATTATTCTACCGGTTGATTAGGTTCGCCCCATTTATGATTTAGTTAATCAGTTGGATAGTATAGCTTAACTAATTGAATAAATTAGTTCGATAACATTTCAACTAGAAAGCTGTCGTTGGTTAGGAGATGCGACGATCCTTGTGACAAGTCTGATAACATGTTAAGTCTGGTTACATGAACTGAGAAAGTTATGTCTGGGGTTTAGTGTCCGAATCAGTTTCTCGTTTCATGCGTAGAATGTAGACTCAATCATAGTTTGCAGTATCGGCCGATACCGATCCGATACGGTCGGCACCGATACGGTTTGGCATGTTCCGATCCGATACCGTCAGATACCCGATACCGACATTGGAGGTCACTTTTACAGTCAATTCGGCAATGAAAATTAAACGAAAGAGACCAATCAGCAAGAGTGTAAAAGCATAGTAAGATTGTAAAAGAATGTAAAAGAAGAAAACTTATATATCGCATGTAAACCAATCAACAAGGGTGACTACTATTTCATTCAATTTAGAAACTATTAAGAAACAACACTAGAAAAACTTAAATGTCTAAATGTAGAAAATATATTTTCTAAAATGTTGATAATTTAGTAATAATTATTTGATTTCTGATACCAAAAAAAATCCGATAATCCAATCCGAAACCTCCGACCCCGATACTAATAGGAATGGTCCGATACCGATATTGCAAACCTTGGACTCAGTTCTCCTGAAATGGGCTTGGTCCTATTGTGTATTCTTTGAATCAGAACATGATGTTTGTATTTTTACTTTGGCTATAGGTGTTGGTTATATGTAGAGCTATGTAGTGGAAGAACCTGTCTTGGACTACAACCCCCACCCTACCTTCTGGCTAACTTGTAGTCCACGAGCTTATGATAGGATGAGCTGTCGACGCCACTTTTTTAGTTGTAGCAGATATGTAACAGTCTTGCCTAAACCCCTCTCTTCGCAACCCCTGCCTAGACGATCATGATAAGAGGGCTTGAAGTTGGTTGTTAGGGGTAAATGGGCAACACTTGACAGTGTGACATACTTCAAAAGTGACAAAAGATGTAAAGATGTTTGCGATACCTTCAAAATTCATTGATGTAAAGATGTAAAGATGTAAAGATCCGGATGTATCTTTTACATCAAAAGTGACAAAAGATGTAAAGATGTTTGCGATACCTTCAAAATTCATTGATGTAAAAAGTGTATATTTTGCTGTTGTCAAGAACTCAGTCCGGAATTTCCCTCCACTTTCCATGTTATTGTGGAAGATCGTTACTGTGCATGTACACCTGGTTACAGGCAAATGTTATTCTTGCCGTCGGTCGGAAATGTGTGGGATCGCATCCGGTGTGTATACTTGTTACTGTTTGTTTCGCTTGAATCGGTTTTTTGTATGTATTACTTGTTCCTCTGCTGGAAAAAGTTCTGCTCTCCCAAGTGTAAATTAGCAATCAAACAAGACCATTGCATATTATTGGTGTGGGACTTTCTTTAATTTATTAAACCTTCTGCTTTGAGAAATTATACTCTATGGGGAAAGATGATGTTTTTTTGGGTTGACCTGTAGTGCCTAATTGTACAGAACAAAGATTGTATAGTATCTTATATTAAGTTGAGTTCTTTGGATTCTTAAGAAAAAATGGAAGACCGACCTTGAAGTTTTCGCTGCCAACACGCATATTTGTGGAACTATAGTAAGATTCTGCTAATAATAGCTACTCAAATAGCATGGAACCAGATCGGATTATCCGAATCTATGGTACTGCACTAACTCGACCCTTCAATCTTCGGTTCGGTTTGGTTTGGTTGTTTCATTCGGTTGTACCCATTAAATAAAATTATACTAAAATCTTCAAAAAAAAAAAAAAACCAACCCAAATATAGTACAATACTTACCTAGCAAGCATAATCCTAAATTTATCAAGATATGTTCCAATTAACTATCAATTCAATACAATTTTTTAGGATAAATTGTTAATCACCGATCATAATTTTAAGCTCACAACATCATTTAAGTATGCATTGGTTCAATTCCAAACAGATTTTTTAATTTCTCAACCTTGAATTAGACCGAAAAATTAAAAATTAAGAAAGAACTGATCGAACCGGACCCTAAGGATAAAAGAACCGATCCAATCGGCGGTTTTTTATGCTTTGGTTTGGTTTCAAATCAGTTTCAGCGTAAGAAAAAACAATTTTGTATAATAATATATACTATATATAACTTATGTTCCTTTCGAAAGACACAAGAGTGGACGTGCCGGAGTGGTTATCGGGCATGACTAGAAATCATGTGGGCTTTGCCCGCGCAGGTTCGAATCCTGCCGTCCACGATTTTTAAATTTTTTTATTTGAACAGAAAACTTTAACCTGGATAGAAATGGCAACAAAGTAAAGGTTTAAAAAAAAGGGAAAACCCAAAAGAAGCACATACATCTAGGGCTGCAAATGAGCCAAGCCGTTCGCGAGCTGCTCGAAGCTCGGCTCGATAAAAGCTCGTTTGAGCTTGGCCTTCATTTTCAAGCTTGTTAAATAAACGAGCCAAGCTCAAGCTTAGAAGTACTCGGCTTGTTTGAGCTTGCGAGCTGGCTTGTTTATGAGCTCGTGAGCTGGCTCGTTTAGAAGCTCGTTTATGAACTTGTTTAGAAGCTCGTTTGTTTTTTGTTGAATTCTAATTTTATATATGTTTGCATAACAATATGGTTGTGTGCATTATATATTTATATATCCTTAATAATTGATCTTAAGAAACTTTTTTAATTAAATTTTTATAAATAAATTGTTAACATTATATGTACTTGAATTCAAACCTAATTAGCTTGAAATCGAGCTCGTTAAGCTTGAAATCAAGCTTAATGAGCTTGAAATAAAGTTGAGCGAGCTTGAAATCTAACTTAATGAACTTGATTTTGAGCTTATCAAGCTTGTTTCACAAGCTTGAATCAAGCTTGCTTATCAAGCCAAGCTCAAGCTCAAACCAAGCCAAGCTCAAGCTTAATATAAACAAGCTTGAGCCAAGCTCAAGCTCTAAAATAAACTTTTTACCAAGCTCGAGCTCGGGCTCGATTAATTCTAGTCAAGCCAAAGCCAAGCTCAAGCTTACAAAAGCTTGGCTCGTTTGCAGCCCTACATACATCCTACTTCTTTCGTTCTCTAGCTAGCATTCACTTCTGACGGTTGCCAACTACTAACTAGTGAGTAGCCTCCTCATGTTTACTTCCTCTATCGTTCACAGGAACTCTGCTGATAAAATCAAATTTGAAAAGCCACCGTGGGCACATTTTTGGGAAAGGAAATAAGAAGAAATTATTAAGCTTGCTTTCAAAAGCTCTCACTGCATTAATCAAAGTTGTTCAACTATAATAAAACCGATAATGTTCTATGACACCCCTGAACTAAACTTCCAATACAAGCCGCACGCATCACGACGTGTGCTAACTTTTGCTCCAAGTAGAGATTACTCAAGGATTCGTCGGCTAAACTAAAAGAACTCATTGAAGCATCAACACTTTGAGACAGTTCAGGAACAACCATAAAATGACTTGCAAGCAAAATAACAAGATTCCTTCTAAATCATTTACAATGACAAACTCTCAAGCAAGCGAGAACAAAATTTGACAACAGAGTAGCACACGGTCGGTCACACATGCTTATATATACAAATGCAGAATGTTTCTCAGGGGCCTTGTTTGCAGCACTTCGGCACACTCAGTTGCAGAGGTGATGTTTAATGGTTCTGTGCCTTCCCACACTTTGTTGCCCACTCCGAAAACGCTTGTAGTACCAGGTCATAAGACAAACCACTCTCTAATAAGATATGACAGAGCGCAAAAAGGGAACGTAGATGTGAAATATACACTCTTATATGTATATATATATTTCAACAAACATTTCACGTAATAGAAACTGAAAGTAGAAGCATCTATTGGTCTTTTTTCCTCTCATCATATTCCCTGAAGTTCAACCTCGATACGTCATTAAATACTGCAATACAAAAAATAGTTTGCTCGTTAGACAGCAAATAAGAAGACATAGTAATATAGCGACTATGTAGGAAAAACTCAAAATTTAACCAATTATCAAGAAACCACTCTAACATCATTTCGGAATCAATTTGCTGCTGTAAATGAGCATGTCTGTTCTGCTATAATCATTAATTTTCTCATCTTTTGAGAGAGTCGTTATTTTTCTTCCTTTTCCAGCCATCGACTCTAATTTTGGGGTTTGCTTGGTAAGTGAAACTTCTGTAAAGTAGGTCAACTAAAACCTTGTTAGCAAGCTAGAAACTAATTTTTAACTTTTTTTTTTTTGAGGTGTATGGTACAAGAACAAAAGTCGTCAAAATGTTAGGTAAAGAGGTAGGTTCTGGATTTTTTAAGCCACAACTGAATAATTATTGCTCTCCGTAAGGTAAAGACGAATCTACACCTCTCTCTTGCAGGCAAACACTCATTTTTTTTCCGATCAACCAACTTTTTCCCTCCATTCCTCTCATTGTAGAGACAAATACTAAATATTCATGGCATCCAACCAAACAAGCCCAGGTTTTCTAATTTTCCACACAACTTTGTATTTGCCAAGCACAACATCCTTACCATTCAAGGTGTGTAGTGGACCGGGCGGCCCGGAACCCAGCCCTGAACCGGCCTGGTCAAACCGGGTCTGGGTCGGACAGGACCGGTCAATGGGCCAGTCCGGCCCGGCCCATAGTAAAATCATGTTCGGGCTGGGTCCAAATGTAATGACCCGACAGCCCGGCCCGGCCTTACCCTGGGTCCGGGCTGGATTTTTTTTCCGAGCCCGCGGCCCAGCCCGAGCCGGCCAAGATTTTATTTTGAATTTTTTTTGAATTTTTGGAGAAGGGGGGCTCATGAACCCAAGACTTCCAAAGCAAACACTTATATACCACTCTACTAACCAGCAGTTCCATATTACTTTGTGTTAAAAGTAGAAACTCACACACTATAAATTCCAAACTGAGCCAAAAAAATTTAAAAAAAAGTGGGTCGGCCCGCGGGGTAATCCGGGCCCGGTCCGGACCCGACTCGGCCCGAACCTATCCGGGCCTGGGTCCGGCTGGGTTCAAATGTTGCAATTCCGGGTTGACCCGGCCCGGCCCAAGCCCGGTCAAACCCGGTCAACAGTGGGTCCGGGCCGGTCCAGCCCGGCCCACCTCACATCTTGACTTACCATCTACTATTTTCATATTTGGTTGGAAACTAGGACTGTAGGACCCACTACTCAAATTGAAAATTATCCCAGTATTATTTTCCATCCAAAATGGAGAAGTCGAGAGAGCCCATGGAAAGCAACAAGTACTCAGTATATTATTTCTGGCCTAATAAATCCGACATCCACCTCTTACTTTTTAATTGTTGTCATGACACCACAGCTCAGCTTTCCCCTTCTCCAAGTTCTAATCATGTTTTTTTAGTTGGGAACTTAGTTTCTAAAGAAACACTCTCTATACCCTCCCAAACCCTAACTTCTCTTCTTCTATCTCACAAATGCACACACAAACCCAAAGACCTCCCTGAACTTGAATTCAAGTCTGAACCTATGACCAAACCTACACTTTTGTATCCTTTCTACCAACTCTCCTTTCTTTCTTCACCTTCTGAACCGTAATTAAACTTGATTGATTCTTCTTTAGAAACTAAAAAAGAAACATACGACGACAGATTGCACTTCATTGAGGTGTTAATATAAACCTGATAGTAACATACAACAAATGAGGAAAAAGTTTCAAAATTGATTTCAACAGAGAATAATAAAAGGATAAGCCAATTTATTGTAGACAAGTATCAACATAAACATCCATTCCGTTCACATCACAATAGGATAATTTGTGGAGCAGAACTAAAAATCGAGAGAGTGCGAAAAAAGGACTTCGAGTTTCAACATCTTATCTACCCTCAATGAGAGTTGAGTACACACAAAATGTTGAGCCAACCAACAAAAAAACTTCAAAGGATAATTGATTAGCTGTGAGGAAGTCCTAACTCTTTGGGTCATGCATTTTAAGCTCAAACAACAAAGGCAGTTATTATAGCTTAGTTTCATGCAAGGTTGCAAAAGGCGCTAGTCAGGCGGGCACAGGCCGCCTAGCGCCTAGCCCGCCTAAGCGGCCACGGTTCAAACAAATTTAAAAAAAATCCAAAATAAACCTACTGAAAATTGCAGAAAAAGTCCACAAAACCCAAAAGCATGCATATTTGGGGGTCGGGGGGGGCATAGATGGGTGCCTAGGCAGACATCAGGCGCCTAGCGCCTAGGCCAATTTTTAGAGTACTGGTTTCATGTCCATAATCTTTGATATAAACAGAATCCAGTTAGAAGTTAATTAAACAGAATCCAGTTAGAAGTTAATCAACCACATCCACATGATAATTTTCCCCATTCAGTTCTATCGAGGTAAACTATTAATTGTCCTTATAAATTAGCAACTGATCATCTTCTTATTACTGCCTCAATCAAGCTTTATTTTGGTCTATTCCAAATTCTACCGAGTCCTCAATTGATTCTAGTGCATCTAACCGCCGCATACATTGTTTTCCATTGTGTATCTCCAAAACATCCAAAAACTTCACCATATTTGATCATCATTTGAAATTGCCTTAGGGCTTCAACTTCTCAGAAAAACATACTTTTCTGAGAAGTTAACTGATACCTGCAGGCCAAACCTTCGAGTCCAAGACATGACAGTTTTCTCCATTCAGCTCTATTAAGATAAATCAATAACTGTCCTTTTTAAAGTTAGAAACTGATCTCTTATTGCCGCCTCAATCATGTTTTAATTAGCATATTCTGCTGCATATAAACGCTACATGCTTTTTTCGTTGTCTCCAAAATATCCAAAACTTTTCTATATTTAGTTGGTACCATAGATATGCTTGAATTTAAAAAGAAAAAAAGTAACACCGTGTTGGATATTTTTCAGGTAACATTTCAGAGAGTTTTATGCAATGTCGGCATAGTTTTGGGAAGTTTTCACTAATCTTAAAAAGTGGAGATTTCTACCAACTTTGTCCAATTCGATTTTCTTTTTCTTTTTGGCAATATTTGTTAAGTTCAAGTCGATTTCGTCCAGTTTTTTTTGGTTCACAACAAATTTCAAACCGACACAAGCTTTTCATAATTTGCCTAATGTCTAAGGTATCGACTAATACAAAGTTCATCATGCAGTTTTACAACCAATATGTATTGCTATTGGCTGATTTTTTAAAACTTTGTAAGCATATATAAGGGCCTTACGTAATAGATGTGTTTCTCCGGTAATTACTTTCAGGATAGGCTTTACATAATCCTAACACAAACTAAAGAACCACATACAAAAGGACCTCAAACAAATAAGAAAAAATGAAATAAAACTGATATTTCGAAAACAAACATACTGAAGAGAAAAATGGACCATCATAGACTATCAAAAGACATAATTCCATCAGGAACTATTCAACAATAAGAACAACAATAAATTCAGTAATTACCTTGATGAGCGGAGCTTGAACATAGGAAGCTCAGCTTGTGAGCTTGTGAACAAGCTCCACTCATGAAGCTCGACGAGTACTAAGCTCGGCTCGAACTTTTTTGACTAGATCCGACACAAGTTGACCTTATATAATGTTTAAAATTTCTAGATTTGGATAAAACCGTCAAAATATGTTGACAGCATAACTTTTAGTCCCACATACAGCATTATTTTTTAATTGACAACATAACTTTTAGTCCCACATCAGTTGAGAAGTAAAATGTGAATGAGAACACAAATAAAGATGGCCAAAGTGTCTCTCATACTTTACCGTGGTTGGTTTATAAATGAACATGGCCCATGGAGCCTAAGAGACGAGCTCCAGTTTGACCAACTTGTGAGCTATTCGCGAGCGTCTCGGCTCAACCATTCAAATTCAAATAAGCACAGCGATGGTGTTTCATAAATGTGAGATCACTTGGAAGGGAGTTCATATCAATTAGATAACTAGAAATATAGAGCTACAATTTGAGTCTACGGCCTTGTAATAATGAAGATGGATTTTGCTATCTTGAAGAAAAAGGGATTACGATTGAGTGATTATTGGGCGTGTTTGGAGTTCATGGTTTGCGCTGATTCATTTACATTTGAATTCTTTCCTAATCTAATTCATTGGGAAACCTTGTTCCTTCCGTATTGTATTTACAAAGACTGAGCAACACAATGGCTAATAGATGAGGCCTTTGGTAGGGGCAAGGGCGGTTCGTGGGCCAATCCAATCAAATTCCAGATGAACACTGATCCTACAAACATATCCTCCCAACCAAAATCCAATTTTAGCAAAGGTGCACTCCCTCTCGCTACAACACGATCCAATCACAGCCCAGAGGCCCCAGATCAAACCCAACTCCAGAAACATAACCCACAATTCATTTGATAAAAAGATCCAACTATCCACTCTATCTCCCACCAAAACCCAATCCGAGCAAGACCCAGATCACAAACCTGATCTCAGGAGCAAAACCCCTCAATAAAAATCAAATCTTTGCCCAGAAATCATCCCAAACAAAAACCCACCACAGCCAAAAGAATACCACCTTCCATTCCACTCCACTCCCTCTCATCAAAAATCTAATCCAAAAAAACCCAGATCAAAACCGACCCCCAGGAACAGAACCCCACCGTCACAACCCAATCTTGGCCTATAATTTTACATTCAAATAAAAAAAATCCATATCAAGAGCCACGGACGCAAAAAGACCTCACCTTTCCGATCCCCCTCCGGCTTGCAGTCCGGCGGGTTCTCGAATATCGACGCTGACAGCTGCTTGCGCGCGACCCCGATGTCGAAGAATATAACGCCGGAGCTGGGATCGGGGACGCAGATCTCCTTCACCGGGAGCCACAGGAAGAGCTCCTCTTGGCTGAGCCCGGTGACCGCCCTGAGCCCTCCATAGGTGAGGTTGGCCTGGATGAGCTGGTCGAAATGGATGGGGCTCTTCCGGTCGTACTCGGCCAGGCACGGGCGGTCGAGGCGGACGGAGAGGAGGCCCGTGGCGGAGTCGAGGGAGAAGTTGCTGACGGAGCGCGGGAGCAGGCCGGCCGGGAGCCCGTGATCGACGAGGAGGGAGTGGATCGAGTCGCCGGCGGCGAGGAGGAAGGGGGACAGCGAGAGGAGGAGGAGGAGCAGGATGGACTGTAATTTAGGGTTCGACATTGAGAATTGGGGGTTAGGGTTTTGGAAATTGAGATTAATTGGGGATTGAGATTAGAGAGAGGGAGAGAGAGAGAGAGAGAGAGAGAGAGAGGACTTTACGGAGACGATGGAGATGGCTTTGAGGAATTTCTAGAGGAGAATTTGTTTGGAGAAGAATATTGGGGCTGGCGGTTTCAATTTCTTAATTGTTGGGGGGTTTGGGAGAAATATGAGAATGACGTTATGATTTTTTTGGGACTTTTTCACTTTCGCCCCACTTATTATATAAATTTATACTTACATTCCACTTTTCATATTTACTAGACTTATATTACATCTTTTGTGCCTAAAAATATTCGTTTTGTCATAAAAAAAAAATCACAATTTTTTCGGACAAAAGTGGAATGTAATGTTGGCCCATTGGTCATAGTCAACCTGATTTTAATAATTGATCAAAACTCTGTCTGGATATACGAAGCTTGTTGGAACATCTCAGCTCCTTGGACATAAGCAAGATTGGATATTCACTCCGTTCAAGACTGAAGATCTGTTTGCCTACTTGAGTCTGTACTTCCTATGCAATGTAATTTTTTATTTTATTTGAGTCTAGGAATACGTTGTACACCGAGTCGTACTGGCAAATAGGCTACTCCCAAATGGTTCAAAATGTTTTTAAAATGACCTATCAAAATGTTTACAAAAAGGTTTTCAAAAATCACCAAAAATCTTTTTTAAAAATCCTAACCTAACCCTGACAGAACTCGGCCAGAGTTCAGCCAGAGTTCGGTTGGTGGCCGTTTGATTTTTGAATTCTCTGGAACTTGGTCCTCCTGCAGTTGCGGATTTGACCGAGATTTGCTCATCGAGTTCTGCCCGAATTCTGACAGAATTCTGACAGAGTTCTCCCTTTGGAATTCCTATAAATAGAGATGGATTTCGATCATTTCAATTCACTCATTGACTTTCAATCTTCTCTCTATCTAAAAAGCTTTCTGCCTTCCAAAGAGTTTTCTAGAGCTTTCATTTTCAGATCCCAAGCCAGTTACAATCCTCTAGTCGATTTACCAGTGCGGTACGGTCTAGAAGTTTCTGAGAGATTTTAATCAGAAGGCTTGATTGAAGAATACCTCTTCACATTTGAAGTTGGACGAGTTCTTCGTATCAAAGCTCGCGTTGTAGAAGTTGCAAGGACTTCGTAAGAAAACTTGTGGTTTTTCCTATAGTGGATTCAACTGGTAGCAAGATACCGACTGGATTAGTCCTCAACAGAGGGATACCAGTATACATCGCTGTCTTTGCGTTTGCTTTCTGAACTCTGCCTTTACATTATTTTAACTGTGATTATATACTGTGATTGTGTTGCTAACATTTTTTATTTAGCATTATTCCGCTGCCAACTCTATTCACCCCCCTCTAGAGTATTACGCTTTACTATATCGTTCCTACAATTGGTATCAGAGCGGGTATTACAGGTAAAGCGAGGTAACAGTGCTATTATTTATTCATTATTTATTAGATCACAGCACATCACATGGCTACTATGAAATTCACAAGTGAAGGTCAGGCCACAAACAGACCCCCTCTGTTTGATGGTACTAACTACACTTATTGGAAAACACGGATGAGTTTCTTCTTGAAATCTCTTGATTTTGACTTATGGGCTATTGTTCTTGATGGCTATCAGAAGCCACCTCGTATAAATGTCGAGGGAGTTTTGGTTGAAAAACCCCAAAGCAGTTATACAGAGGAAGAAAAGAAAAAGGCCAGTCTTGACGCACGTGCCATTAATGCTCTTTTTTGTGCCTTAGACAGAACAGAATTTAACAGGGTATCTACATGCACAACGACAAATGGTGTGTGGAAGCTTCTCGAAGTTACACATGAAGGCACGACTCAAGTCAAGGAGTCAAAAGTCAGCAGACTTACTCAAGAGTACGAGGCGTTCAAAATGAAGCCAAATGAAACAGTCACACAAATGTTCGAGAGGTTCTTGGATATTGTAAACCCTTTGTCCTCCTTAGGCAAAGATTACAGTAACCACGAAAAGATTCGCAAACTCCTGCGAGCTCTCACCAAGAACTGGATTCCGAAGGCTACAGCTATCATTGAATGAAACGACCTCACTACAATGTCACTTGAAGTACTCATGGGTAAACTACTCACTCATGAACTGGAGCTACAAGATTTTGAAGAACCTGCACCAAAGGAGAAGACTATCGCCCTCAAGGCTCAGCACAGAAAAGCTGCTGAAGATGACTCAGACAGCAGTGGATCTGACGCTGAAGATCAAGCTCTCCTAGCAAGGAAGTTCAAAAGATTCATGAGACATGAGAAGAGAGTCAAAGAGAACAACAGCAACAACTGGTACCAAGAAGATGCTGTCTGCTATGGCTGCAAGAAGAAGGGACATATGAAGAAGGACTGTCCCATCAACTCATCATCGAGCAAGAAGAACAACAGGTATGAAAAAGGCAACCTGAAAAGATCAACGTCTCGGAAATATGCCAACACCAGCATATGGCATGAGAGTGAAGCTAGCGACTCAGAAGATGAACATTCAGAGGACGCTGCAAACATCTGCTTCATGGCAATCGATCAGGTACCTACTGAACCTGTAGAAACATATGATGACTTCACCTTTGAGCAATTAGGAGATGCCTTCAGTGACCTGATGCTTGACTACAGGAAACTGCGTAGTAAATATCAGACCGCTAAGAAGGTACTCAAAGAGTACAAAGGAGAAATATGAAGACTTACCGACCTACTAGCTGAGGTTAGAGCTAATGTTAGTGAGTCTGGTGAGCTTTCCTCTATAAAGCTCTTATTACACGAGACTAAACAGTCATCCGAAGAGAAAGACAAGATTATAGACCAATTGAGAGAAGATCTTTCTAGAGAAAAGAAAAGTCTTCAATCTGCACAAATCAGAATGGAATCACTCACTTCTGATTATACTAAGTTATATGACACTTCCAAAAGGTTGGAAATTAGGTTAGGAAAACAGCCTGAGCCTGCTGCTTCCTATCCTAACACGTGTCACTTACCGAGAATTCGGAACATTCCCAAGCCAAACACTGTCAGACCAAACCATACAAAACCTTTACCCCTAAAGGTTAAGCCCAAACATGATCATAGGTATGCATTCTTCTATACTAGAAAACCCAAACCTACCAACCATGCACACCACTCAGCTTTCAACACTCGACATGCATAATGTCATTATTGTGGCCTCATTGGTCATATATCATCTGCATGTAGAATGAGAAAGCTTGTAGATTTAAATGTTTATGCTTGGATACCTAAAGCTAACAATTCAGGACCCTACAAGAAATGGGTACCAAAGGTTTCATCTGTAAACTGTTTTTTAGGTGGAACACCCTTCACATGTTAGAAGCAAATGGATCCTCGACAGCGGTTGCTCACGGCATATGACCGGTGACGCTACCCTATTTGCAACACTGTCGAAGAAGAAGAAGGAAGGTTATGTTTCCTTCGGTAATAATTTGAAAGGGTATATTATTGGTATCGGTGATGTTGGTAAGTCTCCCTATCCAGTGATTAAAGATGTCTGTCTGGTTACCGAGTTGAAACATAATCTGCTCAGCATAAGTCATCTAGCTGATCATGGTTATGGTATCAACTTTGGCAAAGACAAATGTACTATAGTTGATAGCTCAACTGGTAGTACTATCTTTAAAGGAATCAGGAAAGACAATATATATGTTTTCTATCTGCTGGAAGAAGCTAACATTTCAGGTAGATGCTTAATGGCCAAAAGTGATGAGAGTCATCTATGGCACATGAGACTCGGTCATGCAAACATGGATACAATTTCAAGATTATCCACAAAGAAGATAGTACGCGGTTTACCAGACATAACATTCAAGAAGGATTCGGTATGCAACCAATGTGAAAAGAACAAGGCTACCAAATCCACATTCAAGTCTGTAAACGCAGTATGTACTACTAGACCTCTACAATTGCTACACATGGATTTATTCGGTCCTAGCAGAGTTGCTAGTCTCGGAGGTAAATTATATGCATTTGTTATTGTAGATGATTTTTCTAGATACACGTGGGTATATTTCTTGACACGCAAGAATGACGCATTATCCGAATTTGTCGCCTTTTGCAAGAAAGTACAAAATGAAAAAGGTTACATGATCACTCGAATTAGAAGCGATCATGGAGGCGAATTCAAGAATGCTGATTTCGAGCAATTTTGTGACACACACGGTTTCATACACGAGTTCTCCTGCCCTAGAACTCCACAACAAAATGGAGTTGTGGAACGTAAGAACAGAACTCTAACCGAAATGGCCAGAGTGATGTTAAATCAATTTAGCCTACCCAAATACTTCTGGGCTGAAGCTGTCAATACAGCTTGCTTTGTGCTCAATAGAGTTCTAATTCGACCCAAATCGAAGAAGACTCCATTTGAGTTATGGTTTGATAGAATTCCTTCAGTTTCATACTTTAAGATTTTTGGCTGTAAGTGCTTTATTCTTAATACTAAAGACAACTTGGAAAAGTTTGACGAAAAGGCCGATGAAGGTATATTTCTAGGTTATGCGGCAAAGAGCAAAGGGTACAGAGTCTTCAACAAACGTACCATGATCATCGAAGAATCAATCAACGTCACTTTTGATGAAATGAACCAAATGTCTCTCGATGATAGTGATGAAGATCTGCCTACATCAAGTTCAACATCAGCTGAACCTGAACCAAGCTCTGCACTAGCTGAACCCCCTAGAGGAGATCCAGGAACTAGCTACCTACAGAGTCTACCGAAGAGGTTAAAATTCACAGCTGATCATCCACAAAATTTGGTAATTGGTGACATTACCAAAGGAGTAAGTACTCGATCATCCAGTAAAGATATTGTTTCTAGTGTTGCATTTATTTCACAGCTAGAACCTAAATCTATTGATGAAGCATGTAGTGATAGTTTCTGGATAGATGCCATGCAAGAGGAATTAAACCAATTCGAACGGAATCAAGTTTGGGAACTTGTTTCCAAGCCTATTGATTATCCGGTCATTGGCACCCGTTGGGTATTCCGAAACAAACTAAATGAGGATGGTTTAGTAACTCGTAACAAGGCTCGACTCGTAGCTCAAGGATACAATCAAGAAGAGGGTATCGACTACGATGAGAATAATGCCCCAGTTGCGAGATTAGAATCCATTCGAATGTTATGTGCATTTGCATGTTTTCATGATTTCAAACTTTTTCAAATGGATGTAAAAAGTACTTTTCTAAATGGCTTTATAAAAGAAGAAATTTTTGTAGCACAACCTCCGGGTTTCACGGATTTCAAAAATCCTGACCATATTTTCAAGTTGAAGAAAGCCTTATATGGTTTGAAACAAGCCCCTCGTGCTTGGTATGACCGTCTAAGCTCTTTTCTACTTGACAACGGTTTTTCAAAAGGAAAGGTTGACACTACACTTTTTATTAAATCTTTTAATGGCAAGCTGCTTTTAATTCAAATTTATGTTGATGATATCATATTTGGATCCACTGATGAATCTCTTTGTCAAGAATTTTCTAAGTATATGCAGAATGAGTTTGAGATGAACATGATGGGAGAGCTGAAGTTTTTTCTCGGATTGTAAATCAAACAAACCGACAATGGGACGTTCATTAATCAAGCCAAGTACACAAAAGATTTGCTAAAGAAGTTCGATCTGGACAATGTCAAACCTATTGGCACTCCGATGGCAACTTCAACAAAACTTGATTCTGACGAACAAGGCAAGCCAGTCGACACACGTAAGTATCGAGGTATGATTGGTAGTTTACTTTACTTAACTGCTAGTCGTCCAGATATAATGTTTAGTGTTTGCCTGTGTGCACATTTTCAAGCTAACCCAAAGGAATCACATCTGACCGCAGTTAAGCGTATCTTCCGATACCTTAAGGGCACTTCTTCTGTCGGCTTGTGGTATCCCAAAACTAAATCATTTGACCTTATTGGTTATTCGGATGCAGATTTTGCGGGATGCAAGGTTGATAGAAAAAGTACTAGCGGTACATGTCATTTCTTAGGCAAGGCTCTAGTCTCTTGGTTTAGTAAAAAGCAAAATTCTGTAGCCTTATCAACAACAGAGGCTGAGTATATCGCCGCAGGACGTTGTTGCGCTCAGATTTTGTGGATGAAACAAACCCTAGAAGACTTTGATTTATTTTTCACACATATTCCCATTTTCTGTGATAACACGAGTACCATTAATTTGACTAAGAATCCTGTATGTCATTCTCGTACTAAACATATCGAGATTAGACATCATTTTCTTAGAGATCATCATCAAAATGGAGATATAAACCTTGTGTACATAGATACTGAAAATCAATTAGCTGACATCTTCACTAAACCTCTAGCGGAAGATCGTTTCAATTATTTACGTCGAGAATTAGGAATTTTGGACGTCAATAATATTAATTGATTTTATTTTATGATTATATATCATTATGCAAAAACTGTGTTAGAGACAAGCTAATAAAGAGTCTGTCTGTCACCACAACTACGGTTGAAGCGAAGCGGTACTTAAGAGTTCCCCGGTGAACCTCCGCCAGCTGGAACAGTACTCCTACAGCTAATCTGAGACAGTCGCTGTGTAACGATATTTAATTCATAAAATATTATTAATTATGTTATTTGAAGACTAAAATAACTAATCTTTGAATTAAATATTTGCAACGAGTCAATGAAAAAGAAGTAGCAAAAATCAACTTTGAAAGAACCCTAGGCGAATTCGGCCAGAGCTCTGACCGAATTCGGCCCGAGTTCGGTTGAGGGTGTATGTGTATATATACAGAACCCGAGAGCTTCTTCTCTTTCATTACTTCCAAACTAATTACAACAGCAGCAGCAGCCGACCCCGACCTCCAAACCCTAGTTCTTCACCAATCTATTGCTTCCAATCTACTTGATGAAATCCTTCCAAAATTTGGAATCGTGCGGAGATCGTTCTTCTCTACAACATATCTAATTTTCGTGAGGTATAACTCCCTCTCTCTCTTCACCTTTCAAATTAGTGCTTTTTATTTCAATGGCACCTAGATTTAATCCGTCAAAGAGGAAGAAGACCACTCCTAGTGAGGAAGGGTCCTCTTCGAATCCTCACACGGATTCTTTGTTTTCGCCGGTCCAAAAGAGCGACGGCGCTTTCGATGGGTTCTTCTTTCAAACCCTCGATCAAGCTTTATTATGGTACGGTGACTTTTCCACCCGTTCCATATGTAGCGGCGCTCCGGTTAAATGGACGGTATTCCCTGATCATCGTCACTTATTTGAGGCATTAGGGTTACACTTACTTGTTAAACTGTGCTTCCCAATAGCTACTAATGCCATTAGATTGTTCTATTGCAATCTCGTAGTTAACACTTTTGACGTGAGCACACGTGTCGGAGGCATAGACATTGACTTCAATGATGTCCTTCTAGCAGAGATTCTTGGTATTCCCAATGAAGGTGAACCGCTAGTTGATATCACGGAATTCGATTTCCCCGAAGGCACTACACTCACGAGTTTCAAAACGGAACTTTGTGCACCTAACAGAGTACGTTCTGGAAAGTTCAAGGCTAACAACTTGAACTTGTTTAACTACGAATTGTATCGTATCATCTACTCTACTCTTCTTCCAAAATCCACTTCCAAGGATGATGTGACTTCGCTTGAGCTGTCCGCCATGTACCATATTCTTAAGGGGATTCCTTTTTCCACCCCTAAGACAATCATTCAGATGATGGGACGTTGTCGTGCTAGAGATCGAAATCTCTCTTACGCGATGATTCTCCCTCGTATCTTTCAGCGATTAGAGATCGATCTATCGACTTGTACTCAGAACTCTGAGCCCAAGTTACTCCAGCTTTCTCGTCGCAGCCGGACTGCTTCAGCTCCACCTTCTGCTCCTCCTACTGCACCATCTTCACCACATCAGCCGTATGCCATGACTTTTGAGGGCATACATCAGCATTTATCAGCTTTGCACGTCTCGATGACGGACATGGCTCGCGAGCGACAGTTCCGCGATGTCACCCGTTACCAGGCGATGGCAAACTCCTTGGCCGATCTGCGTTTTGCCCAGACTGGTCACTCTGCTGCTTCCATCCCTCGTGATCCAGCTTTTTCGGGTTACCGCTGTGAGGATGAGGCTGTTCATGCCTACTTCCAGCCAGGTAACGCCTATGACTGGTATCGTGCACCTCGAGATTACGTTGGTGAGTTCTATGCTGGCGCCCCTACTCATCCTACTGGCGCTGGTACTTCTGGTGCTGGTACTTCCAGTCATGCTGGCCACGCTGCTGATGATATTGATGAGGATAGTGATGATGAGATCTGATTTGATTATTAGTGATATTCTATTGTATACTTGGAAATGCTCCGACATTTCAAGTTTTTATCATTTACTTTTTATCAGTACTTTGTAGTTTGATATCAGTACTTTTTATCTTCATGGACATGTTTTTGATGTTTCATTTATGACATCTCAGTTTATTTCAGCATTTTGTTTAAGCACTATCTCTTTATACTGCTTCTCCATTTTTAAACTGCCTGTGAAATAGCATGCCTGAGATTTTTTTTATGTTTTTTAAGCAATACATGCCTGTGATGATAATTTGTAGAAACTTTAACATTCCTGTGATGCTATATCTCTAATTCTTATACTATATTTCTTTTATTTTCTCGCTATTTGTTACTTATGCATTGATTGCGGGGGAGCCTTCTGCATTTAATGCGGGGGAGCCTTCTCTTGTGCAATTATTTTGCTGAGTGACAAAGGGGGAGAAAATTAAAAATGATCTAACATTTTTTTTTTGAGTTAAAAACAGGTTATGAACAATTTCTACTTTTTGATATTTTTGAACAAGCTTGAACAAGCTTAATGTTATATCATTCATAGTTTGTCAATTATCAAAATGGGGGAGATTGTTGGCCCATTGGTCATAGTCAACCTGATTTTAATAATTGATCAAAACTCTGTCTGGATATACGAAGCTTGTTGGGACATCTCAGCTCCTTGGACATAAGCAAGATTGGATATTCACTCCGTTCAAGACTGAAGATCTGTTTGCCTACTTGAGTCTGTACTTTCTATGCAATATAATTTTTCATTTTATTTGAGTCTAGGAATACGTTGTACACCGAGTCGTACTGGCAAATAGGCTACTCCCAAATAGTTCAAAATGTTTTTAAAATGACCTATCAAAATGTTTACAAAAAGGTTTTCAAAAATCACCAAAAATCTTTTTTAAAAACCCTAACCTAACCCTGACAGAACTCGGCCAGAGTTCGGTTGGTGGCCGTTTGATTTTTGAATTCTCTGGAACTTGGTCCTCCTGCAGTTGCGGATTTGACCGAGATTTGCTCATCGAGTTCTGCCCGAATTCTGCCCGAATTCTGACAGAGTTCTCCCTTTGGAATTCCTATAAATAGAGATGGATTTCGATCATTTCAATTCACTCATTGACTTTCAATCTTCTCTCTATCTAAAAAGCTTTCTGCCTTCCAAAGAGTTTTCTAGAGCTTTCATTTTCAGATCCCAAGCCAGTTACAATCCTCTAGTCGATTTGCCAGTGCGGTACGGTCTAGAAGTTTCTGAGAGATTGTAATCAGAAGGCTTGATTGAAGAATATCTCTTCACATTTGAAGTTGGACGAGTTCTTCGTATCAAAGCTCGCGTTGTAGAAGTTGCAAGGACTTCGTAAGAAAACTTGTGGTTTTTCCTATAGTGGATTCAACTGGTAGCAAGAGTTCTACCGACTGGATTAGTCCTCAACAGAGGGATACCAGTATACATCGCTGTCTTTGCGTTTGCTTTATGAACTCTGCCTTTACATTATTTTAACTGTGATTATATACTGTGATTGTGTTGCTAACATTTTTTATTTAGCATTATTCTGCTGCCAACTCTATTCACCCCCCCTCTAGAGTATTACGCTTTACTATATCGTTCCTACATGTAAATCTAATAAAACAAAAAAAAATAGAATGTAAGTAAAAATTTATATTAATAAGTGGGATGAAAGTCAACAAATCTCAATTATTTTAAATGTTTATTCAGGTCACCACTCACCAGTAAGTTTTATAATTTATTTTTTGGACATCTAGATTATCCAATTATTCATGCATGTCGCTTGAAAATTTTATTAGTCAAACTATATTCTTGATTTTGTTATCCATGTCTTGTACTAAAATTTTCACATAAAGCATACAACTTTTAGAAAATTTCAACATGTCCATAACGAGGGACGTTTTAATTGATTCTTTCCTAAATTATACTAACCAATACATTTTTTGTTCCACCAAGAGCCGGTTTTGACGGAGTGCAATGGGTGCGATCGTACTAGGCCTCCTGAATTCGTAGGCCTCCGGAAAAAAAATTTTATTCGTATATGTATTATGTGTACTAAATTAACTTATGAATAAATAGTTTAAAAATCATGAATAAATAAATTTTAAAATGTATGTGTATATTTATTGTGTATACTATAATACTAAATATGAATAGATAATTTATAAATTTATTGGCCTCCCTTATGTATACTAAGATAACCAATGTGGAGATTATATTAATTAACTAAGACTATATTTGTTTACAATTAACGAATCAATTAACTAAGACTTCTGTTATTTCCAATTAACGAAACAAGTCGGATATTCTTTAAATTCCATTCAATTCATATTCGAAATCAATAGAAAATCCTAACCCTTAATAGGAAATCCTATGACTTATAGGATTCAAATAAAATACTATGTATCCGACTCTACTGATCGTCAGTCTCTCGACCCCTTCTTGTCACTCAAGAGAAGGTTGGAACAATATCAAAACTATATATGAGAATATTTTTGATTTTTTTGTTCAGTTCAGAAAATTTAAATTTATTAAATTGAGATAGTTTAAAAGCTTGTTGTAGTTGTCTAGAAAATACTTTGAGACATGGCGACTGCTCTGATATTGATGGAGATGAATTGTTGGAGGACCTAGAAACTTTACAAGATCTTCTGTCAAAAGACATCCAAGCACTTGAGATATTAAATTTTGTGAAAAAAATTAATTATTTTCCTATAGAATTTTATTGACAATTCCAGTGACTTGCATATACAGAAAGGAGATTTTTCAAGTTAAAGTTATTGAAATCGTAATTTCAATCAGCCATGTCACATGAGACTAGATGAACTAGATCTAATTTTCATTAGAAATGAGTTCTTGGAAGGTATTGATTATCAATGATTGATTGATGATTTTGGAGCTAGAAATGCTATAAGATTGTTCTTTATATATAGATGACAAAAGATGCTTGTTTGTTTAACTTTATTTATCTTTTTAGTCGAATATTATTTCAATTGAAAGATATTGTAAATGAATAATTTTTCTTAATTGATGTTAAGTTTGGATAATTTAATTTCTGAAATATATATATATATATATATATATATATATATATATATATATATATATATATATATATATATATATATATATATATAAGAATAGGCCTCCATCTATCTCTTGCATTGGACCCCGTCGTCTTTGATGAATCTCAGCTCCGGCCCTGCCACTAACGTCCTTACCAAAGAAATAGACGTATGATGCCTTCTTTCAAAAGAAACGTCTTATTGTGCAAGGGACGTCATTTATAAGGACATAATTTTTGTTTTATTTTATTTTTTTAAGTTGGTCCTGTGGTTTAAATAAGTGTGATTGATAGTTTACCTAAAAAATTGCAGTCGTTTTAAAAAAAATTTACAGCCAATATATAAATCAAAAGAACACCCTTGCTAATTTGTCTCACAAATTCACACAAAAAATGTCATGGACAAAGATTTTTGTTTATTCTTGATACTTATATTTTGTTTTCGTTTTTTTTTCCAAAAATATACGACCTTAGGAAGGACGATGTTTCACAACAAACAGATGAAAACTCCCTTAGCAAAGTTGTAATTGCCAAAAATAAAATAAAGAAACACCCTTGCTAAGTGTGTTTTATTCCCAACTATCACCAAAATACGTCCTTAGCAAGGACATATATCTCTCGTTTTTTTTTTAATTTACTTGTGTGCAGGTGGAGAGAGGATCAAGTAAAACGTTCACGAGAGTTTGATTTTTTTTTTTTCTCTATAATTTATCCAAATTTTATTTTATTTTTTCATGCAATTTCCTATAACTTCAATGTTATATGTGAAATTTTTTGTTTCTTACATTAAGTACAAGTGTATCTTTAGAAAAAAGACACATTAAGGTCTTGTTGGGTTCACGGATTTAAGGAACCAAGAAAGAAAAATTATTCCTTTTCTTTGTTTGGTAGCCACAAATTTAGAAATTAAATTTCTGACAAGAGGAAAAATTGGTGGAAATATGGTTCCACTCAAGATCCATGGGATTGATTTTTCCTCCTCCTTTTCCAACATTTATTACAAAAGTTATGACAAAAGTAACCATGTGTCATTACTTATTTTACCATTAATGTTATTTTTTATAAGGGATATTTTGTAAAACCTCCCCTAAATAATGGACTAATTTGCGAAATACCCCCTAAAGATCTCGAATAGGTAAAATCCCCTTTCCGTCAAGACGCTGTTTGATTTTGGGTGACGTGGCAATCCGTGTGTGTTATTAAGTAAAAAATTAAAAGTTAGACGAAAATACCCCTGCAAATTAGTCCATTATTTAGGGGAGGTTTTGCAAAATATCCCAAAATAATGGGCTAATTTGCGAAAATACCGCAGGTGGAGCACCGCCCCTTCACCGCCGAGGAGGACGACACCATCGTGCGGGCCCACCGCCGCTTCTGCAACAAGTGGGCCACCATCGCCCGCCTCCTCTCCGGCCGCACCGACAACGCCATCAAGAACCACTGGAACTCCACCCTCAAGAGGAAGTTCGCCTCCGGGTCGGCCGGACGGAGAAAGGGCGCTGCTCCGGCGGCGCTATGGTGGAGGGAGCGGAGTCGGAAGGAGAGATCGAGAGGGAGAGAGGGCGGCCGGTGGTTTAGGCGGCGGAGAGGCTCGTGTACGGGGCGGTGGCGAGGGTTGAAGTCGGGTGAGAGTGGCGGACGGCGCGGATGGCGGTGGCGAGGTTTGAAGGCGGTGGAGCGAAGGGATGCGGCGGATCCGGCTAGGGCTGCGCGCGGAGGGTTGTCGGGGTCTCGGCGGATGGGGGTTTTTGGTGCGGGGCGGAGACCACGGATGTGGGAGGAGGAGGACGGAGGTCGGGAGGCGTTCAGAGAGGGCGGCGCACCGGAGGTCCAGGCGGCCGGACGCGGCGGACGACAGGTAAGTCGGTGGTGGTGGTGTTTTAAAATTTAGGATTTTTTGGTGTTGGTGATGGTGGCGGAGAGCGGAGGTCGACCGGGCCGAGGGGTTATGGTGGTGGACCGCTGGAGGTGGGGAGCCGGTCGTGGTGGCGGGTCAGGCGTTCGGATGGTTGCCGGAGAGGATGACCATGGTGGCGATGATGGTGGTGGTGCACTGTGGCGGAGCGGGGGATGAGTGGCCGGACGAATCAGAAATTTCTAACGTATATTTTTGGGATATTTTGCAAAACTTCCCCTAAATAATGGACTAATTTGCAGGGGTATTTTCGTCTAACTTTTAATTTTTTACTTAATAACACACACGGATTGCCACGTCATCCAAAATCAAACAGCGTCTTGACGGAAAGGGGATTTTACCAATTCGAGATCTTTAGGGGGTATTTCGCAAATTAGCCCATTATTTAGGGGAGGTTTTACAAAATATCCCTTTTTATAATATTACTTTTATTTTAAAAGATAAGAATATTATTGGAACATTGTTATATTTTGTTTTCCTTTTCTAGGTAGTTTCCTTGTTTTACCAAACAAGGGAAAGAAAATGTGACATGAATCCTACTTTTTCATTCCCATGGAAAATACAAGGAAATTCATTTCCTTTCCGTGAACCAAACAAGATCTCGTTTGGTTCACGGAAAGGAAATCGATTCCCATATATTTTTCATGGGGAAGGGAAAGTAGAATTCCTATCAAATTTTCTTTCCTATGTTTGGTTGGTGTAGGAAAGGAAAGAAAAAATATATCATTGTTCCAACAATATCCAATGTCAACATAACTATAATGAAGAGTTAATTGGTAAATAGGTAATAAATTAAGGCTACTTTTGTCATAATGTTTACTAATTAATGTTGGGAAAGGAGGAGGAAAAATGAATCCCATGGGTCATGAGAGGAACCATTTTTTTTTCCATGTGAGAAAAGTGTTTCCCAAATTTGTGGCTACCAAACAAAGGAAAGGAATAAGTTTTCTTTCCGGATTCCTTGAATCCGTGAACCAAACGAGGCCTTAGGCCTCGTTTGGTTCGCGGAATGGAAGGGAAAGGAAATCAATTCCTTGTCATTTCCTTCCCTTTGGAAAATTTTATTTTCCATTTATTTTTCTTTCCGGTGTTTGGAAATCCCAAGGAATGTGGAAAGGAAAGTGATTACTTCAATGTGGGAAAGTGATTCCTTGCTTGGATGAATGGAATCACTTTCCCCCCTAATTTCCCTTCCATTGGGAATTACTTTCCTTTCTTTCTCAATTCCTTTGGCACCCAAACATAGAAAAGTAATCACTTTCCTTTCCCAATCCAGAGATTCCGCGAACCAAACGAGGCCTAAGGGTATTGTTAAAAATCCAAAATAAAATAAAAACCGGCATTCATGAAGGTTTGCATCTATTCTCGAGGATGTATTTATAAAAAAAATACAATTATTGTACGTCTTGCTCCTATATTAAGAAATCAATAAAATATGATAAGTATAACTATAATAAATTGCCTAATTATTAAAGAAATTTATGTTAATGTCTTGGAAAGTGTTTCCGTTTAAACTTATCATATGTTTATCATATCTATATGTTGGTTTATGGAAGTGAAATACTTTCTTGAAAACAGATTAAATAGAGAATAACAATTCTTTTAATTTTCTCAGAGTCATTTTTTGACTAGTGGAATTAAAGATAATTAGTTTGTATTGGAAGAAGAGTTGATTATGCCAAATATTAGAGAATCGAGTCCCTACGCTGCACTATATCTGAAGCTGAGCATTTGCAATTTCTCTGATCAATTCTTATTTGCACTTTGCTTCACTCTCTGTTGTGATACTTGTTAGCAATCATCCGAATAAAATTCATATTATACGTAAAAAATTTCGTATGTATCAGAAATGTATAATATTTGTGTACTTTTAAAAAATTCAAATCAATACACGTATGCAAAATTTTAAACATGTTCTGTATAAATTATTAAAAAATTTGGCACACAAAATATGGTAAAAACATGTTTAATTAACCAAATTTAATATCATATATAAGAATGTGAACTTTCTATCTCAAAATTTTTATTTTTTTGAATATTTGACCGAAGTTTTAACATATTTTATTTGTACTTAGTCCATTTATACTCTTTATTTTTGTCGTTCCGAAGTTTTTTCCTTTGCCGAATTGTGAATTGCTAACAAGGGTTGTGGGAGCCAAAGATGATGGTAATGGTGCCATTAGCTGATTAATCATTGTGCTCTCCAAATAAGTCCAGGACATGATCAGTGTGAACATCACATGCGCAATGATGGAGCTTGAGTATGGTTAGGACATGCAAGAAAATCATTATATACATTTTACGTCCCGTCTTCTTAGGTCATTGTCTCATTATTTAGACATTGTTAGGACTAAACTGGAAATTGGTGAAGCTTGGAATATCTACGGAATTTACTTTAGGGTTATTTAGTGATAGAGTTTCACATAATATTTAGATCTTCGTATTGTCTAATGTGTGTCCGATTATATAATTTAACGCATTGCACACACATTGCGTGTGCCCCGATAATGTATATAGATAACAATGTAGTTATTTTAAATATAGTCTAATATTAGATAAATTTTAATTAAAATTTGTTCTTTGGATATAAGTTTAAATATAGTTTAATATTATTAGATAAAATCTTCTACTATATAATGAGACTTCAAAACGGCTCAAAAGTGAGCCGTCATTAAATTACGGTCCATTTTATTTGAAAAAAAAATTAATTATGTAAACAAATGTTGAAAAAAGTTTATAATTGTTAAATATATTCAACATGGGGAATCGAACTCAACAAAAAAAAAAAAAAAACCTCCCACCTTAACCACATGAATTAGAATAAGTATTTAACTATAATTGAATAATGTTCTTATTATACATTATTATACGTGCAAAACACGTGCATTTACTAGTTTTATTAAAATATGTTCTTTTGATATATGTTTAGATAGTATAATGTAGTTAATTTAAATATAGTTTAAATATTGAATATAAATTAAATTTATTTGTTCAACTTTTGATATGTTATTTCTGGATAAATTTTTATATAATAGTTTAAATATTTAATATATTTTAATTTTAGTTTGTTATATATATGTTTAGAAAGTTGTAAGGATTTAAAGTTAGTTTTACGTGATGATTTACATAAGGCGCGTACGGTGGTTGTTAATTATAAGGATTAAAAAAATAAATTAGTGCGTGATATACAAACGGCTTGGATGGCTCATTTTTTAGTCATTTTCAAATTGTATTATAATAGTAAAGATATATTAAGTAACGTACACGTGTATTGTGCGTACGTAAAAAAAAAATTATTGAAAAATAATTTAAATTAGAATTTGCTATAGTTTTCATGCGATCGAACCCACCTAGCCTGGAAGAACGTCTCCCACCCTAACCACATAAGTTAGAGGTGTTTAGCTATAATTAGATTATGTTAAGTAGTTAAATAGTTGGTTAGAATTTATTTAATTTTAAAATTTTAATTATATGAGGGTATACTTATGGCTTAAATAGATCATTTTGAATTTTGAACTGTTTTTAACCCTCTTTTACACACGCGCGCGCGCGCACACACACACACGTATAAGAAAAAATAAAATGAAAAGTTGGGATATTATACAAAATATATCAATTTTTAGAATAGTTGGCATAGTTTTTATATAGACATTGTAAACAAACTTAACAATGTTCTAATCAAATTGGGTCCATAGCTCAGTGGTAGAGCAATTGACTGCAGATCAATAGGTCACCTGTTCGAACCCGGTTGGGCCCTAATTGAATTAATTTTCAATTATGTTTTTTATTTTTATTTAATATTTACTTTATTATCCTTGCAAAAAATAATTTGTTGTTTTTATATATAGGCGCACACGGACACACACATGGGTTATTTATGTCAACTATTCCCAAGTTTTATGTTTATTACACAAGTACCCTCCTTTAGGAAAAATAAATAAATAATAACATAAGGGCTTGTTTGGTTCACGGAATGGAAGGAAAAAGAAATCAATTTCTTGTCATTTCTTTTCCTTTCGAAACTTTTATTTTCTATTTATTTTCTTTTCCAATGTTTGAAAATACCAAAAAATTTGGAAAGGAAAGTGATTACTTTAATGTAGGAAAGTGATGTTAGAAATTTGTGTATCTCTAACTTCATAAAAATTTCATTAATATGTGGTCCATATTTTATATCATGGTTAAATTAGGTAATTGCTGAATAATAAATGTTTGGTTAAATTAGAAGATTCCTACCATTTGCAACTTTGATGGACGGTTGCAAACTTTTAGTGAATGGTTGCACCTTTGATGAAAGGTTGCACGAATGTAAAAATTCGTTCCCTCTCTCTGCCTATATATATGAACCCAAATTCCATCATTTGGATCAAGAAACACAACTTATAAAATAGGCCAAGAGAGAGAAAGAGAATTTCACATCAAAATAAAAGATGGATTTCGGTATGATTTTGTGATTTATAGTGACTAATTATATGATCAAGATCCTATGTCGATTTACATGTTTTAGATTTACATGTTCGAATTTAAAAATTTATGTTTATATGTGGTATCAGAGCATGGTTAGATCATATTTTTAGTTCTATGTATAGAATAATTTAGAAGGAATTAAGATTCAATTCCTACAATTCAATCTGAATATATCTGTTGAAGTTCTGATGTCTTTTAAAATCTCTCTCAATGAAATAAGATTGAACAGATATATTCTGTATATGGTTTGAACTACAATATTCATATTATATTAAATTGATAATCACCACAGTGGTTTCAATTATGTACATGCATATTGTTATTCTTGTATGACATTCATATTATTAGTTGGTGTTCACCACAGTGGACTCAAATTTTGCATTGAATGTTCGACTAAGTAATATCATTGTTGGTTTATTTACTTAAATTAGGTTTTGTCCACAGGTAGAACATATATTATTAGTAAAATAAACATAAATATAGTTGGTTATTTTGTAATTAAGCAAGTATAAGGTATTCACAGATACCATGCTTGTTTCACTATCAACATTTGGTTCATTGAAAACATTGTTGATCAGTGTATATATACCTGAAGATCAGTGGGAGTAAGGTTTCGAAATTTTATTTCATGGCTTAGAGTTATGGAATCTATTGCCAGACCACTGAAAATTTATTGTGATAATGCCGCAATGGTATTATTTTCAAAGAATGATAGGTATTCTAAAGGAGTAAATCACATGGAGATGAAATACCTGTTAGTGAAGGAAGAAATTCAGAATAAGTGAGTGTCAATTAAACATATTAAAATAAATGTTAATATAGCAGATCCGCTAACTAAAGGGTTACCACCCAAGACATTTAAGCAGCATGCTGAAAAGATGGGTCTTGAGAATAAACAATAGCATTTTATTATTTATGGATTGTTATGTGCTTATATTTTGACATCTTTGAGAATTCATTATTGAAAAATTCTGAATTTTTCTGTTTCCACTGTGTACATGTTACGTGAATGGATAAATGATAACAGAAATAGTCTTTTCATTAAGACATTAAGGAAACATTATGATTGCTTCGTTGTACAGATTTGGTTAAGTAGATTATTGGTATGTGGTACATGGAAGGGACCATGTTCTTTAATTAATATGGAACCGCTACGACTCTTATCAATAATTCAATTAACTGAGGTAATTAAGACAAACCTTTTAAAGTTTATTATTTCAGCATTTATGCGCGCCTTATGACTCCTATATGAACCCATAAATAAGATTATTATATGGACCAAGTGGGAGACTGTTAGAAATTTTTGTATCTCTAACTTCATAAAAATTTCATTAATATGTGGTCCATATTTTATATCATGGTTAAATTAGGTAATTGTCTAATAATAAATGTTTGGTTAAATTAGAAGATTCCTACCATTTGCAACTTTGATGGACGGTTGCAAACTTTTAGTGAATGATTGCACCTTTGATGAAAGGTTGCACGAATGTGAAAATTCGTTCCCTCTCTCTGCCTATATATATGAACCCAAATTCCATCATTTGGATCATCTCAAGAAACACAACTTATAAAATAGGCCAAGAGAGAGAAGGAGAATTTCACATCAAAATAAAAGATGGATTCCAGTATGATTTTGTGATTTATAGTGACTAATTATATGATCAAGATCCTATGTCGATTTATATTTTTTTAGATTTACATGTTCGAATTTAAAAATTTATGTTTATAAGTGATTCCTTGCTTGGATGGATGAAATCACTTTCCTCCCTAATTTTCCTTTAATTGGGAATCACTTTTTTTTCTTCCTCAATTCATTTGGCACCCAAGCATAGTAAAGTAATCACTTTCCTTTCCCTATCTGAAGATTTCACGAACCAAACGAGGCCTAAGGGTAGTAGTTAGTGTTACACCTTTCTGTAGAAAATATAAAACATAGAGGATGCTCCGTGTAATAAATATAAAACATAGAATTAGTTAAAGTAAACAGCCCTTTTAATAATCTGCATATAGGGAGATGCGGTGCCATTCAAGATGACGTATTGTTGAAAATGTCATCTTTAATGGCAGAAGGCACACAATGGGACACCATTGATGTTGGCGTCCCACAATTAAAATATGAGGTGAGACGTCATTGCATGTGGCGTCCCGTATTAAATGTAGAAATGTGCTACAGTAGCGTCCCATTGTTTTTTGGGATAATTTAGCAAATATCCTCATTCCAAATATTGAAACTAGCATATACCCCACTATTTATTTTATCTAGCAAATACCCCCACTTTTATGTAAAACAAGAAGAATTCTTTTTTTTAGAAAGTGAGGGTATATCTTAAATTTTTACTTTTACATAGCAAAAATAAAAATGGAAATATTTGCTAGATAGTTTTAACATTTAGAAATGGGGATATTTGCTAAATTATTCCTTGTTTTTTTTCCTCACCGAATATTCTTTTCGGTACTCTTATGGTATAATTTAAAACACAATCTATTCTTTAAAGTTCAAAACTAGATATGAACAATGCGTTTAAATTGTTCATATTTAGTTTTAAACAATATATTGTTTTAAATTGTTACATAAGAGTCGAGAAATTAATTTACGGTGAGAAAAAAAAAACAATGGGACGCCACTGGAGTTGGCGTCCCATTTCTACATTTAACAGAGGA